>CM042378.1:21818145-22255645 GCA_023634145.1 Thymallus thymallus
TCAAGCGCTATGATGAAACTGCCACTCATGAGGACCGCCACAGGAAAGGAAGACCAAGAGTTACCTCTGCTGCAGAGGATAAGTTCTTTAGAGTCACCAGTCTCAGAAATTGCAGCTTCACAGAGTTCAAGTAACAGACATCTTAACAACAACTGTTTAGAGAAGACTACAGTGGGGAGAACAAGTATTTGATACACTGCCGATTTTGCAGGTTTTCCCACTTACAAAGCATGTAGAAGTCTGTAATTTTTATCATAGGTACTCTTCATCTGTGAGTGACAGAATCTAAAACAAAAATCCAGAAAATCACATAGTATGATTTTTAAGTAATTAATTTGCATTTTATTGCATGACATAAGTATTTGATACATCAGAAAAGCAGAACTTAATATTTGGTACAGAAACCTTTGTTTGCAATTACAGAGATCATACGTTTCCTGTAGTTCTTGACCAGGTTTGCACACACTGCAGCAGGGATTTTGGCCCACTCCTCCATCCAGATCCTTCAGGTTTCGGGGCTGTCGCTGGGCAATACAGACTTTCAGCTCCCTCCAAAGATTTTCTATTGGGTTCAGGTCTGGAGACTGGCTAGGCCACTCCAGGACCTTGAGATGCTTCTTACGGAGCCACTCCTTAGTTGCCCTGGCTGTGTGTTTCGGGTCGTTGTCATGCTGGAAGACCCAGCCACGACCCATCTTCAATGCTCTTACTGAGGGAAGGAGGTTGTTGGCCAAGATCTCGCGATACATGGCCCCATCCATCCTCCCCTCAATACGGTGCAGTCGTCCTGTCCCCTTTGCAGAAAAGCATCCCCAAAGAATGATGTTTCCACCTCCATGCTTCACGGTTGGGATGGTGTTCTTGGGGTTGTACTCATCCTTCTTCTTCCTCCAAACACGGCGAGTGGAGTTTAGACCAAAAAGCTCTATTTTTGTCTCATCAGACCACATGAGCTTCTCCCATTCCTCCTCTGGATCATCCAGATGGTCATTGGCAAACTTCAGACGGGCCTGGACATGCGCTGGCTTGAGCAGGGGGACCTTGCGTGCGCTGCAGGATTTTAATCCATGACGGCGTAGTGTGTTACTAATGGTTTTCTTTGAGACTGTGGTCCCAGCTCTCTTCAGGTCATTGACCAGGTCCTGCCGTGTAGTTCTGGGCTGATCCCTCACCTTCCTCATGATCATTGATGCCCCACGAGGTGAGATCTTGCATGGTGCCCCAGACCGAGGGAGATTGACCGTCATCTTGAACTTCTTCCATTTTCTAATAATTGCGCCAACAGTTGTTGCCTTCTCACCAAGCTGCTTGCCTATTGTCCTGTAGCCCATCCCAGCCTTGTGCAGGTCTACAATTTTATCCCTGATGTCCTTACACAGCTCTCTGGTCTTGGCCATTGTGGAGAGGTTGGAGTCTGTTTGATTGAGTGTGTGGACAGGTGTCTTTTATACAGGTAACGAGTTCAAACAGGTGCAGTTAATACCGGTAATGAGTGGAGAACAAGAGGGCTTCTTAAAGAAAAACTAACAGGTCTGTGAGAGCCGGAATTCTTACTGGTTGGTAGGTGATCGAATACTTATGTCATGCAATAAAATGCAAATTAATTATTTAAAAATCATACAATGTGATTTTCTGGATTTTTGTTTTAGATTCCGTCTCGCACAGTTGAAGTGTACCTATGATAAAAATTACAGACCTCTACATGCTTTGTAAGTAGGAAAACCTGCAAAATCGGCAGTGTATCAAATACTTGTTCTCCCCACTGTACGTGAATCAGGCCTTCATGGTCAAATTGCTGCAAAGAAACCACTACTAAAGGACACCAATAATAAGAAGAGACTTGCTTGGGCCAAGAAACATGAGCAATGGACATTAAACCGGTGGAAATCTGTCCTTTGGTTTGATGAGTCCAAATGTGAGATTTTTGGTTCCAACTGCCGTTTCTTTGTTTCTTTGTGAGATGCAGAGTATAGGTGAACGGAGAACTCTGCATGTGTGGTTCCCACCGTGAAGCATAGAGGAGGAGGTGTGATGTGTGGGGGTGCTTTGCTGGTGACTGTCTGTGATTTATTTAGAATTCAAGGCACACTTAACCAGCATAGCATGGCTACCACAGCATTCTGTAGCGATACGCCAGCCCATCTGGTTTGTGCTTAGTGGGACTATCATTTGTTTTTCAACAGGACAATGACCCAAAACACACCTCCAGGCTGTGTAAGGGCTATTTGACCAAGGAGAGTGATGGAGTGCTTCATCAGATGACCTGGCCTCCACAATCACCCGACCTCAACCCAATTGAGATGGTTTGGGATGAGTTGGACCGCAGAGTGAAGGAAAAGCAGCCAACATCGACATCACAATAAATTGCCTCATTGTTCATGCACCTGGGGGAAAACCTTTTGGCATGGCCAATCCAAACCTGACACAGGTTTGGATGGATATTGCATTCCTCATCCATGGCCTGAAGGAGGGTGGTACACTAATGGGGATGGCAATCAAACACCTTCACTTGTATTGTATTCATGTATTGTACTTTACAGTATTGTATTGCACTTATGTATGTAGTGGTCCTGTATGTGGCCCAGTTCGTAAGAGCATGACACTAGCAACGCCAGAGTTGTGGGTTCGATTCCTTACTGTTGGCATATGTTACAGTATTACAGTACTGTATTGGCCAATGAAAAAAAAATTTCACATCAAAAAGACCCCAGCAACTTCATTTTGGATACATCAAAAATGTATAGGGGATGCATTAGTTACATACAGTATATCTCTGATCTTGTCAGTACATTGCAGTATATATCATACTTTATACAGTATGTTTATACTTTACAAAATGTACAATAGTTCTCAAAATCTGTAGTAGACAAACCTGTTTAAAATGTATAGGTTTACCAAACGGTTAAGTGATTATCAATTAAGAGCAGCCAGATTAAGTAATAGTAAAATGTATTTTTACAAATGAGAAGAGAATCATATTCAAAGTAAAGTAAACATTGCATTGTGAAAGGCAATTACTTTATATAAACATATATTGCAACGTGGAGCATATATTTCTAGATGAAATACAGGAGGTGGGTGACACCTGGAGCGGAATCAGTGGAATTGGATCAAATACATCACACACACGGTTTCCATTTGCTCCGTTCCAGCCATTATTACGAGCCATCCTCTCCCCAGCAGCCTCCACTGAGCTGAAACACTGATTAAGTTTGGTGAAAAGGTGACTGTATGATTTTGTGTGTTGTACTTAGTCAATTGAAAATGTGCTTAGAGATTATATGAAACAACTGCGTTTTTGATGATCTGTTGTGAGTTTTGTACTAAGAATTGTGAAAATGTACCATATACTTGTGAAAATTGCACTAAAGCAATAAAAAAAACTTTAATTTCTGCTTTGAGGCAAAAAAATTATAGACTACCCTTGCCTAACATTTCTTGTATGGATTCCCTGTCTACAGAATTCAGTACATTGTAATTTGTAAGGGATTATTCTAATGTATGTAAAGCCTGGAAATATGGGAACGCACAGGCAATACAGTGGTTCAAAAACTACTCCACAGAAAATACTTTTTGATGTAATGACAACTCTTTCAACCCCAGCCCAAAAATGGTATCTGTAGATTCAGCTGCTTGGTCTGTGGTTGAAAAATAGTGTCTTTAATGTCGTATTTCTGTGTCATCTCTTTGATATTCTTGACATGCCCTTTTCCCTCAAATCTATCAGGTTTTGCCTTGCTTTGTCTGCTATCTATCTCCAGCTTTTGCTTTAGAGATTAAATGGCTAATAGAATGTCAACCTGCTTTCTTTCTCCTAAAGATTTCTGTTTTGTTTGGATTTGGATCTGTAGTGAACGATGGTGAACAGAAAGAGGACTAGTTCAACATCTTTACCTTTGATGTCAAACACAGCTGGGTCAGAGGATTAGCAGGCAAATGTTTTCAAATGCTTTCAACTGTTATAAAGCTACACTACAGTCAATAATTAGCAGATAAAACTGATGATGATGTTTTCTAACTAAAGTGTAGTAAGTAAAGTAGTAGTAAAGTAAAGTAGTAGTAAAGTAATACACTATTATTGGTAGAAAACATATTTCACTACATTTGGGAAGTCCATTGAAGTCCACTGTCTTTGGTGACTGAGTAAAAGGAATCATCAAAATGGTCCACAGGCCCAGACTTGTTAGATGCAAGATAACACATTAGCAAAGTTGGAGAGGAATACAAGTCAAACCCTAGAAAGATCCATACTCGTTGACAGCTTGGCAGATGGTGAGGTTATTGCAAGTCTGTGAGCATGCCCAAACCATCCCCATGATAGACACAATGTTTATAATTGCATATCAAAATCCAATAATCAAGATACTGTAGTGTTCCACTGCAATAACGATAAATTGGACTAGTCTCCTAAATTAATGTGGGATTTGATCTGGCCTCACATTAAAGCGAGGAAAGTTCAACATTTAATGATTTTCCTGTTTGCCAGTTTAACAAAAAAAATGGATTAAAATCCAGAATTTACCTGTACCACGCCTCCATTGCATGAGTTTGTCCTGTTATACAGTTGGATTAATTAAATGCTTCGGACCATTGCTGCATACTGGGGAAAAAAGTGTAATTAGGCATCTATAAATCACACCATTTTCAAAAGCTATCATTTGTGTATTTCCTGGGTTTGCTTTCTGACTGTAAGCCTGCATGTGAAGAAAACATAAATCTGGTTGATTCCAGAGGTATTGTGCCATCATTAGCTGACAAACCAAGAAATAATTGTAGGTTTGGGTGAAGCATAAACATCTGCTGACAGCTGCCTGAAGCCTAGCAGACAGGCCTACTGTACGTCTTTATGAATAATTTCCCCACAGCTCTAGCTACCAGCGAGTAACATTTAGGGATATAACAGGTAGCAAGCCAACAGCACAACACAGCACAGCAGCATGCATGCATGGCAGACTACACAGGGAATGACACAGACTGAGTAATAGAGGATGGGAGAAATTAGCCCAAGAAGAACAATATGATGGGCCTAACTACAATAAAGATGCAGCCTGCCTTGATGCTTTAATAGATAGAATCAACAACCCATTTGTATTGATTACCTTAATATAATTATGGAGGACTTGAACTGGATCATACTATGATGAGGATGAGTTCTGAGAAAAGGTTACGCTCTACAGGGAACAATGACATCGATTCTGACACAGACGCTTCGCAGAGGCAGAGATAAGCTGCCATCGACCACTGGCCGCTCGCACTCTCAATCAGATTAACTAATGAAGCAATCATCGATTGGAAGCTCTGCTGCCGGCTGACACAGGGCCGGCCATTAAGTGGGTCCCCATCTCCCATGGCCACAGCACAGACAGAATGTCAGGGTCACTGTGTTTTCCGTCTGCTCTGTTCCACAGCATTGTCACAGAGCCTATTCACTGGGAGACTAATCACTCCACCACTGGCCCCTGGAGGTGATGTGGCTTAGGCCTCTGCTTCATGGGACCTGCAATCTCATGTCCCCAAGGGCCAGTCAGGGGACAGCATGCCCTGTGTCATATTATACATGCTGCTTCTCCACAACAGAGCACAAAGAGAAGCAGGATCAGTATGAAGGCTATAATGGTGTAATTAATGCACCGTGTTTAATTAAAATCTCACTCTACTGTCCTGCTCAATGCCTTATATAGCCTATTAAGAGCAAGAGATTATAAAATGCACTTACGTAATCAATATATCATTATGTTACAGTCACTTGAGAACCTTGAAATAAGTAACAAAAACTCATCAGTAATATAAGGATTTCAACCCATGAAAGATTCAATGTGTAGGTATGTGGACTGCCCCTAGATATACAGTTGAAGTTAGAAGTTTACATACACCTTAGCCAAATACATTTAAACTCAGTTTTCACAATTCCTGACATTTAATCCTAGTAAAAATTCCCTGTTTTAGGTCAGTTAGGATTACCACTTTATTTTAAGAATGTGAAATGTCAGAATAATAGTAGAGAGAATGATTTATTTCAGCTTTAATTTCTTTCATCACATTCCCAGTGGGTCATAAGTTTACATACACTCAATTAGTATTTGGTAGCATTGCCTTTAAATTGTTTAACTTGGGTCAAACGTTTCGGGTAGCCTTCCACAAGCTTCCCACAATAAGTTGGATGAATTTTGGCCCATTCCTCCTCACAGAACTGGTGTAACTGAGTCAGGTTTGCAGGCCTCCTTGCTCGCACACGCTTAATCAGTTCTGCCCACAGATTTTCTATAGGATTGAGGTCAGGGCTTTGTGATGGCCACTCCAATACCTTGACTTTGTTGTCCTTAAGCCATTTTGCCACGACTTTGGAAGTATGCTTGGGGTCATTGTCCATTTGGAAGACCCATTTGCGACCAAGCTTTAACTTCCTGACTGATGTCTTGAGATATTGCTTCAATATATCCACATTATTTCCTCATGATGCCATCTATTTTGTGAAGTGCACCACTCACTCCTGCAGCAAAGCACCCCCACAACATGATGCTGCCACCCCCGTGCTTCACTGTTGGGATGGTGTTCTTTGGCTTGAAAGCCTCAACCTTTTTCCTCCAAACATAACGATGGTCATTATGGCCAAACAGTTCTATTTTTGTTTCATCAGACCAGAGGACATTTCTCCAAAAAGTACAATATTTGTCCCCATGTGCAGTTGCAAACCGTAGTCTGGCTTTTTTATGGCGGTTTTGGAGCAGTGTCTTCTTCCTTGCTGAGCGGCCTTTCAGGTTATGTCAATATAGGACTCGTTTTACTGTGGATATATTAGATACTTTTGTACCTGTTTCCTCCAGCATCTTCACAAGGTCCTTTGCTGTTGTTATGGGATTGATTTGCACTTTTCCACAAAAGTACGTTCATCTCTAGGAGACAGAACGCGTCTCCTTCCTGAGCAGTATGACGGCTGCGTGGTCCCATGGTGTTTATACTTAAATACTATTGTTTGTACAGATGAACGTGGCACCTTCAGGCGTTGTAGTGGTCTACCATTTTTTTCTGAGGTCTTGGCTGATTTCTTTTGATTTTCCCATGATGTCGAGCAAAGAGGCACTGAGTTTGAAGGTAGGCCTTGAAATACATCCACAGGTACACCTCCAATTTACTGAAATGATGTCAATTAGCCTATCAGAAGGTTCTAAAGCCATGACATCATTTTCTGGAATTTTCCAAGCTGTTTAAAGGCACGGTCAACTTAGTGTATGTAAACTTCTGACCCACTGGAATTGTGATATAGTGAATTATAAGTGAAGTAATCTGTCTGTAAACAATTGTTGGAAGAATAACTTGTGTCATGAACAAAGTAGATGTCCTAACCGACTTGCCAAAACTATAGTTTGTTAACATGAATTCTGTGGAGTCGTTGAAAAATGAGTTTTAATGTCTTCAACCTAAGTGTATGTAAACTTCCGACTTCAACTGTAACTAGCTTTATTCAACAAGGATCTTTGTACTCACCCTGATAGCAAGGGCAATGTCACAAGATGTTTCAAAAGATGTCAAGGCAAGAACATTCTCTTTCATCAAATAAAAGATTTAAGCACTGATACAGTGGCCTAGATATGACATGATATAATGTAATTAATAATTCCCTGTGAAACCTTATTATTCAGCTCTGTGGATATCAAATGCTTTCCAGTGAATACTAAATATAACTGTGTATTCACCATCATTCTTTCCCTCCTAAACAAGAATAGACATTTTCCTAGCCACTGTTCTTCTATATCTACATTGCTTGCTCTTTGGGTTTTTTTTGTATCTGTATAAGCATTTTGTGACAACCGATGATGTAAAAAGGGCTTTATAAATACATTTGATTGATTTAGTATTGTAGTATTTTGTGTGCACCTTTTACAACTAACAAAGCTAAATTTGCTAGGATTTGCATAATATGTAATTTGTCATCTATAACACAATAAAAAAAATGCTGCATTATCTTGCAATCTTGTACAGTATGTGGAGTTAGAAACTCTTAGAGATAAAGTTTTAAATGTTCCTGTTCAACTATCTCATATATTTATGTTGGCCATCCTTTCTTTCAGACGTTATTTGCTTTAGCCTTGACTACCCTAGCTAGCCTATGGGTCTCCTGAGATCCCAGCTCAAGTGCCAATTATACCAACCTGTTTTTGTTAGGTAATTGAATGCCGAAGTCTAAGGCTTTGTCACCATTCAGACCCAATCATTCTCACCCGTGTGGAAGAAAATAAATAGTTATATTTTTCTTCCTGTGCAGTCAGGCATATCACTCTCACAGAATATTGCATTTAGTTTTTTACCACCAGGACACTCAATACATCCTTACAAAACTATTGTACTCGAAATCCTTCCCCAGTTAGATACATTTTCACCCCCACAAATCCGCATTTTCCCAAGCATGGCCACTCAGTTAACAGCACAGTGAGAGCTAAGTTCACAATGTCTGGTTTTGTCAAATGCTCCAACCAGAGTATGTGAGTGGAGCGTGCCCAATTTGAATGGAGCATGGAGCGAGGTTCCCAAAGGCTGGAGCTTCGGCCTTCTCACCCGCTCCAATTTCGCTCCAAGTAGCACTCACTTCACGAGATCAGGGCATGCCCGCCCAGCATGCATACTTGTGTGCTGCTATAGCCCCTTGCTTTAGCTACTGTCAAGGAGTTTGCTAAATATTTTGATAAAGAAACTGATTAAACACACAGGTGCTAAATCAAGGTGACTTACAATGATGAGGACCAAGAGGAAGAGAGGGAGTGCGGTGATTTAGTGTCCACAACTAATGAATCACTGTGCAATCTGAAAAGACACAAATCCCAAAACCATGCTAAAAGAAAGGAATGAGGTGGATAGAAAACTAAGTGTATCATTGTAGTATTAAATACAAGTATCTATAAACAAAAAATCTGTTCTCTTAAACATTTTGTTCATTTTCGTTCTATTATATATATCTAGGCCAATTATAATAGCGCCGGAGGAGATGGCTGCCGTTTTCCTAACCAATTGTGTTATTATGTGTGTTTTTTCAAGTGATTTGTTACTTATTTTGCACATAACGTTTTTGCTACCGTCTCTTATGACCGAAAGGATATTCTGGATGTCAGGACAGCAATTACTGACCTCGTTCTGGACGAAGATCTTTTCTTTAACGAGTCGGACACAAAGGATTTTCTTCAGACACCCGATAAGGCCCAAATCCCTGTCATTCGCAGGAGAAAGAGACAGAGATATCGGGTACATATTTCGGGGTGCCTTATAAGGATCAGGCGGTGAGTGGGTAATATGCCACTACCATCAATCCTATTAGCCAACGTACAATCATTGGATGATAAAATAGACGAGCTACGATCAGAAATATCCTACCAGCGGGACACTAAAAACTGTAATATCTTATGTTTCACCGAGTCGTGGCTGAACGACGACATTGACAACATACAGCTGTCAGGATTTACACTGCATCGGCAAGATAGCCGTCTGTGTATATTTGTAAACAACAGCTGGTGCACGAAATCTAATATTAAGGAAGTCTCAAGGTTTTGCTCACCTGAGGTAGTGTATCTCATGATAAGCTGTAGACCACACAGTTTACCAAGATAGTTTTAATCTATATGTTTTGTAGCTGTCTATTTACCACCACACACCGATGCTGGCACTAAGACCGCACTCAATGAGCTGTATAAGGCCATAAGCAAACAGGAAAAAGCTCATCAAGGGAAACTTAAATCCGTTTTACCTAATTTCTAGCAGAATGTTAAATGTGCAACCAGAGGAGAAACATCTCTAGACCACCTTTACTCCACACACAGAGACACGTACAAAGCTCTCCCTCACCCTCCATTTGGAAAATCTGACCATAATTTTATCCTCCAGATTCCTGCTTACAAGCAAAAACCAAAGCAGGAAGCACCAGTGACTCAATAAAGAAGTGGTCAGAGGATCACAGATGCTAAGCTACAGGAATGTTTTGCTAGCACAGACTGGAATATGTTCTGGGATTCTTTCGATGGCATTGAGGAGTACACCACATCAGTCAAATCAAATGTTATTTTATTGGTCACATACACATGGTTAGCAGATGTTATTGCGAGTGTAGCGAAATGCTCACTGGCTTTATCAATAAGTGCATCGATGACGTTGTCCTCATAGTGACCGGACGTACATACCCCAACCAGAAGCCATGGATTACAGGCAACTTCCGCACTGAGGGCCGAAGGGCCAGGCGGATTACCAGGACGTGTACTCCGAGCATGCACTGACCAACTGGCAAGTGTCTTCACAGACATTTTCAACCTGCCCCTGACTGAGTCTGTAATACCAACATGTTTCAAGCAGACCCCCATAGTCCCTGTGTCCAAGAACAATAAGGTAACCTGACAAAATGGCTACAGACCTGTAGCACTCACGTCTGTAGCCATGAAGTGCTTTGAAAGACTGGTCATGGCTCACATCAACACCATTATCACAGAAACCTTAGACCTGTGGTCACCAACCAAGATCACTTTCTGAGTCAAAATGCAAACCGAGATCTACCGCTCAGATTTTTTTTTAACATGACTTAAAACACGTAAGCATATGCAAAAAGAAAAACAGTACTGTAGCAATGAGGTTTGTGCAGTAAGCTATAGATCCAAAACATTATCGCCTCATATTGGCTTTGCTTGAATTTCCCTGCCAATGCATTGTTGTTTGGTTCATTTAAAAAAAATTATATTTAACAATTTGAGGTAGGCTTTACCGGTAATAGATCTGTTGTTGTATTATATGCAAGGCACAGCTGAGCGACTATACATTTAAATTATTTGCTATTCATTTTTATTTTATGGGGCTGATGGTGCCTGCATCTGATGGTCAGTCTGAGGATGGAAAGAGCAGCAGACTGAGGGTCCGCCTCTCAACATCCCTCCGCTCCCTTTCCTCCACTGACACTGATCAAAAAGGGACACCGTCTTCCAGCTGATGGCAAAACTCGAGTCGCACCGCATTATTTCTGCCTCATATACAAATTCATGTTGTTACTCATATGAACAGAGAAAGTGAAATATTCCTATTAAAAAATACCCAAGCTGCTGAATTGACTGAATTAATAACAACAATACAAGCCAATCGCTACACTCTCCTACTCATTCATTACTGTTGCAGTGCTTCTTGTAGCGCTAAATTGAAATAGGAAGAAGACGCATTTGTTGAATACAAAGTGTTGGCAGTACTGAGTAAGAACTTAAATATGAACTCACTCATACAAAAAGCAGCTCTTTGCTGTATTCGTTGACAGTTTCTCTCTAGTCATGGTTTTAAACGTTTTGAAATATCACAGTATGAACTTTGCTGTAGCTTTCTTTTATGCCTGTAACGTTACTATGGTAATCTGAGCCATCCGATTGGCCAGTGGAAGGCCTATAGTGCACTTAATTTTTCTCTCCGGGCCCGCGGGGAGGCAGAGTTTGTACCTTCAGACACATGAAATGGTTCAAAATGGCAACAGTTTGCCTACCTGGCACGCAGGGTAGCTAAATCGGGTGCAGCTACTGCCAACAGCCCAAGACGAATCAAATAAATAGGAACAAGGCTTTATCATTGGGTTTTTACAGAAATGTTTGGAGATCGACCGGTTGGTGACCACTGCCCTAGACCCACTCCAATTTGCATACTGCACTAACAGATCCACAGATAATGCAATCTCTATTGCACTCCACACTGCCCTTTCCCACCTGGACAAAAGGAACAACAACGTGAGAATGCTATCAATTTGCCCAGTGTTGTCCGGATATGGCCGGTGTAGGCCGTCATCGTAAATAAGAATTTGTTCTTAACTGACTTGCCTAGTTAAATAAAGGTTAAATAAAAAAATAAAAATACAATACATTTGCATAATTTATAGAGTCTATTGATTTATTACAACAAAAACGTTGTTTAAATGCTGAGGGCTTCATGTCCCTACCAGCCTATTGTGTCGCTCTAGCAAATGCTTCACAATGTATTTCTTTGTAGGCTATAGCCTTGAAATAATTTAAATAATATAACCTAAATAATTCATTTTCGTTCCTTCTTAGGCTCCTGACCTATTTAGAGTGTTTATATGCTGTACAATATGTTATGTAGCCTATTTGAAATGATGTTAGCTTCTTACATTCACATTTTCATATTTATTCAAATACGTTTTATTAAAATCAATATGGTTTGGTTTCAATACTTAAAAAACAATTGGTAGGTCCAGGTTATCTTGCAAAAATAGATGGGTGTTGGTTGAGTTGTGATTTTAACAAATGGAGCGAATTTGGAGCGGCAGTTTTTTTCCCTGTGAGCCCAGAACGGTTTTTAGTGGAGCGGTGCTTTGCTGAAGCGATGAGCGGAAGTTCCAACCGCTCAACTCGGCTCACATGCTCTGGCTCCAACACCTCTGAATGTCTAAGCAGCATTTGAAAAGATGCTTTGCTCATCTGATCAGAGAACAACGTCATGAAGTTGATGCTTTGGTGATGTCACTGGCAGAGGCTTCAAGGTAAGATATACAAATCAACAGAAATAAACTCTTTCGGTTACTGACCCAACGCTCTTAACTGCAAGTCTACCTGCCGCCCTCATCTTGCATGTTATCTCAGTCATTGTCATGCATTTTATTTTTAATTAGAACCATAAAATAGCGCCTTAGTTTTGATTTACATTAGAAACTGGCTGCAGTGGAGACTTTAATGCTACACCACACCCCACCCTGTGCACACCGTCTTGACTCCGAACCATACGAAACATACTTGACTTATTTCGGAGCACCTCCAAAACATATAATATGTTCTAATGTTCTAGTTACTTAAGACATAAACGAAAGTAGGGAGGTTGGTCGTGGAGGATGGGTGTAATTCGCGACAGTCCAAAAGTTGCAAATTCCACTTTTATTATATTCGAACTTTCAATGCAAATAGGCAAGATAAGATAACACAGTGCACTGCGTTAAGAATTTAAACTATGTAAAGCCACCTTGAGCCTTCCCACTGGGCAAAAACTGGTTTCCGCATCATCTCAACCCAAAAATATCTATGTAATGCCATTGAATCAACGTGGGAAACTGATTGGTAAACGGAAAATCATATTTTTTTCATCCAACTAAATCCAATGACATGGTGACATTTTTTTTCTCACGTTTGTTGACAAGTTGAAATGACGTCTGTGTGTGGGTGCTTCTATTTGTCCTATTTCACACATGTACAAGTGTGTATTAATACACGTGTTAGTTTTTTTGCATATCCCACTCTCCCTGAGACCCTCGGTGAGTGGGGTCACGGCCAGGGTCTGCCATGGAGCAATTCGGGCTAAGTGCCTTGCTCAAGGGCACATTGACATACTTTTCACATTGTCGGCTCGGGGATTCGAACTAGCGACGTTTTTGTTAGTGTGTGTGTGCGTGTGTTTGAATAATGCAGTGCGGAGTGGGGTCCACAAGACAGCGATGGATCCTGGGCGGAGTTGCTGTAAAACCCTACCCTACAGCGCTTCCCGTCGTCACTCACTCTACATGCGCCCGCATTTCACCTGTTAGCCAAGACAAGTGAGAGAGCACATGTTATACAGCTGTAACTGAACACAGTTTGTGAATATCTCAGTATTTAATCCTGACGTTTAAGGAAGGAAGTTAACTGATCGATAACAACGAACATATTATCAAACTTTAGGAACGGTGGGACAAGGATATCTGACATTCGCTAGGATGCACTTTTCCAGCTGTCTGTGTGCACTCCTCGTCGCGCTTGTCTACCAAGGTACTGTAGCATAACATGCATCATATCTTACATTGTTTCATAGAAAACTGTTACATTTCAATATCAACATTTTTTGTAAACACTAATTGGGAACTGCATGGTGATGATGAGTTTGCAAACGATACATATAAAGTGAAAATTCTTGTCATTCGATTAGCAATATTGATTTCCACTGAGGTTTGTAAAGACAAAGTTGTAACGTTAACGTTATTTTGCCACTCTACTAATATTGCGCATAGCATAACTACTGCGTAACTACACGTTAGTGTATAGTGCATTAAGGGTGTACAACCTCTGGCAACACTTCGTGGGATTGTAGAATAGGTTTCGCCAGGTGATAGTCCCGTCCTTTCAATTTGGGAGAGCTGTCCTCTCATTTTATTACAGTAATTACAACAGTAAACCGAATTTTCACAATAATTTTTGTGGTAAACTTGTGTGGTAAACGTTCATCCACAAACATGCACATTGCGCACTCAATAGCGCACACTTAACAGTGTTTCCCCATGAGGCAGGCACTCCCTGCATCCCCTGTCTAATGCAACACTTGATAAATGACCATTTACTGCTTCCATAATAGCAATATATGGCTTCCAAATTAGGAATGTGAGTGAATTACTATTTGAGATTGGGACCTGATTTGGTGCATAACCTAGTTGCAGCCAGATAACTTGCTATCTGACATATCTCATAATAAGATGTTATTGCACATACACTTTTGAACATAAACATGATGGGTATGTGTTGTGGTCCTTCCATGGGTCCCCATCCCTTGTTTATTATACAGTCTATTGACCCAATAGTAGCTGAAATTATTTGAAGCCCCTAAGAGCTAATATTTTCAGTGTTTTTTGTTATGCTGAATGGGTTCAATTGAATGAATGCTGGAGAGGGGTGGGGTGGGGGTAGTGTAATGGGGTGATTTCGTGTTGAGTCAGTTGTAGGGACTGGGGGCAGGGGTGATGGGGTATTACTGGAATGAGAGTGCTGTGTGTTAGGGGGAGGGGGGAGGGGTAACTACATCAGATTAGGAAACAGATTTAAAAGTTTTGCTTTTTTACTTTCTGTACATCTCTTTAAATAAATGATTTTTACAAGCCAACAGGTACACACCATGTGTTTAAGCATTCAGTCTCAACATTTAGCCAAACTGCAGTGGAACTTTGAATAGTCCTTTGGGAGAGGGAAAGGAAAACTGGCATTTCGTATTATTTTGTATGTAAATCCGAGACACTCCATTTAGTATGGTATGTTACGTTTCGTATGGTATGTATTAATTTGCCAATAAAGCCCTAAAATTGAATTGAATTGATTTGACTTAGGTCCTCCTCAGTCTGACACTGTCACATGACATGCCTGTCATTGTAAATTACAGTGTGCCTCACTTGTCACTGTCACCCGCTCGCTCTCAGCCGTTTTTATTTGAACTGGGTGGAAAAAAGAGCCTCCCCTATGATAATAGCATGTCACGTGTTGACAATTTTTCTAGTTGGACTTTGTGTTGCAGCTCTGTTGCCAGTTGCCCCTGGTTTTAAAACAGTTTGAAGGCCTTTAGGTTGGGACTGTAATTTAGGTTTATAGCCCTCCACGCCAACATTTGATGAGTAAACATGATGCTGGCAGACAGGACGTCCTCCATAAATGGTGAAACCATGTGTCTGTTTGCTTGTTCTATGAAGGATTGATGATTACTTTTCCATGTGCTGGTTACTCATTACAACTTCATATGCAGTGTCATCTTAAGAAGCACTAGGATACCATCTAGTTATCTATCTTCATCAAGTCACAAAATCCCTTTGTCTAAACACCACACGTTTCATCTATCACCACATGCCTCATTGTAAATGTTGAATAGGAGGTTTTAAACTAAGTTCTCTGTTTGTGAAGGTAGTTTTAATCAGTCAGTAATTAGATACACTGTTGATCTTTTATTCCAAAAATTCTCCTCTGGCAGGCGGTTCAGGTCAATCATGACCAAAGCCTCCCGCCACTTGAACAGTTTCTCTCCCTGGGCTGTGGCCCTCACCAACCGGCCATCTGGCCCATAGAGACTAAAGGACTAAGCACTCAATGCTGCACCCTATGCTGCACACAGCAACCAGCTACTGTATCTTTGAACTGTACACAGAATAACTGCACTATTACTGCATTTAGAAATACTATATATACAAAAGTATGTGGAAACCCAAATTAGTGGATTCGGCTAATTCAGCGACAACCGTTGCTGATAGGTGTATAAAATTGAGCACACAGCCATGCAATCTCCATAGACAAACATTGGCAGTAGAATGGCCTTACTGAAGACCTTAGTGACTTTCAACGTGGCACCGTCATAGCACATCTTTCCAACAAGTCAGTTGGTCAAATTTCTGCCCTGCAAGAGCTGCCCAGGTCAACTGTAATTTCTGTTATTGTAAAATGGAAACGTCTAGGAGCAACAACGGCTCAGCCACGAAGTGGTAGGAAACACAAGCTCAAAGAATGGGACCACTGAGTGCTGAAACATGTAGTGCGTAAAAAATGTCTGTCCTCGATTGCAACAGATCATCAGAATCAGATCATCAAATTGATCAGAAATACAGTGTAGACATTGTTCATGTTGTAAATGACTATTGTAGCTGGAAACGGCTCAAAATGGCCTGAAAAAAAGAACTTCAACAGTGAAGAGGCGACTCCGGGATGCTGCCCTTCTAGGCAGAGTTGCAAAGAAAAAGCCATATATCAGACTGGCCAATAAAAATTTAAGATTAAGATGGGCAAAAGGACACAGACACAGGACAGAGGAAGATATTACTTATTCTTTGCAACTCTGCCTAGAAGGTCAGCATCCCGGAGTCGCCTCTTCACTGTTGACGTTGAGACTGGTGTTTTGCGGGTATTATTTAATGAAGCTGCCAGTTGAGGACTTGTGAGGACATGTACTTGTCCTCTTGATCAGTTGTGCACCGGGGCCTCCCACTCCTCTTTCTATTCTGGTTAGAGCCAGTTTGCGCTGTTCTGTGAAGGGAGTAGTGCACAGCGTTGTACGAGATCTTCAGTTTCTTGGCAATTTCTCGCATGGAATAGCCTTCATTTCTCAGAACAAGAATAGACTGATGAGTTTCAGAAGAAAGTTATTATTTTCTGGCCATTTTGAGCCTGTGAGCGAACCCATAAATGCTGATGCTCCAGATACTGAACTAAAGAAGGCCAGTTTTATTGCTTCTTTAATCAGCACAACAGTTTTCAGCTGTGCTAACATAATTGCAAAAGGGTTTTCTAATGATCAATTAGCCTTTAAAAATGATAAACTTGGATTAGCTAACACAACGTGCCATTGCAACACAGGAGTGATGGTTGCTGATAATGGGCCTGTGTACACCTATGTAGATATTCCATTAAAAACCTGCCGTTTCCAGTTACAATAGTAATTTACAACATGAACAATGTCTACACTGTATTTCTGATCAATTTGATGATCTGATTCTGATTCTGTTGTTTTAGAGGGAAACGGACCCTAGAAAAAACAGCACATCCTGTTCAGGTTGTTAAAAGCAGTTCCTCCGGCCCAGACCCTCGGCCTAGACCAGATAGTGCTGAAAAACAGGACCCTGAAAGTAGTCTGTATAGATTCATTTGTTTTTTTGTTCCCTGCTTTCCCTCTACACCTCCCCCACACTCACCCTGCACCCCCCCGGAATAGACACCACCCAGTGTCACACCTGGTGTTACTCATCAAGCAAGTGGAGCTCGTCATTAGCTAATGGACTAATCTGGCCCCTGTTCTCTTGGGGACCACAAGGTTTCATTGTCTGAGTGAAACCTCCTCGAAATGTATTCATCCACTTTCTTACTCTCCGCAACCAGTTTTTGTCCTGACATGATAGATAAATGTACAGATGATTGGTGCAGTGGAAGACTGGGGGTGATCTGTATTCTCATTTTGTATTTGGGATTTTGTGCCTGTTCATTTGTGATTCTATTTACAAAGGAAATTGTATGTGGGTGGGGCAAGACAGTGATATCAGATAATACAATGTTAATATCATTATTAACTAGATGTCCTATAGTGATATGCTAATTACATGTTTTATGACAGTATTACAGTGCGGTGACATACTTGAATAGAAATAATGTGCTTTTGCCATGAGGAAAATGTCACTCTTCTTAGCTCAACAGTACACTTACATTTACAGGCCTGCATTCTGCAAATCATGACATTTTTTTTTTTATTGAACCTTTATTTAACTATGATGTGAGAATTCCTGTAGTATCTTTACACAAAATGTCACCATCCGAGTTCATGATACTGAAAATATGATTGCTTTTAGTTAGTTTTTTGTGCCTATGACAGTATCAGCAGTTTGGTATACAGGACTACAGACTTATTCCTATGATAGTTTCTCTCCTTTTCTGAATGCATTTGCTACCCCTCATTTAGATATGAATTAATGAAAAGGGCTTCAATCACATGTCATACCCAATAAACATACCACTTTTATCCAGCTTTACAAATTCTCAACTCACACTGGCAGCTCTTAATTTCCTTCAAAGGCACTGCGGGACAGTCAGTGTTGTGTTTGAACTGACATTTTATGTATGTCATAGGAAATTGCCATGAGCAATGTGTTAGAGTTTAAATGGTTTCATTCTCTGAAGGTATCTCTTGCTTTTTAGTCTTCCCAAAGTATCATTCAAGTGCTAGAAACTAGCTGGAGGAAAAATAAAATAACTTGTATATTTCGATAAGGGGCTTCTCGCTCTTGGCAATCAGGGAGTGGGAGGACATATTAATTCTAGTAAAGCAATTGCACTATTGTAGCTCTGCCTTTTTTTTTTCATTTAATTCAGATTAGGGTCACAGAGACTAATTTAGTTTTAATCCACTTTGAGGCCTCTCAAGAAAAGGGGTGGGTGAAAGATGGAACCTATCATTTTACCCTAATGCAGTGGATGAGGGTGATCTAGCCAATAGGGCAGGGTTCCCCAATTCGTGGCCCGCGGGCCGAATTGGCTGTCCCCATATAAGAACCCATTTTGGTTCTGGGTAGAACCCAGGGACCTACATTGAACCCAATGGTTCTACATGGAACCCAAAAGGGTTCTACCTGGAACTAAAAAGGGCTCTTCAAAGGGTTCTCCTATGGGGACAGCCTTTTTAGGTTCTAGATAGCACCTTTTTTTCTAAGAGTGTACCTGAGTGAGAATAGGCTGTGATATGCACGTCTAGCACTCTGGTTCAATCTCTGATTTCTCTCCTGAAATGTTAAATTCTAAGAATTTATTTAGTTTCGAGAAAAGTATGGGCACTTTCTGTTAAGATCTCAGGATTCACTGACAAAGATGATCTATAGTGAGAAAATGTTTCAGCCCTACAGAGCTGTAGTCAGGCAGCAATGAAAACATGTAAGCCAGCACAGAAAACAGTGTATTTCCGCAATGTAAAAGAGAGTATTCACAGACTGGACACACACAGCGATAAGATGTGTAGCTTTGCTTAGGGAAAGTGAAATGCTTGTGTGGCCAATGTAATCAGTCTCAAGCAATGACTCACCAGTGAAAAAAGTATTTTGTCTGCCTGTGACAGTTTTACACACAAGGGTATCAGTAAAACAGCCACGGGAGTCTCAATTACACTCGCTAGTGTGATTGGCTCATCCCAGTTATAGAGAGGAGCGGGAGATACGTTCTGTTTCAACAGTCACGATTGACATTTCCCTTAATCCCCCCCCCCCCTTATCCAGAAAACTCACAACTCGGCTTGTATGGTCACTGGTTAGACAGGTTATGAAGGCCTGGCTGGGTTTTCATTAGACAGCTTAAGATATAGGACATGTTTTACATATAGATTACATTTCCAGTCACACATTCCTGCGTGAAAGCCAAAATGTTGTATAATGGCACAGAACACCCTGGTACTTCTTTGAATACAGATGCCAACCTTAGATTCTTAACATCTTTTTCACTCCCCATTTTCTCACAGCAATCTTTCTTCATCAAGGCACTCCTGCTATTCACACACACAAAAAATGCTTTATTTGTTATATGAAGGGAGTGACTACATTTTCAAGAACGCCTTAACAACAGGAGTGAGATGACTGTGTAACTAGTCCCTTATCCAGAAATGCACCCATTGAAATGCATGAGGGTATCTTTGGTTTTGGTGAAAGCCTACAGCGCACTGGAATCGGCTCTGCCCCTGTTTGGGACAAAAAAGTGAGGTTGTTTCTCTCTCTTGTTATTCACACTATCCCCCCCTGCTTTCTCTGGTTTCCTGCGGACTCCCCCCGACGGTATTGTGAAGCAAGTTTCTTTTGAAACAAATGCATGGTATAATGGTGACTTCTCCTGCCGACTCCTCTCTTTGTCATGAAGATGGAACAGCACACACCCCTCTGGGAGGGCTTTGAGGATCTTCCCCCGGTTCTCCTACCTTTCATATGCGCAAGGCAAGCCGAGCCTACTAGGGAAAATAGCTCTAGTCAATATGAAAAGCTAATAACATGGCTCATCCTGAATGACACAACGATCTTAGTTGAAATATTTCATTAGAAAGCCATAAGCTTTTTACTAGGTGTGATTTAATTAGAATAGTTCATTAGCTATTCCATTAGCTGGATTGGTAGCCACACATGGTTCCCCA
This sequence comes from Thymallus thymallus, assembly GCA_023634145.1. Classification (NCBI taxonomy): domain Eukaryota; kingdom Metazoa; phylum Chordata; class Actinopteri; order Salmoniformes; family Salmonidae; genus Thymallus; species Thymallus thymallus. The sequence goes on from CM042378.1 coordinate 21,838,519, forward strand.
AGGACCAGCTATTTTGGGCACGTGTGCTTGAAGAGGAAGGGGAGGTGTTCCCAAACTCTTTGTTCTCAGAACTCATAGATGGGAATTTCTCTTATTTTTCTCCTCACATTGCCTAATGTTTTCTGAAAAGAGACAAAGCTAAAATTATGCGTCCCATTATTGATAGCCTATTAAGAGTCAGGGGAGCCCCAAGCACTAGGAATTTAACCTGACCCACTAAAGGTCAATGGGGAAACTGCCAAGATTTACACTCCCCATAAAGTGATTATATTGTCACCTATTTACATGGGGTCAGGGCTGAAGCGGATGGTACTAGTGTACCACACCCATTTTTGACTCTCTCTCTGCAGTCCAGAGTGGTCTATTGTGATGACAATGGTATTGTCCAAAAGAGAAAGCAGAAATTCGAAGCGGTGGTCAATAAAATGTCTTGCAATTTTCCCTTTCCCATTCACTTTTAAATCTCTTTCTGTTTGGTCAGTAGCGTCAGTAGTGACTGGTCTCTATTCAATCAAACTTTGTTTTGCAATTTTCAGCCATGAAAAGATTTAGTGTTGCTCCATGAAGTATCCTGCCCCAGGGATCCAAACAGAAGTGTTTTGTGTCTGCATTTGACCTAAGTAGTCCCCCATTCTAGCCTTTATAAAAGCTAGTTCTTTGTGCACTGCTGATGTCCCTCATCTATCCTTCTGAGAAGGCGGCAGACTGTGGAGCCTGGAGCTATCTGTGATTACATGCTGCTTCAGATGAACTTGCATGAGTTCTCATTCAATCTCAGAGAGCGCCTCACTTTCGACAAGGGACAGACACACAGTCACCGCATAGCTCTGCTTTCTGGAGATTAAAACGCCTGTCATTTTTGCATGCCAGGGTATGTAAACTGGTAAAAATACAGAATGTTATATTCAGCCCTTTTACTTCAGCACATTCACGTCAAGAGTGCAGAGTGTACTCGTCATTAGTTGCTTTGAAGCATTCTTCAAGGTCCTAAAAATGTTGCTCATGCCTCTCATGCCTTCCCAGGTAGTAAAGGACTTTGTAAATGAGTGGTATTTATGCTGACACTTATCTGGCTGTGGAGCTCTCGCTGCCTGGAATTCAAAGCATTGTATTAGCCTTGGATTTATGGAGTTCCTTCACCTGATGCGTACATGAAACAACCAGAATTGATCATTTGTAACAATACATTTTAGTGAATATTTTATAGATTCTAAACAGAAAGCTGAACTCTTCCTTTTACCATATGATAAAAGTACTTTAAAAAGTGTCTGGTGGCCTTGAGAACTAGACATATTCACTGGTCAGTCACTGGTGGATTCTGGTCTTAAGGGCGTGATACTCATGCAACTACCTTGTGAGCGAGCACTGCAATTTATTGTTTATATTGAAGGTATATACAGTACAGTGTAGTTTTAGAATTAACTCTAAATACTCAAAATTCTTCACACCAGCCCTATTATCTTAGATGTTGAACCACTTCACGTTCAACGAAGTAAAATTATGCTCTTGCAAATGTGTCACTGTCTGGACGCCGTTGATCATTTTCATGTAAAACTGTGAGGTGTTTCATTAGCTAGTTGCTACTGTGCAGCAGGCTGTATTCTAACACCTCTCGTGCACTAATTAGATGGAGAACCTAATTGTCTAATGGGACCCATCTTGAGAGGTCAAGTAGCCCCATGGTTTCCCAAACTCGGTACTCGGGACCCTAGCACTACACAGCTGATTCAAATAATCAATTAAACAGTGACATTTTCCACCTCATCTTTGCATTTTTGGAGACAGCTTAAGATGGAGGACAGGAATTTGCAATGAAACACTAGAATCTGCCCTACAGTGATGGGAGTCTTTTGCATTAGAAAAGCCTTTCATGTTAGAGAGAAGGAATAATGTTTTAGAAAGGAGTCACAAACAAATTCAGCTGCATAGTTCCGTGTCAAATAAACACTGCATTATTCGAAGTGCCAGCCCAGTATATGAGAGTAAATGCGTTGTAAAATAAACTTCCAGCCATTTCATTTTGAGTAATTGAGGTGCCATAACCCATTATGAATTTGTTTGCTTTCTCACCTGCAGTAGATACAGCGAGGAGAGGATATCTCTTTTCCTAATGTAATAATGGTGATTTCATTTAAATCCTCCGGGTTACGCAATAAGAGATTCTCACAATGGAAAATGCATAACAATTGACTAGTCGTATTAGTTTATGTGTTGTAGGGAGGAATGGGAATGGCATTCCCCCTCTCTCTCTGAGGAAATCTCTGGATTACCTGTCCCATGCTCCAGGCCTTGCCACTGTATGTTTGCCTATAAACAGATCTGACACAGGGAATGCATCACAGTGGAGAGCATCACTACCCTTGTCTGCCATTACATGCACATTTGCCCAGACAGTAATGTCTCCAGATGTCCTCGCCAGTAATTGGATCGCTTTGTCACCCTTTGGCACCAGACAGCACTTTTCCGGGTTGTCATAGACATACATTCTTAATAGATGTTCATGCTTCATACAGTGTCTCATATTGTGATCCCCAGACAGAATGTTGTCGTTGCTTGTACTTTTGTCTGTGTTGACTGTTGAGAGGCTGTTGCTCTGTACGTACGGAATATTCTAGGGCAAAGTGTGAGGATCTGGCCCAAGGGCTCTCCATTCTGTTGGAATGATATGAGTCATACAGCTGAAATGTTGCTTATCGACAGGATTCTGTGAAGTTATTGTGTCTTTCTGCTTCTGGTGATAGTGAAGGCAAATCAGCTCATTATCAGGAGAATCTGCAAAGCTCCTGTTCAAAAGCACCAGTGTTGGAAATTGTTCTCTACAGACGGACAGGAGAAGGCAATGGTAACTGAACTTAATGACTATCGTCCCGTAGCACTCACCTCTGTCATCATGAAGTACTTTGAGAGGCTAGTTAAGGATCATATCACCTCTAACTTACCTGCCACCCTAGACTTCAATTTGTTTACCGCCCCAATAGATCCACAGATGATGCAATCGCCATCACCCTGCACACTGCCCTTTCCCATCTGGACAAGAGGAATACCTATGTAAGAATGCATTTTATTGACTACAGCTCAGCATTCAACACCATAGTACCCTCCAAGCTCATCATTAAGCTTGAGGCCCTGGGTCTGAACCCTGCCCTGTGCAACTGGGTCCTGGACTTCCTGACGGGCCGCCCCCAGGTGGTGAAGGTAGAAGACATCACCTCCACTTCGCTGATCCTCAACACTGGGGCCCCACAAGGGTGCGTACCCACTCCTGTACTCCCTGTTCACCCATGACTGCGTGGCCAAGCACGCCTCCAACTCAATCATCAAGTTTCCAGACGACACAACAGTTGTAGGCTTGATTACCAACAATCACGAGACAGCCTACAGGGAGGAGGTGAGGGCTCTGGGAGTATGGTGTCAGGAAAACAACCTCTCACTCAACGTCAAAAAAACAAAGGAGATGATCGTGGACCCCCCTATCCACATCGACGGGACTGCAGTGGAGAAGGTTCCTTGGCGTACACATCACTGATAATCCGAAATGGTCCACCCACACAGACAGTGTGGTGAAGAAGGCGCAACAGAGCCTCGCCTACAGCACCCGATGTCACAGGATAGCCAAAAAGATCATCAAGGACATTAACCACCCAAGCCACTGCCTGTTCACCCCACTGTCATCCAGAAGGCGAGGTCAGTACAGGTGCATCAAAGCTGGGACCGAGAGACTGAAAAACAGCTTCTAGCTCAAGGTCATCAGACAGCTAAACAGCCACCACTTTAATAATATTTATAATGTTTACATATCTGGCATCACTCATCCCATATGTATATACTGTATTCTATACTATCCTTCGGTATCATAGTAATTTAAACAATGTTTACATATCTTGTGTTCCCCATCTCATTTGTATATACTGTATTCAATACTCTTCTACTGTATTCTAGTCCTTGCCGCTAGTCCTTATGTATATAGGCCTAATTCATTCCTACTGTTGGATACAGTTGAAGTCGGAGGTTTACATACACCTCAGACAAATACATTTAAACTCAGTTTTTCACAATTCCTGACTTTTAATCCTAGTAAAAATTCCCTGTTTTAGGTCAGTTAGGATTACCACTTTATTTTAAGAATGTGAAATGTCAGAATAATAGTAGAGAGAATGATTTATTTCAGCTTTTATTTCTTTCATCACATTCCCAGTGGGTCAGAAGTTTACATACACTCAAATAGTATTTGGTAGCATGGCCTTTAAATTGTTTAACTTGGGTCAAACGTTTTGGGTAGCCTTGCACAAGCTTTCCACAATATGTTGGGTGAATTTTGGCCCATTCCTCCTTGCTTGCACACGCTTTTTCAGTTCTGCCAAAAAAGTTTCTATAGGATTGAGGTCAGGGCTTTGTGATGGCCACTCCAATACCTTGACTTTGTTGTCCTTAAGCCATATTGCCACAACTTTGGAAGTATGCCTCGGGTCATTGTCCATTTGGAAGACCCATTTGCGACCAAGCTTTAATTTCCTGACTGATGTCTTGAGAAGTTGCTTCAATATAGCCACATAATTTTCTTTCCTCATGATGCCATCTATTTTGTGAAGTGCACCAGTCCCTCCTGCAGCAAAGCACCCCCACAACATGATGCTGGGATGGTGTTCTTCGGCTTGCATGCCTCCCCCTTTTTCCTCCAAACATAACGATGGCCATTATGGCCAAACAGTTCTATTTCTGTTTCATCCGACCAGAGGACATTTCTCCAAAAAGTACGATCTTTGTCCTGTATGTGCAGTTGCAAACCGTAGTCTGGCTTTATTTATGGCGGTTTTGGAGCAGTGGCTTCTTCCTTGCTGAGCAGCCTTTCAGGTTATGTCGATATAGGACTCGTTTTACTGTGGATATAGATAATTTTGTACCTGTTTCCTCCAGCATCTTCACAAGGTCCTTTGCTGTTTTTCTGGGATTGATTAGCACTTTTCGCACGAAAGTACGTTAATTTCTAGGAGACAGAACGCATCTCCTTCCTGAGCGGTATGACGGCTGCGTGGTCCCATGGTGTTTATACTTGCGTACTATTGTTTGTACAGATGAATGTGGTACCTTCAGGCGTTTGGAAATTGCTCCCAAGGATGAGCCAGACTTGTGGAGGTCTACAATTAGTTTTCTGAGGTCTTGGCTGATTTCTTTTGATTTTCCCATAATGTCAAGCAAAGAGGCACTGAGATTGAAGGTAGGCCTTGAAATACATCAACAGGTACACCTCCAATTAACTGAAATGATGTCAATTAGCCTATCAGAAGCATCTAAAGCCATGACATCATTTTCTGGAATTTTCCAAGCTGTTTAAAGGCACAGTCACCTTAGTGTATGTAAACTGAAATAATCTGTCTGTAAACAATTGTTGGAAGAATTACTTGTGTCAGGCCGACTTGCCAAAACTATAGAATGGTTTTGTGGAATGGCTGAAAAATAAGTTTTAATGACTTCAACCTAAGTGTATGTAAACGTCCGACTTCAACTGTATACTGCACTGTCGGAACTAGAAGCACAAGCATTTGCGACACCCGCATTAACATCTGCTAAACATGTGTATGTGACCAATAACATTTGATTTGATTTGAGATTAGAAAGCACCTGCCACTTAAGGAATGAAACACTAGTCACTTTAATAATGTTTCTGTATCTTGCACTACTCATCTCATATGTCTAACTTTACACTATACTATTCTCAGTATCTTAGTCACCTAATCGTGTTTACATACTGCATCACCAATCTCTTATGTGTATATTGTATACTTTAAAGCGTACTATTTAATTGAATCTTAGTCCAATGGCGCCCTGGCATATGTATATATTCTTACTTACTTCGATTTATGTGTGTTATATGTTGTGAAACTGTTAGACATTACTGTTAGATAGTACTGCACTGTCGGGGCTAGAAGCACAAGCATTTCGCTACACTCGCAATAACATCTGCTTACCATGTGTGTATGTGACCAATAAGATTTGATTTGATTTGATTTGAGAGGGTAATAGTGAAAGACGCATGGCATGGCGCCAGGCTAAATGGCTTAAAGCACTTATGTTGATATATGGCTGCTCCTCTTGTGTGATGATGACAGGAGAAAATGTAATGGCCATCGAGTCATTTGTAGTAAAACTAATGAAAATATGTTGCGTCTGAAAATGAATGCTCATATCTAAGTGAATGGTGATACTCAATGTGAGGTGACAGTTCAATTGATTGATTTTAAATAAAAATACAAAGTGTTCAACTTCTCTCCTTTGTTTCCGAAGAAGGTAAGAATCCTACCAGGGCATAACCTTTTTTATTTAACCTTTATTTAACTAGGCAAATCAATTAAGAACAAATTCTTATAGACGATGACGGCCTACACTGGCCAAACTGCACAGCGTTCCCTCTCTCCTAAATCTCTGTGTTTCTCTCTCTGAGTGAGTGGAGGGGGGGGGGGGATCATTGCACTCTACTCTAGATTCATGGCTCAACATTGACCTCAGGGTCAACAGGCAGAACCTTTGGCAGCCTAGCACAGAACCCTAGAATGGCTGTTTGAGGAGGGGGGGGGCTAGTGACATGCGGGGCCAGCACAGTGATGGATATCTTTCACTCATAGTCCAGCCGAAGAAAAACACATTTTCGAGTGATGTTCATTTCTCTTCCAAAGTGTGCCAAGTCCCAAACAGAAAGCTTTCTCTGTTTTTGTGTCCATTACATTGGATGTTACTTCCCGTTAACACTTTATTTGCATAGCTCCTGCTTCTTACACCATCTAATGAAGCACTTTCAGAATCGATAGCTGGAAGGTGTTTTGTTTACACATAGATATAAGTGATCAGCCTTGGGGTTTTATCACCTGACTCCCTCCACACATCCACACATCCAGGGGAAGAGTGGGGCTGCTAGCATGATCCAGGCTATAGAAAAGGTTTAATTTACCCTAAACAGAGGTATTTTGTGGCACCAAGTGTGATCGGTATCTACCAGCACCTCATGCCACCATATGCAGATAGTATAAATACAATAGGCCCGTCCAGCACCCATGGCATGCAAATGTTCAAAGCACCAGGTAATGGAGGAGAGAGAGAGAGAGAGAGAGAGAGAGAGAGAGAGAGAGAGAGAGAGAGGGAGGACGTAATAGTGAACCATGCAGGGGATGCTTTAGGAGACATGTACCTGTAACTAAAACATACTAGGTATAACACCAGTCATTCTTACACGAAAGGCAAAGGGTTAAGAGCAGCCTATAGCTTTACACTGGTTCTTTTCTTTTTTAAACTGACTACTCCAAAGGTCCTTTCCTTGTCATTGTTGATATAATAGGCTAGCCACAAGGGTTTTGTGGGTCCAGGTTTACTTGTGAAGTGGTTTGTTGCAGGGACATTGTTAGAAATCCCCAGGGCTACTAATGAAATTGAACAAAATGGTAAATTGAATGTCAAACAAACCCAGTCTGAGAGAGAGGACAGATACTGTGCTCATGCTCTGCTGCTTGTGTTCTATCTTTGCCTCAGGCAGGGAATGATAGGAGAATAATTTTATGGCTGGCCGTATGCAAAACAAAACGGACACCTCCTGTCTGATGCAATACCTGTTGAAGAGGTATGTTGAGAGTAGGAACACTTTGATGTCAAGAATGTTGTCTTCAAGTGCCAAGACCATTTTGAAGTTGTCTCAATAACACTTTTGTCAGAGCGCAGTCAGACCAAGCCTGTCAGAATGGACCGGTGTGCTATGTAATGATTTATCTATGAGGAGGCTAATGTCTTTTTATGCTCCCAATTCACCTTTACATAGACATGGCGGAATCAATTCGATTTCTGCAGCAATTAGGAGAAACATGTTCTTTAAAGGTCACATGTCGACACAGAAATAACACTTTCCCTCCCGAGGTAAGAATGTCTGATTTGTCATCAAGCTCATTCAAAGTCAGACTCCAAAACGTGGTTCTGACTTGGTAATCAAGAAGCTCCATTAGGCCTCCCACACTGTTCTTTCACTTTGTAGTCTGACTAGTTCAAAGTTACATTAAGTGCTTCCGTAATATACAGTGTGTAACCCATAGACCACTAGACAGGTAATCTCAGCTTCTGCAGAAGCAGCAGAATGAAGTCATTGCTAAAAACCTGGAGGCAGTGAATTAGTTGAGGAGTTAATGGGTCACAGGGGACGCCGTGTGGCTGCGCTTTGTCAATGGTCTGATGTTGGCTTTAATTGCACGCCGTTAATGTGAGATGTTGGTGGACCTTTGGGGTCAGAAAAGCGAGCCTCCCATGATCTGTCCTTCCATTGTCTGGAGAGACGTCCCGTAACCACCCCTCCCCTGGGGTCCCACTCCCCGGCTGCACCCCTCAAATACATAATTCACAACATAATGGATGTGATTTCAGAGTGCACTTATCTCGTAACCCAACAGGAGGCTGCTGTTTCTGAAAGCAGTTCCTGTACCCTCCCTGCTCTTCCACAGACGTCATTTATGAGTTTTTTTAAGGAGGCTTTAACGGAGCTTGCGTCGGGGTTCGAGTGCATAGAAGAGGACATTTGAAAGACTAATGATGGCCACAAGATCAATTTCAGGCCAGCCAGCCTAATGGTGGCTTTTCATTTTTCTTATAAAGTGCTTTGTCTCTTCCTGTCTTTCTCATCCACACACCCTCATTCACCCTAATGGCTACTGAGCATCCTCTCTTCTGTACTGCAGTACGGCCATCAGTCCTCAGATATAATGGCATAGCACAGCATAGCTGACAAACTTTCATTTGGGAGTGAACTTTCCCCTATAAAAAAACGTTTAAATTAAATTGTAAAAAAAGTAATATAATGTTTTTGTTTCAGCTTTATGGTAAGCATTTATTCCTACTTACTCACAGCACCAAGGTAAACAGTATCCTCAGATATTCCTCTTTCTAAGTGAGTACTCTGCTCAAGCATATGAACATTTTTAATTAAACAATTTCAGTTAATTGGAAGTTAGAGATACAAGATTTTCTCTCTCGATTGCGCTGTCAGCAAGATTTAAAGCCTTCTTTAAGTGCGCATAGGATAGATTGCAGGTTGCAAATGGAAAATGAAAGTATTAATAATTCACTGAAATGATCTGCCAATGCTTTCCTCGTTTCGTCAGTGTAAAATCGACTGAACTATTTTAGGCATTTACTGTTGGCAGCAAATATCAGTAACCTACATTTGTTTCTGTTCAGTGACTCCTGAGCTTGAATGCTATTGAGCTGGAACCTGTGTGAATATCAAGGCCTGTTTTCTTCTCTGTGACACTGGGATGTGGAAAGCTTCTCTCATGGGAGGGCAGGTGGAGGAAAATGAGGCACCTGTTCACATACAATGCACAGACTGCTGGGTAATTTGTTTACCCCACCTGGCAATGGCTTAGGGCTCAGAGGAGACAAGAAACAGAGAGAGGCTTCATATTGTCTGCCTATGTGTGTTTACTCTTCAAAATAAACTCTGGTGATGGAGAATCTATAATAGATTTTTCAGCAGGTGTTGCTGGTGCCTGTATTGTCAAGTGATAAAGGGCAATTCTAGCACTTTTCAACACCATTTTGATTATCTCCAGTACCATACCAGTGTCACTCTCTACATATGTGAAAACGGCGCATTTCTACACTTTGTAGAAAGAAATATAAAGTTAAAAAGTTCTACCCGATGACGTCATTAAACGTTTTTAAAAACAGTGAAGACACCGTCCCTCCGGCTAGAAAGTCAGTGAAGGTTTTGAAAATCACAGTTTTCTTAAACTTTTAATCCTACCCTCTGATGTCACAGGAACTTTCTTCTTATAATTTTAACCACAGAACATAGAGACGCGTTGCTTTTGGTGCTGGACATAATGAATGAGTTTGAAAAGTGCCGGAATTCTCCTTTAACCTTATTAGTGGAACTCTGTTGGGTGTCTTTTTAAGGCCACATCCGAGAGAGTAGTAGAAAACAGGCATAGGTAACTGTGTATTGTGCACCACAACATTGTTGTATTGACATTGTATCTCCTTTGTTTCCTGAGTATTCCCTTCTACCACAAAGAGAGGGAAAATGGAGGACCTGATCCTGTCTAGTGGCAAGTCTGCACAGGTACTGTCTTGGACAGAGATGACAGGAGAGGGAATTTCAGTCATTAGATGACAATGGGATGCGGGACAGGTGGGACTGCAGGCTAGGTATGGTATGAGCCCTTAGACTTAAGGTGTTGACTTCTTTACATGAAGATATCACCAGTCATCACAAACAGGCACAGAGGCTCAGCTCAGGAGAAGTCCCTTTTCAGCTGAGGCAGAGAACTCACCTTACATTGTCCCTGCTCCTCTCAGAGCTGCATGTTCAATATGTCTTGTCCTTTTCTGGAGTGACTGTCAGAGTAACACAACCATTTTTTGGTGTGGTCAGTGAATAGAGTATTCCATATAGCTGCATTTTATCCTTTTCTTCTTCTGGTACACAGGTGGAAGTATTTACAGGAACAGGACTGTGTTTCTTACAATGCCCTTCTGTGCATCAACAACAACATATTCTTTACTGTTTGTCATAGAGGCTGCAATTTTGGCAGTTCTGTTGGTTGTTTTGAAAATTGGGCTGTAGGCCTAAGTGTTGCTATACTAGCTGTGTGGATAAAATAAAGCCAATGTTTCAGATAGGTTGCACAGTATATTTACCTTTTATCACATATCATCCAGACCCCACAGCCATTACAATCACTACACAAGGTCATAATCGCAGGAAGTAGTTTGGGGGTGGGGGTCCTGAAAAAATCGTGTTGCCCTCTCTACAGACGGCTATATCCGTCCGCTAATACAGCACTAGTAAAGGCCCAGTTCTTTTGTTACACGTTTTTTCCCTCCTGATTTTTCAGGGATGCTGCAGCACCCCCAGCACCCTTACTTCCCGCGGCTATGTACAGTTTTACATAGACTAGCTTTGAAAGTGAGAAATAAACCTTGGGTTCCTCCTAATTTTTCAGCTTCTCAGATTCTCAGTACAAAATGTTTTAGTCATAATTGCCCTCAGACAGAAGTGTTGACCTGAATTGATAAGAACCCAGCTTAAACCAGTCTATAAAAATCTCCAAGTGTGTGCTTTCTGTTTTCTCATTTCAGTTGCCTTTACCCTGTGTGTCGTGTCTAATCATTAACCTAGCTGGACTGGAGCTAGGCTGTAGAACAACATGTAGCTCTTCAGGGGACAGCATCAGGCAGAACAACATGTAGCTTGTCTGGGGACAGCATCAGGCAGAACAACATGTAGCTTGTCACGGGACAGCATCAGGCAGAACAACATGTAGCTTGTCAGGAGACAGCATCAGGCAGAACACCATGTAGCTTGTCTGGGGACAGCATCAGGAAGAACAACATGTAGCTTGTCAGGGGACAGCATCAGGAAGAACAACATGTAGCCTGTCAGGGGACAGCATCAGGAAGAACAACATGTAGCTTGTCAGGGGACAGCATCAGGCAGAACAACATGTAGCGTGTCAGGGGACAGCATCATGCAGAACAACATGTAGCTTATCAGGGGACAGCATCATGCAGAACAACATGTAGCCTGTCAGGGGACAGCATCAGGCAGAACAACATGTAGCCTGTCAGGGGACAGCATCAGGCAGAACAACATGTAGCCTGTCAGGGGACAGCATCAGGCAGAACAACATGTAGCTTGTCAGAGGACAGCATCAGGCAGAACAACATGTAGCCTGTCAGAGGACAGCATCAGGCAGAACAACAGGAGGAAGAATAGAGCACAACACAGATGGCCCGGGTGCTCCCATGGTATAGCCTGCATGGTGCGCTGAACAAAAAGGGCCCTGTGCGATAAGGTGTGCTGTCAGTCATCCATCAGTGAGATGATTACACCCCTTCCTCAGAGCGAGAGAGAGATACAGAGAGAGGGAGATAGAAAGAGAGTGAGAGAGATGTACAGCTGTGTGTCACAAACCTGTTCAACTGGTAGCTCTATGCATGTCAAAAATGTTTAAGAACAGCAATCAGTTGAACATCATGGTTACTTGGAATCATTGTGCAAATTTGGATATGAAACACCGCAGCTGTAGCCCTGCCATTGTAAATTGGCTTACAATGAGCTTGATGAATCATTGACTGAACCCCATTGATACTGTATGGACAATACAAACATAGTACCGAACAGCTATGAGGCAATGATAGGCTAGGCTATACTACTCTGTATTGTTTTGTTTTTTCAGATTCTAGATGAAAATGATTGAGTTTGTAAAATTACTGTTCTCTGTGCTCACTCAAGAGACTAGGGATATGGGAATCAAAATTCTGTGCTTCTTGGTTCATAATTCAAGAATAGATTGAAGGAAAATATAAATGCAATACAGAGTTAAGTTTCCTTTGATTTATGCTGCCTATACAAGTAGTGTTCACTGTAGGAGTCTGGCCTTTCTGCAACCAGTATTGATCTAGTTAGAGTGGTTCTCCTAGCTGCTCTCTAACCCCTGCATTCCAAGCTATTTGCCATGGTGACTCTGTGGACATGCACCACAGGATCACCATTCATTGCACAGCCCATCAGTTTCAGCACTTAATAAGTGTGGGCTTATTTTTGTATCTTTATCCAAAGAGGTGTGTGGCACAGAAAGAGAGAAAGATAGAGAGGAAGAGGAACAACAGGGTGAGACAGAGGAGAGGACTGCATTTCCCCAGTGAGCGCGTATCGGAGCTGTCTCTCCTCAGGGGGAGAGCCACCTTAATCGGGAACATGAAAGTATCTCCTGTCCTGTGGTGCCGGTGTCTGTCTGTCTGTCTGTCTGTCTGTCTGTCTGTCTGTCTGTCTGTCTGTCTGTCTGTCTGTCTGTCTGTCTGTCTTTCTGTTATTTGATTTCCCGTTTCCACTGTATGCAGTATTAACTCATTTCACATTGAACCTGAGGATTTGACTTTGATAAGTGCAGATGATATCACATCAGAACTGGTGATCTGATCTGAACTTATTAAAAGGTCGATTGCAGCCGTTTTTATCGCAATATCAAATCATTTCTGGGTAACAGTTAAGTAACTTACTAAGAATGTTTTCAATTAAAATGGTCAAAAATAAACAAAAATAGCTTCTTAGCCAAGAGCAATTTCTCACTCAATAATTTTGCTTTGACTGTATGGGAGTGGTCTGAGTGGAGAGGGGAAAATAAACTGTTATTGGCAGAGAGGTTTGGTACTTGTTTGTTATTGGTCTATTAACTAATTTACCGCATGGTGATGTCACCAGGTAGGCCAAACCTCTATCCCACCAAAACAGGCTGAAATTTCAGGCGGTCTTTTCAAACAGCTCTCTTACACTAAAATGGCATTATCAGCATTTTCACAATTTCACACTATTTTTCCAACCTCATAGTGTGGAAATATATATAAAACACAGGAAAATCAGGTTTTTGACAGTAATGGGCCTTTTAAAGCTTCAGAGGACTTAGTCTGATAATGTGTTACAGTATCAAATCAAATCAAAATCAAATGTTATTGGTCACATACACATGTTTAGCAGATGTTATTGCGGGTGTAGCGAAATGCTTGTGACGCTATGCTAATATAACAGATGTCCCACGAAGACAAGAAGACTGGTCTCTGCACCAGTGTAACAGATGTGATCGTACTTCTTAAATCTCTTGCTTTTAATTTTTTAAGAAAATACTGTCCAGCCAGCGATCCCAGTTAACTGGTGTTTATTCTGACGATAGACACAAGGTAGCAGATTAGATGTGTAGGATAACAGTATGTTGATGGCGCAGTGGTCTACGACACTACATCTCAGTGCTAGAGGTGTCACTACAGACAACCTGGTTCAAATCCAGACTGTATCACATCCGGCCATGATTGGGAGTCCCATAGGGCGGTGCACAATTGGCCCAGTGTCGTGTAGGCCGTCATTGTAAATAAGAATTTGTTCTTAACTGACTTGCCTAGGTAAATAAAGGTTAAATAAAAAAATAAGATTTGGGAACTAACAGTAAATTGGCAGTTGAATATATGTGGTTATTATGCCTACTGAGGGTCGATACTGATAGTGGCTAATATTTAACCTGATAGAGAGAAAGTCTATCAGACATTCGATAGTGCCCATCCCTGCAAGTTAAAAAGATGTACAACTAAATTCTGCATTTCATTAACTTTACTGTAGGAAAGTTGATATGTTGGTATGCTTCAGTTTGCTGCCATATGACTGGTTTCATATTTGTCTCCAGCGATTATAAGGTACAATAGATCTAAATCAAGTGTCATTTATATTTACAATTCCCTGATCCAAACGGATCACTCATTTACCTAGTTCTTATCAATAGCTTATAACAAATTGCAAAATACAATGCATAGGGAATGGTGTTATTTCTATCAGGAAAAAGAAAATTCCACTTGGAACCGGTATGTTCGCTAGACCTTATGGTTTCCTTGCACGTAAAGGTGGTGGAATTATGAGGGAATTAAGTCAAGGTCAGAATAAGGCGTATCTGTAGACACACCTCCATCACACCTTAATTTATTCAATCTCCACCCCAAAGGAATACCGGGTGAATAGCATGCTATTCTCATGCTTAGGTTCAAGGTCAGTATACACGTAGAGAGAAAAGTGCACCAAAAGGGAATTATGTTCCCCATATAGAATTTTGTTTGGATGTCAACGTAGCCAAATATCAACATTTGAAGGAAATGTATCTTTTGTGCCACTGACTTAGTCTGGCTTTAATTCCAGTTTGTCTACAAATTAATAATTAATCATTTGTCTGTTAGCATGTAAATAACTGTGACTTAGCAGGGAGATAAACATTACATTTAGAACATGCCAGCTAAGTCACTTGTACAGAAATAACATACATACAAAAGCACATCACTGGAAACTCCCAACATCTAATGGGTACCGTAAACATACATACATATACTGTATATATATACATGCATACATATATATAAACCCCCGGTCAAAAGTTTGGAATATTACTAATTCAAGGGTTTTTCTCTATTTGCACTATTTTTTACATTGTAGAATAAAAGTGAAGACATCAAAACTATGACATAACACATATGGAATCATGTAGTAACCAACAAAGTGTTAAACAAATCCAAATATATTTTATATTTGAGATTCTTCAAAGTAGCCACCTTTTGCCTTGATGACAGTTTTGCACACTCATGGCATTCTCTCAACCAGCTTCATGAGGACCACCACAAGAATGGAAGACCCAGAAATACCTCTGCTGCAGAGGATAAGTTCATTAGAGTTACCAGCCTCAGATTGCAGCCCAAATAAATGCTTCACAGAGTTCAAGTAACAGACACATCTTAACATCAACTGTTCAGAGGAGACTGTGTGAATCAGGTCTTCATGGTCGAATTGCTGCAAAGAAACCACTACTAAAGTACACCAATAAGAATAAGAGACTTGCTTGAGCCAAGAAACACGAGCAATGGACATTAAACCGGTGGAAATTTGTCTGGAGTCCAACTTTGAGATTTTTGGTTCCAACCTCAAACAAATTTAGATGGTTTGGGATGAGTCGGACGCAGTGAAGGAGAAGTAGCCAACAAGTGCTCAGCATATGTGGGAACTCCTTCAAGACTGATGGAAAAGCATTCCAGGAGAAGCTGGTTGAGAATGCCAAGTGTGTGCTTCAAGGTAAAGGGTGGCTATAAGAAGAATCACAAATATAAAATATATTTGTTTGACACTTTTTTGGTTACTACATGATTCCATATGTGTTATGTCATAGTTTTGATGTCTTCAATATTATTCTATATTTGTAAAAAATAGTCAAATAAAGAAATACTATTGAATGAGTAATATTCCATATTATATTCCTTTTGACCGGTAGTATATATCCAATGTGTAATTAATAACATACACACATTCACAATCCTGTCTCAGAGCTCTACGGACAATTCCTTTGACCTCATGGCTTGGTTTTTGCTTTGACATGCACTATGGGACCTAATATAGACAGCTGTTTGCCTTTCCAAATCATGTCCAATCAATTGAATTTACAACAGGTGGACTCCAATCAAGTTGTAGAAACATCTCAAGGATGATCAATGGAAACAAGATGCACCAGAGCTCATTTTCGAGTCACATAGCAAAGGGTCTGAATACTTATGTAAATAAGGTATTTCTGACTTTGTATATTAATACTTTTGCAAACATTTCTAAAAACCTGTTTTTGCTTTGTCATTATGGTGTGTAGATATCTGAGGATTTTATTTTATATTTTTTTGAATAAGGCTGTAACATAACAAAATCTGGAAAAAGTCAAGGGTTCTGAATACTTTCCGAAGGCACTGTATATTCTGTATATCTCAGTGTCTGTCGCCTTGTGAACTCGTACGCACACATTGTAAATACTATTTCAGAAGGTGACCTACTGCTTGCATGTCAATATCAGACTGGGAAGAAATGCTGTTCACTATCTCCCCCTATCTGCAAGCATGACCAATGGCATAACAAATTATTGTTATGTAAATTCAGCTAACCAATAGGAATACATAAACACTGAATACATATTTCTGCAGTGGCAAGTGGAAACATAACCAACCCTGTTACACTTATTATAGACCTGACATTTTAAATATATTTCACTTTTTAATACACCGATTATCATTTATAATAAAAAGGTTGTTCGGATCATGGATGCTGATTGAAACACCACGACTTGTTAATGTCATAATTCCATTGTTCTGCAGCCCAGGTAGGAAATTCATATACTTTATCTCCCTCAGCAAAACGTTGTATAAACATTATTAGTCCAGGCTACTATTTGCTTTGCAACAGTTGGGGGTTGTATAAACCTAACTGTGTAACAATGTATCATTTTACAAAAGCGATCTCTCCCATGCCAGTAGGGTAGATAGCCCAAGAATGAACATGAAACTAATAATTCACCATTTATTAATTAACCAGCACAGTGCGGCTAGTTACAGTGCCTTCAGAAAGTATTCACACTCCTTGACTTTTTGCACATTTTGTTGTATTGCAGCCTGAATTCAAAATTGATACAATTTAGAGTTTTGTTACTGGCCTACACACAATACCCCATAATGTCAAAGTGAAATTATGTTTATCGAAAATGTTTACAAATTAATTAAAAATTAAATGCTGAAATGTCTTGAGTCAATAAGTATTCAACCCCTTCTTTATGGCAAGCCTAAATAAGGTAATGAGTAAAAATGTGTTTAACAAGTCACATATTAAGTTGCATGGACTCACTCTGTGTGCAGTAATAGTGTTTAACATGATTTTTGAATGACTACCTCATCTCTGTACCTCACACATACAATTATCTGTAAGTTTCCTCAGTCGAGCAGTGAATTTCAAACACAGATTCAACCACAAAGACCTCTGAGGTTTTCCAATGCCTCGCAGAGAAGGGTACTTATTGGTAAATAGGTAAAACATTTTAAAAAGCAGACATTGAATATCCCTTTGAGCATGGATGGTGTATCAATACACCCAGCCACTACAAAGATACAGGCGTCCTTCGTAACTCAGTTGCCGGAGAGGAAGGAAACTACTCAGGGATTTAACCATGAGGCCAATGGTGACTGAGGATGGATCAACAACATTGTAGTTACTCCACAATAATAACCTAATTGACAGAGTGAAAAGAAGGAAGCCTGTACAGAATTCAAATATTCCAAAACATGCATCCTGTTTGCAACAAGGCACTAAAGTAATACTGCAAAGAAATGTGTCAAAGCAATTAACTTTTGGTCCTGAATACAAAGTATTATGTTTGGGGCAAATCCAGTACAACACTGAGTAGCATGTTCCATATTTTAAATTCAAGGATAGTGGTGGCTCCATCATGTTATGGATATGATTGTAATCGTTAAGGACTGGGGAGTTTTTCAGGATAAAAAATAAATGGAATGGAGCTAAGCACAGGCAAAATCCTAGAGGAAAACCTGGTTTAGTCTGTTTCTACCAGACACTGGGAGATTAGTTCACCTTTCAGCAGGACAAACAAAACACAAGGCCAAATCTACAGTTGAAGTCAGAAGTTTACATACACCTTAGCCAAATACATTTCAACTCAGTTTTTCACAATTCCTGACATTATCCCCTGTCTTAGGTCAGTTAGGATCACCACTTTATTTTAAGAATGTGAAATAATAGTAGAGAGAATTATTTATTTCAGCTTTTATTTCTTTCATCACATTCCCAGTGGGTCAGAAATTTACATACACTCAATTAGTATTTGGTAGCATGGCCTTTAAATTGTTTAACTTGGGTCAAACGTTTCGGGTAGCCTTCCACAAGCTTCCCGCAATAAGTTTTGGCCCATTCCTCCTGATAGAACTGGTGTAACTGAGTCAGGTTTGCAGGCCTCCTTGCTCGCACACTCTTTTTCAGTTCTGCCCACACATTTTCTGTAGGATTGAGGTCAGGGCTTTGTGATGGCCACTCGAATACCTTGACTTTGTTGTCCTTAAGCCATTTTGCCACAACTTTGGAAGTATGCTTGGGGTCATTGTCCATTTGGAAGACCCATTTGCCACCGAGCTTTAACTTCCTGACTGATGTCTTGAGATGTTGCTTCAATATATCCACATAATTTCCTTCATGCAGCAAAGCACCCCCACAACATGATGCTGCTACCCCCATGCTTCACGGTTGGGATGGTGTTCTCCGGCTTGCAAGCCTCCCCCTTTTTCCTCCAAACATAACGATGGTCATAATGGCCAAACAGTTCTATTTTTGTTTCATCCGACCAGAGCACATTTCTCCAAAAAGTACGATCTTCGTCCCCATGTGAAGTTGCAAACCGTAGTCTGGCTTTTTTATGGCGGTTTTGGAGCAGTGGCTTCTTCCTTGCTGAGCAGCCTTTCAGGTTATGTCGATATAGGACAAATTTTACTGTGGATATAGATACTTTTGTACCTTTTTCCTCCAGCATCTTCACAAGGTCCTTTGCTGTTGTTCTGGGATTGATTTTCACTTTTCGCACCAAAGTACGTTCATCTCTAGGATTTGGTCACAGATACCTTAATACAATTTTTATTCTGAGGTCTTGGCTGATTTCTTTTGATTTTCCTATGATATCGAGCAAAGAGGCACTGAGTTTGAAGGTAGGCCTTGAAATACATCCACAGGTACACCTCCAACTGACTCAAATTATGTCAGTTAGCCTGTCAGAAGCTGCTAAAGCCATTACATCTATTTTTTGAATTTTTCAAGCTGTTTAAAGGCACAGTCAACTTAGTGTATGACCCACTGGAATTGTGATATAGTGAATTATAAGTGAAATAATCTGTCTGTAAACAACTGTTGGAAGAATGACTTGTGTCATGCACAAAGTAGATGTCCTAACCGACTTGCCCAAACTATAGTTTGTTAACATGAAATCTGTGGAGTGTTTGAAAAATGAGTTTTAATGACTTCAACCTAAGTGTATGTAAACTTCCGACTTCAACTCTACACTGGAGTTTCTTACCATTTTCATTTTCAATAAAAACATGTTTTCACTTTGTCATTTTGGAGTGTTGTGTGTAGATGGTTGAGAAAATGTTTATATTTAATCAATTTTGAATTCAGGCTGTAACACAACAAAATGTGAAATAAGAATAGTGGTATGAATACTTTCTGATGGCACTGATCATGCCAATGATTTGCATAGCAATGTCGAATTAACAGAATGATTAGAATTAACGTTAGGGTAGCAACTTCCGATTGCGAAAACAAACTTTTTAAAATAATGTTTTTAATATTTTTATATGTTGGCAACCGTTTCATAAAAGCAATAAGGCCCTCGGACCCGGGGACTATCGTGTGATAACTCCCTACTAAGGGCTGTTCCTAGGCCCTAGGCGATAATCCCCGGGTTCTTATGCATTATTTCTTATAAGTAGTTCTACACACCATTCTACTGCTAATGTTCTTTGTTTTTATGGCTTACAGTTTATTCACTGTTAGGCAGCACCTCTACACTAAATCATTTTCTCTGGGTGTGCGCCAGCTCATGCTTTTTATTAGACTGTTTTTTATACATAAACATTAAATGGAGTGCACAAATCATTTGTAATTAAAAACAGAGTAATTTAAATGGCTGATTATTCAGTTCATGGTTAACATTGTTTCATGTTGATGGTCACCTAATCCTGTTGCTGAGGATTACCTTATCTCAACAGGCAGCAGTGATTCGTTCCCATTGTGGTCCATTGCACTCTGGACAGTCATTTAAAAAAAATACAAAATCATTTAAAGTTTTATTTGACTATTCAAAAATACCTATTTGAATATGAAATACAAGGAGTAGCTAATATCCAATGGAAAGAGGATAACCTCACAACTGCTGTGTTTGAGATTATACAGTATAGTTTTGTGTTCTTGGGGATGTAAGGTTTAGAACTTGGATTTCAGACTTTTGGTGAAACATTTATAATGAATAATGTTGTGTTCTTTTTGTAAATCCTTGTAACTCCCTTTGTCACTGTCTAGTGTTTGCAGGTCTACCAGGTTCTATTACTGTGTTGAGTTTGATGTGTAACAGAATTGGTATTGAGTGTAGAAAATCACACGTCGGGCTATTAGATCCCATGTGCACATACAGTACAGGCTGTAGGATGCCACTGGTCACTCTGGACAGATCTGTGTGGAAGCGATGGTAACCATGGTAAAAGCATTTACTCCCATTCAAAAGGGATTCAAATTCAATGGAGCATGGGAAGCAAATGAATACACTTCCAATGTTTGCTTACTGCTTGCTAACAGGAACTTCAGCTCTGCCAAGCAATGTTTTTATCTCAGTGTTTTTCATTGGGGAAAAAATCAGTACTAAATTGATGTGGTATGTGCAAGCAGCAGTTCTTGACCTGGGCCTGCACACCCAGGAGCTCTCCAGATGGAGGGTTGACCACATTTTGACAACATGTGACTAACAGTGCGGGGGGGGGGGGGGGTTAAGTGCCTTGATCAAGGGCACAATGGCAGGAGATTTTATGGGTTCAGACACAGCAGCCTTCCAGTGTAAACAATGCATACTTTTTAATGTAGGTTATAATAGTAGTCATGGAAATTTGGTTAAAAGTCATGGAAATTGTGTTTAAACCCTTAACAGTGAATAATCAGGGCCCGGGTCTCTATAGCATATAGTAATTTGTGAATATAGTCTAATGGACAGACAGCACTTCTTTCATCCCAAGTCAAGCATGGGCAAGCAGCATAGTGTCTGTAGAGATAGTATGCTCTGCTGCTGCTGCTTGATTAGATCCCCTGATGTTGCAATGGAGGCGATTAATTTAATGTAAAATTGGTCAGGACAGTTGAGTACATTGTTTATTGTTTACGAATGGGGGCAACGCTTTCTACCAGTAAATCTAGCAGGTACAGTATGTTAAATTCCGTCCTTTAGCCTCCAGTCAAGGTGTTTTATTGGTTCCATGGCTCTGCTATGTAATTTCCTTTCCTAACCACCCCCTAACCCCGACCTGAACTCTGAAAAGGCTGAAGTGTGAGTGCTGTTGATGGCTAGATGAGCAACACCTTGTAATCAGTTGCTGCATGAGGACCTATTTTTTTCCCCTCTCTATGTCTGTGTGACTATCCCTCCCATCAGTCTCTCTCTCTCATGCTGGACTTTGCCCCTGTTTTCTCTCTCTCTCATGCTGGACTTTGTCTACACAGCAACATGTTGTGTAGATTCGGGGTGGGAAAGGTTGTGAAGTAAAGTGGCTGTAAATAAGCAATTTCAAATGTTGGCTACCCTTGTGCATTTCATTAATGCTCTATAAGATAGACTGATCTGTCAATTAACAACCTGTTAGATTAGAGATATTTATGAAGATGAGTCGGCATTCCCCACAAAATTCAGTAAGACCTGATTTAATTTCAAAGTCAATAGATCTCAGACTGTGTTAAATATAATCAGATTTTCCCACTGACTGAGTAAATGACCATGTGTTTTTCTCTCTCTCAGTGAGCGGTATGGATACTGTTATCGGCCTGTATGGAGAGACCGTTGAGGTGCCATGCAACAATGGAGTCCCCAAACCAAAGGACTTGTTTCTTACCAAATGGAAATACGTAAGTTGTTCGTATACACGGAGTGTACAAAACCTTAGGAACACCTTCCTAATATTGAGTTGCTCCCCCTTTTGCCCTGAGAAAAGCCTCAATTCGCCAGGGCATGGACTCTACAAGGAGTCCCACAGTGATGCTGGCCATTGTTGGCTCAGAATGCTTCCCACAGTTGTGTCAGATTGGCTGGATATCCTTTGGGTGGTGGACCATTCTTGATACACACAGGAAACTGTTGTGTGAAAAATCCAGCAGCGTTGCAGTTCTTGACACACTCAAACCGGTGTGCCTGGCACCTACTACCATATCCCCTTCTAAGGCACTTAAATATTTTGTCTTGTCCGTTCACCCTCTGAATGGGGGTCAATGTCTGAATTGTCTCAAGGCTTAAAAATCCTTCTTTTGGCCTCCCAAATGGCCTAAGGCATTGCATCGCAGTGCTGAGGCGCCACTACAGCCTCGGGATCAATCCCAGGCTGTGTCAAATGGTGTCAAATGGTGGTCACACCAGATAGTGACTGGTTTTCTGATCCACTCCCCTACCTTTTTTTTTAAGGTATCTGTGACCAACATATGCAAATCTGTATTCCCAGTCATGTGAAATCCATAGTTTAGGGCCTAATGAATTTATTTCAATTGACTGATTTCCTTATATTAACTGTAACTCAGTAAAATCGTTGAAATTGTTGCATGTTGCGCTTATATTTTTGTTCAGTATATATGTATACACGTCCTCTTTATACCTTCAAGCTTAAAAATAATGACTAGATATTCTAAAATAGCTATTAATAAGTCATAAACTAAGTCTATTTAGCTCCTTCACCGTTAGTGGGTGCATGCTTTGTTCAATGTTTTTTATACCAAGACAGTTCTACGGTAGTGCAGCTCAGTTAGCTAAGTTTTTAAAACCAAATTGTTTTATATTTCCAGGACAATGGAGACCTGCTGACCCAGCTTAAAGACCAGGATGCGGCTGTCATAGCCACCGACAAGTACAAGGACCGTGTCAGCATGGCCGAAAACTCCAGCCTGCTGATTGCTGCAGCAACACTGAAGGACGAGAAGATTTTCACCTGCATGGTGGTGGCTGGGGCTTACATCTCAGAATACCCTGTCAAACTCCTTATCCACAGTGGGTACATAAGAGCAATGTTGCAGCCATACTAATGCATGCTATGGAATGGGCCTTCGAGGTACAATTCAATGCTCTGCTGTGTGATATTATTATGGTTAGCCATGGGGATAGTGAGTGCTTTCTGAAATGCCTACAGTTTGTTGATGTTATTTACTGTGTTCTACAGAGGCTCCAACTGAAGTGGAGATCACAGCCCTAGCAGAGGAGATGGAGATTGGCAAACCAACCCAGGTAGGTTCATCATATGCTTTGCTTATGCCTACATTATATTAAGCAGGAATATCAAGGGAAATCCTTCATTGGAGATGAAGTATCTTGAGGCAAACTAAAGAAGGACGGTGCTGCTGGAATGATCACTCCAACTGTGCTTTGAAGTGATCCTGATGAATTAGTAAACAGCAGAACATCCCTCCTCCAATTAAAACAACCATGGAATCTAAGAGGAGGTTTAAAATGTTTTGGGCATTTCATGCTACATGGGGGAGTTCACAAATGTAGTAGATCCACCACAGATGAGAGCTAGTTTTCACAGATATTTGATCCATTAAGCAAAACAAATATTGGAATTTTATTGGGCTAATTTCCTCATTTAAGGACTTTCCAACCTTTTGTATGCCCTTGTGGATTGTTCTAAATAGGATTTTGCAGCTTTTTTCTTCACTTTGTTTTATCGTCTGCACAGGTAGGGCAGTGCAGCGCCCCTGATGCCAACCCAGCTGCCAACATCACATGGTTCAAGAATAAGAAACCTCTGGTGGCTGATGGGAAAGGTATGTTATTGAAGTACTGATGGAACTGCAGGGGGATGAAGATTGCACATACACACATTTCCCTTGTTTGGTGTGAGATTCCACAAGAACCAAGTAGTGGATATATCACCTCTAGAGCTTGGTGATCATATTATTGTTTATCTGTGTGTCTGTAGGCTACTCTGTAGCCATACCATTTCTAATAAGTATTGTTGTGATTTTTAGGCATTATAATCAGTTCCAAAGTGAAGGTGGACAAAGTCACTGGCCTCACCACCACCTCCTCCACTCTTCAGTACACAGCTGAGAAGGGAGACACAGACTCTCTGTTCACCTGCGGGGCCCTGAACACCTTGTCCGTCCCAGTTTCCTTCACTGTCACCTGTAAGTAACCAGAGAGCCACCAAACTACTCCAACTACCCAAAATAGCCCAACTACCTAAACTGCCCCAATTAACTACCCAAACTAGCCCACCTACCTAAAATGCCCCAACTAGCATCTAACTGCCTCAACTATCCTAATTGCCTGTTACTTCCCTAACCGACACAACTTCCCTAACCGCTGTCTATCCTAGGAAGGCTATTGATCTGCTATCAGCCTCAGCAGCCAGCAGCCAGCAGTCAGTGTATCGGCAACCAGATTGATGGCTGTTTTAATTTAAAGTTATAGTCGGATCATTTGTGCCTCTATGGCTATTTTCTTGCAGCCCAGACAGACAATAATAATGACACCATAATGGCAATTATGTGGGAGTGTTTCGGAGCGTAGCGTTTGAGATATAGCACAGGTGATGTTATTCACTCGAAATGGTTGTTTAAATAGGACCTATCAGGGCTCAGCGGCTGTTTGAATCCTGTTTTAAAGAAATGCCGGCAATTTGGCTCGTCTGGAGCAGCACCATTGATGTTTCAAAGGAGATTTTTGTCTAGAGCCTCAGGGTGTGGCTGCTGTTCAAACATCTCCGCCGCTGCATTCAAAAGCAGCCATCGCCACAGGAACACACTCATAAATGGAGTGTATAGCCCTGAGGACTTCACTAGCTTGGCTAGTCTGCTTACTGTGATGGTCTCAGAAGCCCTGTCTGCCCAGGGTCACTGTGATGGTCTCAGAAGCCCTGTCTGCCCAGGGTCACTGTGTTTCAGGTCTCAGCCTGACTGTGTCCTCGTCCTCTCTGACCCCTGTTCTCTCTCTCTCTCTCTTTCTCTCTCTCGCTCTCTCCTCTTTCCATCTCTCCTGTTCTTTCTCTCTCCTCTCCCTACAGACCCCACAGAGAGGGTCAGTCTGTATGTCATTTCTAAAGGGCCCCTTATGGAAGGAGACAACGTGACTCTGAAGTGCAAGGCTGACGGGAACCCACCTCCCACCAGCTTCAACTTCCACATTCAGGCAAGCTCTCAATGATATGACTCCACTACCCTCCCACACAACCAGAAACCCCACCTGGCATATGCCCTTAGTTCCTACTCTGACCCCTTTAATTACTTGCCTTCTACTGCCATTGTCCTCTTTAACCCAGTCAAACCCTACACCTGGTTAAACCCTACACATCCTTCATCATCCACCCTGTATGTGAAGAGCTACATTAACCTAGACTTAAGCACATCTGAGAGTTTCAAAATGTATCCTTATGTTCCTAAAGGGAAAGGTGGTGAAGGTGGAGAACTCTGACTCCTACACTGTGACTAATGTCACACGTGTCAGCACAGGGGAATACAAGTGTTCTATCATCGACAATGCCAAGATGGAAGACTCCAAAAACATTACCATCAATTGTAAGTCACTCTTTATCTACAGAAATCTTGATGGATGTTTTAAGCTAGCGAGTATGCATTCTTTATCAAGTTCTTTATTCTTCAATTAAGTTACACATTATCTTCAACTGATATACTGCCAGCAATTTATTTAACAATGCTAGGCCAGCAGTGGATTCATGGGAAATACCAGCCATAATGATAGCCCACTTCCTGCTGCTATAGATAATTAATTCTTTGTCCAGATGTATAAAGTCATTAGGATTATTTTTCTCAAACGGTAACATTGTCAGAGTATATTTCTGTTTGCAACCTCATCCCTCAGCAGTAAAGGACATACGATTTGTTATAGAGAATAGAAGCAGAGCATCTCGTCTCACGCTGTGAGGTGTAAATGCTTGGAGAGCTCAGGTCCTTTAATGTGTTAAATAAGCTGGATCAGTGAGGACGTGCTGGGGCTTCTGTAGGGAGCTGATATGGTTTTCAACAGGAGTGATGTGGCCCCTTCTCCACCAGGCTGTTAAACTGCCTGTTTACAGTGTGTCCTCCTCCCTTTCTCCTTTTCAGACCTGGATATGAGTTTGAGCCCCTCTGGGAAGGTCATGAAGAGCGCCGGCGAAGGCTTGGCTCTGACCCTGCAGGCCGATGCATCTGGAGAACTCAAGGTGTCCTGGACTAAGGTAAGACTAAACAGTACCAACGTTATTATAAGGCCTAGATGTACACTACCGCTTTTTGTCCGTTAAAATAACATACAATTGATCAGAAATACAGTGTAGACATTGTTAATGTTGTAAATGACTATTGTAGCTGGAAACGGCTGATTTCTTATGGAATATCTACATAGACGTACAGAGGCCCATTATCAGCAACCATCCCTCCTGTGTTCCAATGGCACGTTGTGTTAGCTAATCCAAGTTTATCATTTTGAAAGGCTAATTGATCATTAGAAAACCCTTTTGCAATTATGTTAGCACAGCTGAAAAATGAAGGCTATTCCGTGCGAGAATTTGCCAAGAAACTGAAGAGCAAACTGGCTCTAACCAGAATAGAAAGAGGAGTGGGAGGCCCCGGTGCACAACTGAGCAAGAGGACAAGTACATTAGAGTGTCTAGTTTGAGAAACAGACACCTCACTAGTCATAAAGTACTTGTCCTCTTGCTCAGTTGGGCACCGGGGCCTCCCACTCCTCTTTCTATTTTGGTTAGAGCCAGTTTGTGCTGTTCTGTGAAGGGAGTAGTATACAGCGTTGTACGAGATCTTCAGTTACTTGGCAATTTCTCGCATGGAAAAGCCTTCATTTCGCAGAACAAGAATAGACTGACGAGTTTCAGAAGAAAGTTATTTGTTTCTGGACATTTTGAGCCTGTAATCGAACCGAGAAATGCTGATGCTCCAGATACTCAACTAGTCTAAAGAAGGCCAGTTTTATTTCTTCTTTAATCAGCACAACAGTTTTCAGCTGTGCTAACATAATTGCAAAGGAGTTTTCTAATGATCAATTAGCCTTTCAAAATGATAAACTTGGATTAGCTAACACAACGTGCCATAGGAACACAGGAGTGATGGTTGCTGATAATGGGCATCTGTGCGCCTATGTAGATATTCCATAAAAAATCAGCCGTTTCCAGGTACAATAGTCATTTACAACATTAACAATGTCTACACTGTATTTCTGATCAATTTGATGTTATTTTAATTTAACAAAACATTTGCTTTTCATTCAAAAACAAGGACATTTCTAAGTGACCCCAAACTTTTGAACGGTAGTGTATGTTTTTGGTTGGAAATGGGTGATAAAACCTTATCAAAGCAATAAGATGACTCCAGCGTGTTTTTCATAATTTTTATTTATGTAACGGGCACTTAACCCTAATTGCTCCTGTAAGTTGCCCTGGATAAGAGTGTCTGCTAAATGACCAAAATGTAATCGTTGGTCTTACATCATTCCAGGACAACGGCAAGCTGGACAAAACACCCAAGTTTGACAAGCTGACCTACTCTGATTCTGGAAAGTATGAGGTTGTGGTCACCATGGGCGCTCTCATCAAGAAAGCCTCTTTCGAGCTGGTCGTTGAAGGTAAAGACTTTGTGACATTTACTCAGTTAAGGCCTTTGTGCTGTTACTGGGCACATTCAACAATGTTTTTCAAAGATAGATTTTTGTACTTCTTCCTAATGATAGACTTTTATTAAAAGATCCTGATTCCCCAGTGGATGGCTGTTTCACTTCAGGGAGAGGCTTTCTCCATATCTGTTTGTGTTGTCCATACCTCATGTGGTGTTGTTGCATGGCATGGTGCGATCATTTTCTTGTTCGTTCTGGTGTAGCTGAGGAGGCTGTGCGTCTTCTTGCAGGTATTCCAGTCATCCGGCGGTTGGCCAAGCAGCGTGGAGAGGACGGCCAGCACAAGGTACTGACCTGCGAGGCTGAGGGCTCCCCCAAACCCACCGTGGTCTGGAGCGTCAACGGCACCTCGGTATGAACAAACACAGGCATCTTCACTAAGGCGCCAAGACAATCCACTGACACACAGGAGGCGCCATTAGACTTCACACCCACCGGGACACTCATTATACAGACCACACTATTTATCCGTCAATAACTGTAAAACGCACAAAGCTCTTATCTATCCTGGAATAGCAGCAAAGACTCACAAAATCATTAGTCTATCTGGAATTCTCTCAAAGCAACATCTTGTGCCATGCACCCATTTTTCTGTGGCATGTCACCACATGAACGCAACGGAACACACAAATCCTCGCCATCTTTCCGGATGTGTTACTGCTGATATGTAACCAACTCCTGACATTATAAAAAGAGTCAACTTAAGCTTCCTTTTATTGGAATCTGTCAGGAAGCCAGGGAACTCTAAATCTGGGAGGTTTACAGTCAATAAACCTTTGGATGTCTTTGTAGTGAATCAGTGCTTGTGGTATTTTACTGTCCACACAATTTCAGACGGACAGAAACTTCCCCCACAATGTCTTTCACTATGTTACTATTTGTGACTTCCTAAGTAACTTCTCTTATTGAAACTTTTCTGACTGACACTTCCCAAACGGATGGGCTCAGTGTTTTTGTAGATAGGTTTCCTTCTCTCAGATGCATACCACATTTATTATGCATTGGTCTGTCATGAAGACAAAGGCTTTTTGTTCTTGGCGTACCTGTGTGTGCACTGATAGCATAGCTACACAATGAGAGCCAGTGTGTGTGTGTGTGTGTGCGCATGTGCGTGGTCATGGCCCATATGACAACGCACACACCCATTGGGTCTGCATGATTAATCCCCTCCAAAGCTGCACTGACCTCTTTCAATTAATATTCTATGGCTGAGTCACTCACACACAGTAATTTAGTCACAGCTCACATTGCTGCGCATCTGGGGACAAACACACCAGTGAATTCAAAGTTTTGTCTTTTGTCTCTTATTGTGTGATAAAGAGTTATTTAAAACCTGTTCACAGTAAATAGGATAAGAGATCACATGTAAGCTTAGTGCTGGCTCTTTTCATAGCATACTCACCATATTGTATTCATAGAATATGTGAAAAGGTTGTTGCCTGTTTGTCTGCGGGTTTCTCTAGTCCCCTGCCTCTATGCCCTGAAGGTACTCCTTATCATGAGTAGGTTGAGCCTCACGAAAATACAACACCACCTCCTAGTGGTAGTACATGAAATGCACATATTTTATTTGGGCCCCGAGTGACGCAGCAGTCTAAAGCACTGCATCTCAGTGCTTGAGGCGTCACTACAGACACCCTGGTTCGATTCCAGGCTGTATCACAACCGGCCGTGATTGGGAGTCCCATAGGGCGGGGCACAATTGGCCCAGCGTCGTCCGGGTTTGGCCGGTGTAGGCCGTCATTGTAACTAAGAATTTGTTCTTAACTGACTTGCCTAGTTAAATAAAGGTTAAATAGAAAAATAAAAAATATTTGATTCTACCAACGTTCATAATGCCATGGAATAATATAAGATTCCATATATTCCTCGCAATAGATTTATATGATATACATCTTTGTGCTATTACTGAAGAGGAAGCAGATATGTTCTGCATGGCATTTAAATCTCCATCAGATACACAAGATATACGATAAGCCGTTGTACACTAACAACTGCGTCTATTTAATTTTCAGGCTGATGAAAGTCCCTACGTCAATGGCAAGATCTCACACAAGTTGACCATTGTGCCTACAGTCAACCTGACCGTCGTCTGCACTGTGTCCAATGAGCTTGGCCAGGACACCAGGGCTATTAACGTGTCGACCTGTAAGTACAGTGTGGTGGTATGGCCTACAATTCCCTGTCATATCCCCTTCCTTCCTCTCTAAAGGGTAACTCACTAATCCTTGTGTAGGTCTGGTCTATCACCCTCTCCCAACGCTAACAAACTCACCCACTGTCTGTATGCATGATGATTAGTCATAAAGTATGAAAATGTTTTATGGAGGGAACCTTGGGCAATGGGGACCTAGTTCTTGTCTCTAGCAGACCTAAAACATGCTACTATGCATACTGGGCATACTATGCATGCTCCTTGGCAATGATCTCCCTTTGGTTTCTGCAGTATTTGATAAGATAAATCAATACACACAGCCATATCTCACACATCTTTCTTCTCCCTCACTTTTGGTTTGTTTGTCGGGATGCTGGACTCTTTCCTTTCCTCTCTCTGACGTCACGTTCTCAGTTTGCATGCGACTGGAAAAACCTCACAGCGTTACACTTAATCTAGAGTCTAACATAGCCAATAACACACTGTCTGACCAATGACATTATACAGTATACTTTCTGGGTTGGACGTTAATATCACTTTATATCTGATTTCAGTATTTGAGGAGGTGAGAATGGATAAACAAGGTAAGTTGTGATGGCCTTCTTTATCATTTGCTGTAGCAAGAGGGAGGAGAGAAGGGATTCTGTAGAAAAATATATGATTCCCAGAGAAAGTGGAATCTGCTATTGTGCATTATACCCTCCAGAGCACAATCTCAGATTAACAGCATCCAGAAATTGCCCCACTGCTGAAACGCTGTTGAACAACAAGATGTGGTGCTGGGGATGTAGGAAATATTTATTAAGATAAACATACAAATTCTGAGGATCGGACGGAGTGGAGCCACCAGCATCCTGACAATCTCTCAATGTTATCCATCCTTTAATTTGCTAAAATTGTATTTATTACGCGTTCACAAGGAACAGTTCACATTTTCACACATGGCTTAGGGGTAAACTGGGTTTGCATACTGTATGTATGTAGTCAGTGATACATTTATGTACACCCCGGGTCAAATGTTTAGGTTTTTATTTATTTGCACTATTTTTTACATTGTAGAAGACATCAAAACTATGACATAACACATATGGAAACATGTAGTAACCAAAAAAGTGTTAAACAAATCCAAATATATTTTATATTTGAGATTCTTCAAAGTAGCCACCTTTTGCCTTGATGACAGTTTTTCACATTCATGGCATTCTCTCAACCAGCTTGATGAGGACCACCACAAGAATGGAAGACCCAGAAATACCTCTGCTGCAGAGGATAAGTTCATTAGAGTTACCAGCCTCAGATTGCAGCCCAAATAAATGCTTCACAGAGTTCAAGTAACAGACACATCTTAACATCAACTGTTCAGAGGAGACTGTGTGAATCAGGTCTTCATGGTCGAATTGCTGCAAAGAAACCACTACTAAAGTACACCAATAAGAAGAAGAGACTTGCTTGAGCCAAGAAACACGAGAAATGGACATTAGACCGGTGGAAATTTGTGATTTTTCTTATAGCCAGCCTTTGCCTTGAAGCACACTCTTGGCATTCTCTCAACCAGCTTCACCTGGAATGCTTTTCCATCAGTCTTGAAGGAGTTCCCACATATGCTGAGCACTTGTTGGCTGCTTTTCCTTCACTGTGGTCCGACTCATCCCAAACCATCTAAATTTGGTTGAGGTTGGAACCACAATTCTCAAATTTGGACTCCAGACCAAAGGACAAATTTCCACCGGTCTAATGTCCATTGCTCATGTTTCTTGGCCCAAACAAGTCTCTTATTCTTATTGGTGTCCTTTAGTAGTGGTTTCTTTGCAGCAATTCGACCATGAAGGCCTGTTTCACACAGTCTCCTCTGAACAGTTGATGTTAAGATGTGTCTGTTACTTGAACTCTGTGAAGCATTTATTTGGGCTGCAATCTGAGGGTGGTAACTCTAATGAACTTATCATCTGCAGCAGAGGTATTTCTGGGTCTTCCATTCTTGTGGTGGTCCTCATCAAGCTGGTTGAGAGAATGCCATGAATGTGCAAAACTGTCATCAAGGCAAAAGGTGGCTACTTTGAAGAATCTCAAATATAAAATAGATTTTGATTTGTTTTAACACTTTTTTGGTTACTACATGATTCCATATTTGTTATGTCATAGTTGTGATGTCTTCACTTTTATTCTACAATGTAAAAAAATAGTGCAAATAAAGAAAAACTCTTGAATGAGTAATATTCCAAACTTTTGACTGGGGGTGAAAATCATAATAGAGAAGGTTACAAACTCTATAACAACCATTGAATTTTGCGGCATGAATGTGTATACCTTTGTGTATACCTTATTCATTCATTCATATGTATTCATTGACATTTATACACAGGTTTGGATGTTTGGGGAGTAACTGATTACATGTTACATGTAATCAGTTGCATCTCATCGGATTACATCTAATCAGTTACATGTCATCTGATTACATCTAATCAGTTGCATGTCATCTGATACATTTTTTATTTTGCTGTAATCGGTGACGTTACCAGCTAAAATATTGTAATCAGATTACAGATTTTTGAAAAACTAGATGATTACCTCTTGCATTACTTTTAAATTTTGAAAGGATGTTTGCGAAAAAAGAGTACATTATTACACCTTTCTATTTTCTTAATGACCGCTCTAGTTCAGTCCCCGTTAATCACACAGACTAATGGTTAGTATCAGCGGATGCAGAAGAAATAGATGATGCAACAAATCAAATTGTATTGGTCACATACACATATTTAGGAGATGTTATTGCGGGTGTAGTGAAATGCTTGTGTTTCTAGCTCCAACAGTGCAGTAATATCTAACAATTCACAGCAATACACACAATATACACAAATCTAAACATATAATAATGGAATTAAGAAATATATAAATATTAGGACGAGCAATGTCAGAGTGGCCTAGACTATAATACAGTATATACATATGAGATGAGTAAAGCAAAAATATGTAAACATTATTAAAGTGAATAGTGGTCCATTATTAAAGTGGCCAGTGATTTCAAGTCTATGTATATAGGGCAGCAGCCTCTAAGGTGCAGGGTTACTTAACCGGGTGGAAGCCGCCTAGTGATGGCTATTTAACATTATGATGGCCTTGAGATAGAAGCTGTTTTTAAATCTCTCTGTCCCAGCTTTGTTGCACCTGTACTGACCTCGCCTTCTGGATGATAGCAGGGTGAACAGGCTGTGAGGTTGAAGAGGCGCTGTTCCGCCTTCTTCACCACACTGTCTGTGTGGGTGGACCATTTCAGATTGTCAGTGGTGTGTATGCCAAGGAACTTGAAGCGTTCCACCTTCTCCACTGCAGTCTGTAGCTCAAACACACAACGTTTAAAAGGGGTTAGAAGTCCAAAATGCACCTGAGTGGCTGTGGGACTAAAGTTTGTTCCAGCTGAGTGTTTTACTTGTCATTCCTGTTTCCATGTTGTTTATCTGTCTGTAAGTCACTCTGATGTAAATGTTTTCCAAGTGTTCATTTTTCACATTTACATTTTGGTAATTTATCAGACACTCTTATCACACCATTGTGTCAGCAGACTTCTGATACCAATGCAGGGTGAAAGGGGAACACAAAATTGTGAACCACTATAAAAAATTGTATTTTATTCATTTAAAAAAAAAAAATACAAGTTACAGGTCTCAAAAGTATATTGTTACCAAATACATTGGATGTAGTAGTTCAGGCTGGTGAAATACGTCCATCTCTGATCAGAGACCATTATGATGACACACCAAATACGTTTGATCGATCCTTTTTGTCTTCTTCTAATGCCTCTTAAAAGGAAAGTAATCCAAAAGTAAGTAATCAGATTACATTACAGAGTTTGGGTAATCCAAAAGTTACGTTACCGATTACAATTTTGTACAGGTAACTAGTAACTGTATCAGATTACATTCCGAAGGTAACCTACCTAACCCTGTTTATACAGTTTCTGATGTTTCTCCTCTCTCTGTGCCTTTATGGCTCATCAGATGACCGTGACACAACAAAGTTGGTGGTGGGAGTTATTGTGGGTCTGCTCCTGGCCACTGTAGTTGTGGGTCTAGCATACTGGCTGTACATGAAGAAATCCAAGTAAGTGCATTAAATCAAAATTACATTCATATATAGCATGTTATGGTGATGTATGTATTATTATTGGATGGGCTGTGATTTGTGTTTAAAAAATCTGATTTGTGTTAAAAAGGCAAGGCAGCTGGAAGACCGGTGAGAAGGAGGATGGATCCACTGAGGAGAGCAAGAAACTGGAGGAGAAAATAGAGGAGAAGCTGGAGGAGAACAGCCAGAAAGTTGAAGTTTAAAGAAAATTAATGTTTAAAGAATGAGAGAAAAAAAAGGTAAAGGACGTGTCTTGAAAAACACATCTGCTGTATATTAGAATCTTTACTTCTTATGTTTTAGATTAAAAGATGGCGTTAACATCACTGTTTTTCTGCAGTGCGGAAGCGGCAACTAGAAGCTTTTGCACACTTCTGTTAAAATTTGAAAAGGGGGCATTGAACTGGATGAAGACCATTTGGATGTGGACTTATCCACAACTTTATTTGCTAAATTAAAGGAAGTGTGTTGTACATAAGCCTAAATTGTCTACACTATGGATACAATTTCTTAACGTTTCCTACTGTAATTATGTTTTGTTTCAAGTGTTGGTTAACAGGGATTTGGTCAAATTGAGAAAAATGCCAATTGGAGTGTTTGGCTTGGATTTAATTAACGTTATTTCTATTAGAATAACTACTGGACCAGTTGCCTTTCTGTAAGGATGTGTACATTGGCCTATACCTCCCTGACCCTCAATGCATCCGGAGGATCTGAAGGTCTTCACCACTGTTACGTCTCAGTTCCATATCATCATCAACACAACCGAACACAGTCAATACAATTTTTAATGGCACATACACTGCCATTTTGTGTAGTCTCCATTGGAAAAATAAACTGTAGAAAATGTTAATGAAAGGGTTAAGGGTATAGGCTACATAACCAACTTTGGTTGTAACGTAATATGAGTTAAGCATTATGCCAAGATGGATCGCTTTGCATTGCAGGAAGTAGAAGATCTGTTGTACCAATTATTTCATACATGTTTCCTGTTTGTTTTTTGTACATTTTTGCCATCAAAAGTATCAGGAGATTGAGTGATGCTGTTAGGCATGCAGCACACTGACCATCTGTTTGTGTATCAGTGGGTCGTGTTTAGTTTGGACTTAACCACTACATTACAGAATATGTCTTATCTCAGTTGTGTTCACAGTGTTAATTTCTGTGCTTTTATGTCATTTTTTTTATATGGAAAGAGACAAGTTGTCCAGCAGCTGTATACTTCACAACTTAGGTCAGGGTTATGAGTAGCATTTACTGAACCTGTAAATATATCAGACCTAGATGTAATTGTGATTTGTTTTGATTATTTTTAGCTATTTATATTGTTCAAGATTACAAGGTTAGCATCTCTGTTAGTTATATTCAATTATTCTCATAAATATCCCCACTTATATTTAAAGGTACTGAACAATTGAAAGTCATTTCTTGCAGGTATTTGACAATACTAAATATAATGTAAGCCTTCTGTGGATTTCTATGGGATTTTACCACATAATATCTCATACTGTCAGCTTGCTGTTTGTTTCCTACGTTGTAGTTAATGTGAAACCATCTAATTGGAAATAAGACCAAAGAGGGTAAATATTGCCATGCAAGTATTGTAAATACTGGCTTTTGTTTTTGTACTTTTGTTTAAAATAAAGTGTAGCCTACATTTTGAAGAATCATGTTAAAGAATGTTTTGTTGGCTCTGTCATTCTACTTACAATACATCCTAAAAATTATCGCCCATCGGATATCTTCGAGAATAGGTACATATACAGCCCAAAATCCTAGAGAATCAATCTCTATTCATCCCTATCATCCATAAGTCCATATTTTACAATTGCACCACTACTGGGCATTCCTCAACACTAATAGCAGGGCTCTGGTAAGTCAATATACTGTAAAATCAGAATCACACAGGACCATGATAATCAGAAATCCAGAACTGCACATAGAAAGGATGTATACTGCCATCCATTGGCCAAAGAACATAGCATATGGATTTGCTTCATCATCATTCACAGATTTAAAAAAAAAATCACAAATAAGATCCCACTTGGATATTTCAATCAGGTTGCTTTCAGTAGTTTGATCTGATTTATAAATATCTTATCACATGTTAAATGTTACTAGTAAATTCATGTCAAGCGATAAATAAAATGTGGGTACCCTTTATATCTCTAGTCTCTGCTGTAAAGCTCAACAGCCACTAATTTACAGATGTGTTCTTCTATGCAACAATATCACATAGCTTGTTTATATTCAGGAATCATGATGTCAATCTGACTGTAAAGAAGACTAGGTCTGCATGTCTTGCATTTCATTTTCTGAAAATGTGTTATTGCAGTCATACAGTTTCATGACTGCCTCAAACATGGATGCAGTAAAGTTTGGCAAATTCCTGCAACACAATTAACTATATGCATTTTTAATGATTATTTTATTCTACCTTAGAATGTTATAATTCAAATGAGACAATTTATTCATTAGAATTACTGATTGACAAGTTATGACAGCATGCAACATTGAATCTATGGTTTAATTATCCTCGTCATTGGTTCATCCGGGGATTTGATAGATTGATTGACAGTTGTCATAGTAACAACTCAGGCCATCGCCATTTTGTCAGAAGGGTTTTTTTTGCCGATTCTTTTCAAATGTTCTCCCTTCCCGCCGGAATAATGCAATCACTGGATATACAATTGACATTTGTGTTGAAAACAATGCGTCGAGTGGCTCGGATTATGACAAGTAAAATGCAAGTGATTTAGCATAGTTTAAATATATCTAGGGGAGCCGCACTTATAGTTGTCCGTGTCTCTAGTCTACCGGGCCGGTTCACTGCGCAGGTTTGGGACGCGCGCCATTTTGTGAAAATTGACAAAAATTATTGTCCAAAATAAGCGTATATCTTAGGGCATGATATTTGTTTCATATTTTCGGGATCTTGATAATTTTTCGTTATGATTGCCTACGTCCGTGTTTCCCGTGGCGAGCTTGTAAGAAAACGGAATAATCTGAATGTAGCTTCCTTTATTTAGCGGTTGAATTTCTAGCTACAATCTTGTTAGCTAACTGGCTAACTTAGCTAACCTTCGCTAGTTAATAGTAGCCACGTTCGTTTAGTCAACTAGATAGCTAGCATGCAAGCTAGCTAATGAGCTAGCTGGCGCTAGTCGTCAGCTGATGTTAGTCGAGGTTGGGTGGATGACTGATTTTGTTGTTTGGGGACGCATTTGATCGTCAATAAGTTTTTCTTGGCTGGCCTTTTTTTTTTTTTTTTTACTTGGCTGGCCAGTGGAGGAGACTTTTCACCTTCGCGTTACGGGAATTAGGTTGACTGTGACTGACTGTTAACTTAGCCGACGACTGGGGGCGGAGAAGCTCAAGCTGGATAAGTTGCCCTATCATACAGGTTACTTGACTTTAAATGAAGATCGTGCCATCAGAGGTGAGCCCGTGTATGAAGCTGACTGTGTGTTTGTGTAATAAATGCAGATACGTTACATGGGGTGGTAATTAGCTAACAAGTTAGCTAATTTAAGTTACGGTCATCTAGCTAACGATCATCAGCACCCATTGCATTGTCCGGATGATGTCGTCAGAATGTTGCTAACATTAGCCAGTACAGATTCTCTAGCTAACGTTAGCGCTCTGGATCTAGCTTTATTGTAAACCTAGCTAACATTTTTTTTTCAATGTACACTTTAGTTGTAACTAACGTTAGCCGCTAGCTAATATTAGCTAACGTTACGGCAAATGCCTAACGTAAGTTAATATCTACCTAACAGTAGGTAACGTTAAGTGTTTATGGGCAAGCAAAGCTAACGCGTTAACTACCGTAGTTAGCTAACGTTAACCTGTTCGAAAGTTGGGGGAAAATATAACGAGGTAGCGAACGTTTGAGTATACTATCGTTCGCCTGTTAACAATCCAGGCCCCATATCCAGCGTTATTGGCTTGCTAGTTAGCCAACTCGCCACCTAGCTAGCTGGTCGTCTAACGTAGCTGGCTAGTAAGCTAACGTTTGGCCCATACAGCTTCCTCGCAGAAGACATCGTCACTGCAATCACTCTGGCGAGAGGAAACGGATTGCTTGTCTTAACGTACCAACGCTAGAAGGGTAATGTTAGCTAGTGAGCAAGCTAGCTAGGTAGTATTTGTCATTGTAGACGAAGCCAGACTTTGCCCCTGACATTTCTGCTCACGCGAAGGCTAAACTGATGATTTTCTTAAGAAATTCCAACCATGGCAAGAAATACTCCATCACCTGTGAGTAGCTACCTACTGTTAACAGTTAACAATTCCTTATTTTGAACTGATGACAGGCCGTTTTGAGTGTGCAAGTATGTAGCAAAACTGAATGAATCATTTTGAATAAATACAAAATGTCATAAGATAGACATAGTTAGATGTGAAGCTACATACAATACTTAAAATTCGTATTATAATGGTATATCAATGTAGCTAGGCCTGTATTCATGCCTCAACTCAATAGCCAGGAAAGGAACTGTTCAGGAGACGGTCCTGAAAACGGGGAATGTTTCGATCGTTTATGCTTTACAATCAATTACCTTGTTTATCCTTAGTGGAATAGTTGGAAGCATTATTTCTACTTTATATGCACTGTTCTGAGTAATTTAAATGATATACTCTTTGTGTTCAAAACACTTTTGCATTGCAATGTAGGCTTATACTGTATCATATTTAGTTAGCCTTGCCACACTAAAACTACCTAAATTCGCTGTCTATACATTGTGTAATATTTGGTTGTATTTTATTAGCTAGTTGCTGTTGAGGCATTCGGGTTATCATCTTCATGACATATATATCAAGTTAATGAAGCTCCAGAACTTTGACAGTGAGTAAAGACATTCTGAGAGATCTCTAGTTGTACTATGTCCACAACAATGGTCAAGCTGATTTGACATGCTTGTTAGGATGGCACCTGTCTCTGTGTGAACCATCTTTCTGAACTGTTTATGCAAAAAGCCAACAGCCTCATACATCAGAAATTCATAAGGTTAATTGTGTTAGTCATGTTGAGAATCATTGGTTCACTGAGATTAACCAGACTGACTGGAAAAAGGTGGTTGTTGGAGTGATTAGAGTTTTCTTTTGGAAAGAGGATCCCACCTAAAATGCACAGTCAATGATACTTATCTTTTTGTTCTTTATAGTGGGTTGTGGTTTGCTGCTGGACTCTCCTTCCAGGATGATATGAATTTTACAGGAGACGATGCATCCAGGTTAGCTGCAATATCTGACATATTTTCTCTTTGGTGGGGAGGAGGCAATTCATTACATTAAACATAATATGTCAATTAATAAATAAAGAACTTACCTGCATACTTCAAAAAAAACATTCATTTGGTTGGTGCAAAGCAAATTGCACATGAAGACATTTCCACCATAAGTGAAACATTTTTCTTAGTTATGGCAGTCACAGTAGATTTATATTTATCAGACTTTCCACTTGTGCAAATTCAGTCTTTCTATTCTTGATTACCAATGCCTTGTCGTGTTCCTCTCGACCATTACAGTGCATTCTCCCAGGAATTTCGGTTGCATTATTAAGCTTACAATTTGGAATTGGGATTGCATGAAATGGAGTGAAGTTTAAAATAGAACCATGGTGCACCTCAAGATGTCAGCCAAGAAAGTGGAGAAAGAAAGAAATGCCAGTCATCCTTACAGACTAGTCTTTTGCATTTAGTGAGCTTGGAAGCATGCTTGAACAACTGGCAAGCATT
Organism: Thymallus thymallus; assembly: GCA_023634145.1. Classification (NCBI taxonomy): domain Eukaryota; kingdom Metazoa; phylum Chordata; class Actinopteri; order Salmoniformes; family Salmonidae; genus Thymallus; species Thymallus thymallus. The sequence continues at coordinate 21,878,319 of CM042378.1, forward strand.
ATTATTGAACAGTTACACAAAGGACAAGTGTGAACTGACCAGCCCCAGATATTATTATTATATAAAGGCCTATATAATATTATACATATAATATAAATCACAATTTATGAAGTATAGTACTGTACTACTTATCGTGAAAATCAGGGTTAGAATAGGCTAACTTGTTTGTTTTTGTCCTATTCTGTCGTCACCCTCACAATCAGTTATACCCAATACATATTTTATTATTGTGAGTATCACGTCAGAAATGGCATATTACAATTTTATAATTTTAAACTGGATTCTCCTGCACTGTAGCTACTGTACATCTTTATTTCTAAGGTTCTCCTAATAATATCTGTCTGTCTGGATAGATTTGCTTCTCCACAGCTGGGTCATCTGTTTCTAGTGCTCTCAGATGGAGTGCAGGTTTTGGGCTGTGCTGCTATTTTGCTGCTAGGCTCTAGTGTGCTGAAAGCGGCCTCTAAGTGTGCCAAAGTTCAATTTTATTTCTTGTTTATTTCTTGCTTTCTCATTGGAAAATGGAAGCCGTTCTGCCCTGGCAACAAAAGTAGGCTATTTGCATACTGCGTTGTGATTGGCCTGTGCGTTGATGGGCTTGCCAAATCACGCTGTATCTCTGTGGTGATAGGCTATGCTAATTAGGTGCTGTTGCTGGGATTCTGAATAGTGGTTACTGTGTAGCGCTGGTGAATTGTGTTGTCTGGTGAGAGATGCTGATAGATGAACAAGCTACGTAATAATTTTCTGATTCCTTTTCGCATAAAGAGAAGGATGATTCACTACCCAGAGTGTATAGATATTTCATTTTTATTCCTAATTTAAAAGTACATTCTATTTCCCCCCCCAAAGGCTAATAAAAAGATAAATGGCAATATTTTATTTAGCATAGGAACATGTTTTGGTAGATATTTCTGTTTTTAGCCTTTACACAATGTACAAGGACCTATATGTATTGTATTGTATTACTAGTACAAGTCATGAACTTCCATTCGATACAAGGGGGCTGTTCTGTCATGGATGTTAATACAACAAACATACCATATATAATTTGAATAATAGCACTATTTAAAAGTAATAAATGGGCCTATGTCGTCTTATTCATATCAATGTATGAGGTAAATTACACTGACCGTGACATGTTAGTTAGAATTTATCAACATCCCATTACAGAATTGTAGTTTATAATCATTGAGATTCATACTGCATAGTAAGGGTTAAAGCTCAGTGTGCTGAAGTTTTACACTTCTAGACCTCTTGAAGTGGTAGAGAAATCAGTCTGAAAAATCTAATTGAGTTGTCACTACTTCAGGGGAAGTTTGTATAATGTTTATATATATATATATATATATATATATATATATATATATATATATATATATATATATATATATATATATATATATATATATATATATATATATATATATATATATATAATTTTTTTTTTTTTTTTAAATTTCAGCATTCATTTGTGTCAATGATTTCTTTCAGGAGGAGAGACTTCAGCATGCAAACCTTCGTCCGTCCGGCTTGCGCCCTCTTTTTCTTTCCATACTGCTGGTCTTCAGATGGCTGCTCCAATGCCCCATACGCACCAGCAGTACAGTGACCGCCACCCGCCGAGCACTGACCAAACTGCTGCAGTCCTGCCGTACAGCGACCACACGCAACAGCTTACTGCCAACCCGGTATACAAGCAACACACAAACCTTTCAATTTATTAGACAGACTTTTTTTTTTTTTTTTTTTTAATACACTTACTTGCCCAATAAAAATCTGAACTTTAACTAGCCTATCATTTCGATTGCAAAGTGTAAGATTATTATTTTATTTGTCTGAGTTAATGATTTTCTTGTGATTTGTTGTTACAGAGGCACATGCCCCAGTGCTTTCGTGACCCTACTTTGGCTCCCCTGCGGAAGCTCTCCATAGACCTTATCAAAACCTATAAACAGATCAATGAGGTGAGACTTGTTTCTGCTGTTTAATGTACTGCAATTGTCACATTTTAATATTTCAGTGTTTGAATTGCAGATGTAACAATGCACATTTTTTATATATTTTTCATATTGTCAGTTAGATCATGAAGTACAAATGCTCATGTCTATATTTTGGGTTATTTCCTGGACTTTAGGTGTATTATGCAAAAAAGAAGCGGCGGCACCAAACGGGTCAAGGTGAAGACTCCAGTCACAAGAAAGAGAGGAAGGTCTTCAACGATGGCTATGACGATGACAACTACGATTATATTGTCAAGAATGGGGAGAAGTGGATGGACCGCTATGAGATTGACTCCTTGATCGGCAAAGGGTCATTTGGACAGGTACACTTTTGTAAATTATTCAACATTATTCCCATGATCAACTTTTGGAAATTGTTCTCAATTTGAGCACTCGTGTAGCTAGTGTGATTAAAACATAACAAGAAAATATATATATATATTTTTTTCTCTCCTTGGGATTGCTGTAGGTTGTAAAAGCTTATGACCGTGCAGAGCAGGAGTGGGTTGCCATCAAGATCATCAAGAATAAGAAGGCTTTTCTCAATCAAGCCCAGATTGAAGTGCGCCTCCTAGAGCTCATGAACAAACATGACACCGAGATGAAATACTACATAGGTAATGCACTCTAGTGCTTTTCTTTTGTCCAAGCCGTTATGGCGCAATGTAATGTTTTACACTTATCTCTCTCGTATGTGTATCAGCCAAACTTGACTGACCAGAATGTCTCCTTCCCCTCCTGTCATGTAGTTCACCTGAAACGTCACTTCATGTTCCGGAACCACCTCTGCCTGGTGTTTGAGATGCTCTCATACAACCTGTACGACCTGCTGCGGAACACCAACTTCCGTGGCGTCTCTCTCAACCTGACCAGGAAGTTTGCCCAGCAGCTTTGCACTGCACTGCTGTTCCTGGCCACGCCCGAGCTCAGCATCATCCACTGTGACCTGAAGCCTGAGAACATCCTGCTGTGCAACCCCAAGAGGAGCGCCATCAAGATAGTGGACTTTGGCAGCTCCTGCCAACTGGGACAGAGGGTATGCTAATCTACTAATTGTCTTGGTCCAAAAGAGTTTAACCTTGTTGTATCTTGCACAAATCAAATATCTTGCGTATGTTCTGTATAACTCTGCCATATGTTCTGTTCTCAAGATTGTTGTAATGCTGATATCTGTAATAATATCTTTAAGAATGGGTTGTGATTGACTATTTCTCCTTCCTCAGATATACCAGTACATCCAGAGTCGTTTTTACCGCTCCCCAGAGGTGCTGCTGGGCATGCCCTATGACCTGGCCATCGACATGTGGTCCCTTGGCTGCATCCTGGTAGAGATGCACACTGGAGAGCCCCTCTTCAGTGGAGCCAACGAGGTACAGTGTGCTTGACTGACTAGCTCGAGATCGTTTTAAATGTAGCCAACTTTGAGTGAATGAATTTGATACATGCAATTAATGGCAATATTTTGTTGTGTTCTATAATTATCAGGTGGACCAGATGAATAAGATAGTTGAAGTTCTTGGTATCCCCCCCAATCACATTATGGACCTAGCCCCAAAAGCCAGGAAGTTCTTTGAGAAGCTATCAGATGGCACATGGAGTGTTAAGAAGACCAAAGATGGCAAAAGGGTGAGTGTTCTGCAGTTCCCCTCTCAATGTGGTGTGGCTTTTGGTAGTGTTGTGTATTCGGGTTCAAGTACCAGACACCCCTGTGAATACCTAACAACCCCTCCCTGTCTCTCCCCCTCGTCTCTCCTCTGAGCAGTATAAGCCTCCAGCCTCTCGGAAGCTCCACTCCATCCTGGGTGTGGAGGCCGGGGGTCCTGGTGGCCGTCGGGCGGGGGAGTCTGGCCATGCTGTTGCTGACTACTTGAAGTTCAAGGACCTGATCCTTCGGATGTTGGACTACGACCCCAAGAGCCGCATCCAGCCCTACTACGCCCTGCAGCACAGCTTCTTTAAGAAGACTGCAGACGAGGGGACCAATACGAGCAGCAGCGTGTCCACCAGCCCAGCGCTGGAGCAGTCCCAGTCTTCTGGAACCACTTCCAGCACATCCTCCAGCTCAGGTAACACTCCCTGGCTCAATCAACACTCTTTCTCTCTTCTGAATATTGCAGTTGTGGGCTCATTTCTCAAAGTTGTCCCTTTTCAGTGCACTGGTGGGAAACCAAACAGTTTGGTGCTTAAAGTATTTTCAATCTTTTCTAGGTTCAGTTATTTTTGCACTTTGATTGTGATGGATTTAGGCTGAGGTTGTGCCCTCTTCTTCTTGCAGGAGGATCGTCTGGGACAAGTACCAGTGGCAGAGCGAGGTCAGACCCCACCCATCACCACCTCCACAGTGGAGGGCACTTTGGGGCAGTGCTGCCAGCCATCGACGGTGACACCCTCTGTCCACAGGTGACATTAGCTTCTTCAAATGAATGACAATAGACAAAACCTGTTGTAAGTGCTAATGTAGTCAATATTATTTAAGTGTAATTAAATATACTGGGAATGTAATTGTATAACATTTTACAAGGAGAATTTGACAAGAGTATTGAAATCTACATTTTAGTCATTTAGCAGACTCTCTTATCCAGTGTGACTTAGTTAGTGCATTCATCTTAAGATAGCTAGGTGGGACAACCACATCACAATCGTAGTAAGTACATTTTTCCTAAATAAATTAGCTATAAGTAAAATCGGAGCTAGTACGAGAGACATTAATTGATTTCTCTATCTGTGGTGCACTGACAGGCAAGAAAGCCTTACCCTCCCCCATTGGTGTGGGGAGGTGCCGTTGGACCAGAGCCGGTGGCCGGAGAGACCCACCCAGTCCAGGAGACCACCTTCCACGTCCCCCCTCAGCACCCCAAGGCCCTGCACCCCCTCTCCAACCCCCATCATCACCACGGGCAGGTGATGGCCACACGGCCCCGCCCGCGGCACTACACCTCCCCCACACACAGCGCCTCCACACAGGACTCCATGGAGGTGGTGCATGGCCATCTGTCCATGACGTCCCTGTCTTCCTCTGCCTCCTCTTCCTCCACATCTTCCTCTTCCACTGGGAATCACGGCAACCAGGCCTACCAGCTCCGCCACCTGCCCTTTGGACACCACGGCGGGCTGAGCATGGGGATGGGCGCCTTCTCGAACCCCAGGCAAGAGACGGGCATGGCCGCCCACCCTGCTTACCCCATGGGCACAAACACAGGGCCGGCCCACTACCTACCAGAGGGCCACCTGGGCATGAGGCAGGGCATGGACCGGGAAGAGTCTCCCATGACTGGAGTGTGTGTGCAGCAGAGTTCCATGGCCAGCTCGTGACTGCGCTGACATTTGGCTGTGTGTTCCCCCTGTGCGTCATTTTTAAGGTGGTGTTTTTTTACTACAGGTGTGTCGAACAAAAGCTGCTCACGTCAGAAGGGAGATATCGCTGAACCGCTACTACAGAGAAGAACCTTTGTTAAAAGAATGTGATTTCCATAATTGTTTTCTTTTGCAATCATTAGGCACATAGTAATGTTGCAGAATAACCATAGTAAAATTGAAACATCCATTTCACAAAATTCATGTAACAAATAACCACCATCTGGTGTTACGTGGCAAAATCTTCTGGTGAGCATTTGGGGATAAAGTTGGAAGCAGTCTTACAGGTAGCTGTCTAATGAAATGCTAACACATCCTCTTATTTCAAACTGTGGAATTTCTGACATTTTTGTTCCACAGGTTGTTGATTGTTTTACCCTTTTTTAAAGTGAATTTTCACAGGAGCTGCTTTTTAAAACCTGTAGCTTGACCAAGAGGAAAGTGTTTGCGGTGATATTTCGTGTTGTCTGTCGGTATTGTGTTACTCTGTGAGAGGAGAGCACATAGCAGTGGAGTTCCTATAGCGTGCGCTGGCCCAGACAGTGGAGGGGATACACTGCAGGTGGAAGATGTCGAGTGGGAAGGTTCTAAGGGGGGGTGCGGGAGAGATCGCTGCCCCCCCCTGGGGGCCTGGTGAGCTGGGCCCGGCCCCGGCCCTGGCCTGGCACAGACGAGAGAGCAGAGGTGGGCTCTGGAGAAGAAAAGGATCCGGCCCAGCGTGGGGAAGACTGGTTTAGTCAGTGGCTGGTTCTCAGATAACCCTTTGGCCTTATGACTCATGGACTTGGAATGGGTCGGAGCTGGACATTATCATTTGAATTAAGATGGCTTTCCTCTATTTTTATCTCTAGACAGCCCTTAATTCTTTAAGGAGAATAAAAATCATAGAAAAAGGTAATTTGAGGATTTCTTAGGCCTTTCTCTACAAAGATTTCTCATATATGGGGCCCCACATTACAGGGTCTTCTTGTACACACCAATCTCCTAAACATTACTTCCTTAAAATCTTGTTCACAGATTAAGGATTTTGTGGTAGAAATAACTTTTTCCCCAGAGTCCTTTTTTTTTTCTTCTATATTTTTTTCCCAGTTTGCATGTAGTTCCTCATCTGAACACCTGCACAAATGTCTCAATCTTAAACACGGAAACTGAAAAAAAAAATAAGAAAAAAAGAGTTAAGTGACTGCCTGCCTTTCTCCTAAAATTATGCTGTGAATTTTACAAGAATTTATTTTCCCTTTGGATATTTTTTTATACCAAAGCAGTTGTTTTATAGCATATTAGGTGTCTGTAACCAATAATGTAGCAGTTCACCACTTTTGACTCAGTTTATCAAGATCTTATTTTAAAGTCAATACAAAACAGCTGCAATATATTGCTTTAGCAAAACTGGAAACCGTTGTTGAACTTAACTGTTAGCTACCATATATTCTAAGCAGATTTGGTTGCAACGTTTTACCAAACCTGTTTCCATATTAATTGGTAGATTATTGTGGGGAGTCTCTTTTAACCTTGGAGTGTTTTAGAGACATTGGTAGTTACTCTGCAGGCTCCGGAGTAGCAGAATTAAAAGCTGATGGTTCACCCGGAAACAACTGCATTCTATTTCTGCATCCCCCCCTCCCCCCACACACACACTTATACTATTTTAAAGGGTTTCGCTGCCTTTCATACATAATTTGGCAACATAGTAGCTACTGCCATAAAACTCGAGACTATTGTAGTCTACTTTGGCAGTGTACAGACAATTGCAGTAAGTCTGAGTTTGGCAGTGCACCTCCTTTTTGAGCCTGGTCCTATTCGAATGGAAAGGGTACTAGTAAGCACTCTTGTTAATGTCCTGAGCATGTGTGGTCAACTTTGGCAGACGTGTGTCCATAGAACTCTGCAGTTAGTAAAGGCATTTTTCGTTCATTTTATTTTATATCAGGGATTTTGAAGTGCTTATTTTTTAATATTTTTTTTTATTTTTTATCAACCTTGGAAAAGTAACAGAAAAGTAACAAGACCAAAGTCCTGCTCATAACAGCCTTAGTTAAACACACAGACCGCAGGACACCATTCTATTGTCATCATAGTTCAGGGGAGACCATCACAAGGAAAAATCATGTTTGGTATAACCACAAACTCAAATGTAAAGCTATCTGTAATGATATTTAAATTTTATCTGAATGTTTAGGTTATAATCACAATCATTTTTCATACCCCTCATGATTTTTGAGACTCAAACTGCCAGTAGTTTTGCTGGCACTCATACTGGTACTAAACATTCCAAAATAAAGATTAAAAAAAACAACTCAAGTGTGAGCCTGTTTCAGACCATGCTGATTGACCTCTGATCTAGAGCAGTTGTCATGAAATGCAGCCCCTTTTTAATAGTGGAAATAGAATTTATGTATATATTTATATTTTTTTAATAAAGGAAGTATAGAACTCACTACCTTGCTCCTGCTGGTATGTTGATTATGTTTGTCAATTTGGTGACCATTCAGTGGGCAAGATCTGTTTTCTTAGTCAGTGGTGTAACATGGCCTCTGGGCAGAGGTACTTGACTACATCAGGACAACACTATGAGGTAGGGTTTGAATCAAACAGGGAAAGCTAGATCTTCAAACCTTAATTTTCACAGGGTATATTGTAAGTGCATGTACATCCACAAACCTTACTTTTTGGTTGTATGAGAAGCACATGGTTGGAGAAAAAAAAAGTGGTTCCATTTTCAATAAGGCTGTTATGTTTGTGGGTTTCACACACGTTTGTCGAGTACTTGTTGACATATCCCTCACCCTACAGAAGCCCAAGTCCTCTGATTTTCATTTGAATATATTTTCCTTCATTTTTTGATTTCATCACATTTTTTGTACATGCAACATGCACTATAAAACTGAACAGCATGGAGAAAAGGATAAGTCCATGTATCCACAGATTGTAAGATCTAGTCAAGACTTTGCTGTGTATATGGCAATGCCCTTTGTATTATATTAAGACAGTCTTATGTATGATATATAAAAAGAAGTTAATTGAACTGTTGTGAGCCTCTGTTCCTCTACACTTCTTCACACACACCAGTGTCTTGTCTCAATGCTATTTATTACCTACACAAATACCAAATATAAGACTATGAATTGGCCTCTTTTCTGCTCAATAATAACTATTTTACGCCATAACTCATTTGTGTAGTGTAACCTATTAATATGATTCAAACTAATTGATATACTCGGATCAGCACAACAAAACAAAACGGAATAGTACTTTTATGTAAGTAGGCAAGTCAGTTGAAAACAAATTATTAACAATGACGGCCAAACACGGATGTCGATGGGCCAATAAGCGCCGCCCTATTGGACTCCCAATCATGGCCGGATGTGATATAGCCTCGATTCGAACCAGGGACTAGTACACTGAGATACAGTGCCTTAGATCACTGCGCCACTCGGAAGCCGACGTTAGTACTGACGTTGGTAGGTGTTTGGAAAAAAATCGAGTGATTTTTGAATAATGCACAACAGCAAGCTACATTTAAAGAGTGTTAATGAGATGTAGATTAGTAGTATTATGATTTAAATTACCTTATGAACACAATTTGTCGTCCGTTGGTGAAATTGTAGCTATGTGAAAGATCCCCTGGAATTTGTTACTTTATAATCATGTTAATCAGCTTATTTTACGACGTGGCTCGTTGGTCTAGGGGTATGATTCTCGCTTCGGGTGCGAGAGGTCCCGGGTTCAAATCCCGGACGAGCCCACCTTTTTAAATTTGGAAAGCAATTTTAAATTTTGGCAGACAATGGTTGTACCATAGCGTGAACGTCGTGAAAAATTGTACATTTGGTGAAATTACATAGAATATAACAGAGATTGAACAATAACTTTTTGACGCTGTGAGTTCTATTCTTCCATAGTTTTAACTGATGGAAATGTATAGAGAATTCACCATGTTTCCATATACGACGTTAATTTCAGGCATAAAAGCGGGCTCGTCCGGGATTTGAACCCGGGACCTCTCGCACCCTAAGCGAGAATCATACCCCTAGACCAACGAGCCAGATAAGGCAAACAGGCCATGTGTTCTGACTTTACTCAGGCTTGTTTTGAAGCACGTCAGTATTGGCTTGAACTTTAGCCGTTTAAAATGTACTATACTTCGCAATTTATGTCCAATTGCCATGACAAAAATATATTTTTGCAATTTGGGGCACCTCGAGTGTAACGAAATCTTTAGTGTAACGTTGACGACAGCGCGGTCATCTGCAAGCCTATTTTTTTTTTTTTTTACCGATTTTAGGCTGATCCGAGGTAAGTTATGCTTTTAACCCTTACAATGTAAATGTAGAATGGTTGTTAGTTAGAGCTGTTCCTGGATCTGTGCGTAGAGAGTGAGAACGCCAATGAGCACGTGACGTGACATAAAATCGTTTGTGGAACGGAAGCAATTCGCTTTCCTCTTTCTCAACTCTTCTGATGAATCCTCCAGGCCACGCTTAGCACTGTTGCGCGTCTTTTTTTAAGTAACAGGTAGCTAGCTTGTGTAATTGACATTATTTAAACGCAAAACACATTTCTGAATACTACATTCATTTGAAATTGAGTACACGTTTACGCACAATGCCCAATTTTTGCGCGGCCCCAAATTGCACCAGGAAGAGCACTCAATCCGATTTGGCTTTTTTCAGGTTTCCAAGAGATCCAGAAAGGTATGACAAAGTCTGATCACAATATGAACCCCTAATTTTATCGGGGAATAACCAGTTATACCATAGTTAGTTAGATTTAACTATGTTGTATTCAGTAGTACGATAGTCAACATAGCTAATTTTAGTATGTGGAAAATGGCTAGCTAGCCTCCTTGCTAGCCAGCACACTTGCAGCGAGCTAGGTGGTGTGTGTGGAGTTGTACAGACAAGTTAGCCCTCATGGCATTTGTGGTGAAGAGCCATCGTACCTCTAGTGAAACGATTCGGAAATGTGTACGTTAGGTACCATTTAATTAATGGTTCTCCAACTCTGGTCCTGGAGAACTAATGGGCATGCTGTTTTTTGTTCCAGTACTAACACACCTAAATAATCAATTATCACCGTCTTCAGTCCTGACCTTGATTCTTTAAAACGAATAGTTTTCAGGTAACTAAGTCTATAAACAAAAAAAGCCACCTAACCCCTCCTAATATGGTTTGTTCAGATGTAGGCTCTGGGTTGAGAACTGTCGCCGGGCGGATCTGGAGGCGAAAACATCGGACCAACTCAATAAACACTACCGACTGTGTGCCAAACACTTCGACCCGGCTATGGTTTGTAAAACAGTAAGTGTGTGTGTCAAACCACAAAGACCTTTGTTTGAAACGTGTCTACCTCACTGAACAAACTCTCTTTTTAGAGATGATCATAATCTGAGAGGTCTTGAGCTGTGGTTTGATATTCATGTATTTTAATTACTTGTTTTGTCTTCATTATTGATTTTCAGAGCCCTTACAGAACAGTACTGAAGGATACTGCTATTCCAACCATATTTGATTTAACAAGCCACCTCAAAAATCCTCATAGCAGACATCGCAAGCGGATCAAAGAATTGGTATAATATATTTTTTTGGTGAACTACTACTGGCTTCATTTCTGTAGGTCTGTTTTCAATGTAATAGTAAATGTGGTTACATTGTCTTATGTTTCAAATAATTGTTTTAACAGACTGAAGAAGACATAAGGAGAATTAAAGAGAGAAGATGTAAGTTGAAGCATTGGTTTTGTTTAAAAGTGTTGTTGTATCCATACACCTGTTGAACATGAGCTTATATCGAATTGCATTTTTTTGTTTCCTTGCAGTGGCATCCTCCATTGAACAGCTCCACTCAAAGAAAGACATTGAGGCAACCGAGGGTCAAGATGCCGCTGAGGAGGAAATCAAGCTGTCCCCAGAGGAGAAGGAGTTCAGAGATTACCTGAGGTCTCTTTTTGAGATTGTTGTCATGCTAGCAAAGCAGAACATCCCATTGGAGACCAATGTCCCAGAAGGAGTGGAGAAAGATCCCAGTAATTTCCAGGCCTTACTGGAGTACCGCATTAATGCTGGAGACGAGGCTCTGAGGAGGCGGTTTGAGGCCACAGCCGTGAATGTGGAGTACCTCTCCGCCGCCCAGCAGAGCCAGCTCCTTGACGTCTGCGAGGGCACTGTCAGAGAAGAGGTCCTCATGGAGGTGCGAGAGAGTCGCTTCTTCTCACTGGTCACAGGGGACCTGGTGGAGTTCGCTGGGGAGAGACACCTGCCTCTCTTTCTGCGGTTTGTAGATCAGTCCAATGCTCTCAGGGAGGAATTCTTGGACTTTCTGCCGTTTGAGGGGGACGAGGACTCACTGGTAGAGAAGCTGGAGACCCAGGTGACCGACGGGTGGGGCCTGAGGATGGAGGACTGCCGTGGCCAGGCCCATGTTGCCACCGGCACCTTCGCCACTAAGATGAAAGCTGTGGCAGTCGGACTGATGGGAAAGTACCCAATGGCAATGCACACGCCTTGTTCCACCTGCGCACTGAATATCCACCTGGCCAACAGCCTTCCCTTCCCCAGCGTGCAGGTTGTAATGGCAACCCTGAGAAAGATTGATGCCTTCTTTAAGCAGTCTCCCTCTTTGCAGGCTGAGTTGGAGAAGGCCATCTCTGTTTACCACCAAGGAAATGATGAGAAGGCAGCTGAGCTGAAGGAAGCCTGCAGCTCTAACTGGACAGAGCAGCACAACGTGTTTGAACTGACTGTGGACCTGCTTGAGTCCCTTCTGCTGTGCATGGACTGCATTCGGGACAATGAGAACGTCAAGTTTCCTGACACTGTTACTGGGGACGCCTACTCGATCGCAGAGACCCTGGCTGACTTTGAGTTCATTGTCACCTTGGTCATCCTGAAAAACGCTCTGTCTTTCACACGAGCCTTCGGCAAAAACCTGCAAGGGGAGGCCCTTGATGTGTTTTTCGCTGCCAACAGTCTAACAGCCGTCCTGCACTCTCTGAATGAAGTCTTCGACAACATCGAAGTCTACCATGAATTTTGGTTTGAGGAGGCTGTAAATCTGGCGGGTACCATGGAGATCCCGGTGAAGGTGCCTCGTCTGTTCCTCCGGAAGCACCGTTTGGCCGACGCAGGCGAGATCCCGCCAGAGACTTACTTCAAGGAGTATGTGACGGTCCCTGTGATCCGCGGCATCATTGATGAGGTGGACGACATCTTCTCCCAGAACAACCTCAAAGCCCTCAAGTGCCTGTCCCTGGTCCCTGCCATCATGGGCCAGATGAAGTTCAACACCTCAGAGGAGAGCCATGCAGATGTGTACCGCAAGGACCTCCCCAACCCAGACACGCTGCCCGCTGAGCTGCATTGCTGGAAGATCAAATGGAAGCACCGGAGCAAGGAGGTCCGCCTGCCTTCCACCATCCACGAGACGCTTCAGCTGTCGGACGTCAAGTTCTTCCCCAACGTCAACTGCTTCCTGAAGGTCCTGACCACTTTGCCTGTCCTGATGCTGGAGGACAGCAGCAGCTCTGAGACATCCAGGAAACGCCTGCAGACTTATCTCAGTGACACACCTATCAAACACAGGTGCAAGAGTCTGGCCGTGCTCCACATAAACGCTCACGTTAAGCATGACCTGGATGTCATGGTTGACAAATACTGCAGACTGTACCCCGAGGATGAGCCTGAACATGAGGCTGAGGCTGAGATCAGCACTGTGGTGATGTAGGATATTACGTTTCTTCAGTATAAGGGGACTAAATCAAAAATAAAATTGCATTCAAATGACGTCTCCCTGTTGTATTATAGTTTGTGTTTGATAGGTAATGGGAATTGTAACTGTAAAATATGACATCTAGACAAGGGTTATTTTGGGCATAATTGTGTAACATTTTGATCATTAATATTGCTCTGTACCTTAAGAATATTGCCATTAAAAATGTTTCTTAAAAAAATATTTTTTTTCTTCTAATTAAATGCCAATTGGTATCTTGAATGATACTGCTCTTTATTTTATGGGAATTCATCATACATTTATGTTGCTTTAAGCCTACAGCCAGACTGTATCACAACCGGTTGTGATTGGGAGTCCCATAGCGCAGCGCACAATTTGCCCTGTGTAGGCCGTCATTGTAAATAAGAATTTGTTCTTCACTCACTTGCCTAGTTAAATAAAGGTTCAAATAATGTATATATAGGCTACCACTATAACCTCGGAGGGTAAATATGTATTTGTCACCATTATTTGCAAGTCTGTTTTATGACAACTTTACAAACAAGGTTATACCATTTCCCTCTGCTACAAGAACAAGTCTACCAGTTAATGTGACCTGACCATGACGCGCAGAGGCTGGAAAATTATCCCAAGATACTGTAATAATCTATAGTAATTGGGCGGCAGTTAACCTAATGGTCAGAGAATTGGGTCAGTAACCGAAAGGTTGCTGGATTGAATCCCCGAGCCGGCAAGGTGAAAACCTGTCTGTGTCCTTCAGCAAGTCACTTAACCCTACTATTGCCGTCATTGTAAATAAGAATTAGTTCTTAACTCACTTGCCTAGTTAAATAAAAAATAATAGTATTGTTGAAATTTTACTGTAGTCTACATAATTACTAAGCTGTCCGAAAAATTCCACAAGAGGGCAGTCCCAATCTTAAAAGTGGCAAGTACATATCGTCATCCCTAAGAGCACCATAGGCATAGTAAGGGCGTATTTTTGAAGGCACTAATTCCCCATGGTTCGTTGGACAAAGCCTATGGGGAAACGAGTGCAGTTATTTTTTATATAAACACTGAAAATAAGATTGCGGTAAATTCATAAAAGTAATAACGGACTGATATTATCTAATAAAACAGAAGATCTCATAAGCCTATGTTAAACTCAGACCTTATTTTTGGCATTTATCCCAAAACACTAATATTTCCCAATTTAATGCCCCCATGGGAGTGGCTGAATGAGCCAGAGGTAACTCATTTCTGTTTTTTAGATCTACAAGCTGGCGAGATGGTAAATTGATACATATTATTGCGGCGCAAAATTACCTTTTGTAAACAATTCTGATAACTAGAATTTGTAATATATCTTGGCGACAACAACCTTAATATGGCGTTTTTGAATGTCATCACTTAAATTAGGCGAGAGTTATGCATATGGATCTAGTTGACAGCTGTTCCTGTATGGTATGTCTGACATCACACCGAGCCAAGAACAACGCGGGCATAACCGTGAGCTCCAATACATTCACTTCACTTTTTAAATGGGATGCAAGCAGGTCAAGAAAGACATTTCATTCTGGCGATTCAGTGAACTGTTCATTTCCAACCGGTTTTATTTTCTTTCTACAGAGGAAAGTAAGTGAATAAGATATTTATCTACATGTTTCCTGGTAGAGGAAATCCACAGCAAGGTAGGAAGCAACATTGTTATTACGACAGTCTAAAAACGATTGCAGATAAATGAATGATTATCATGTTTAAGTTCTGGAAAACAAAACACCTGTATTGCTGAGCTGTACATTCCAAGATTTATTCTGGAAATAAGAACTACATTTATAAGCTTAATTGTGGAATTTTATTTTTATATCCATATTTGAGCATAAATAACAAGGAAAGACATGATCTATAATATTGAAATGAACCACACTTTTTTAAAGATTCAACGCTGAATTCTGGAATAACAATGAAGAGCTACCTCCACTGCCTGTTCTGTCTGTTCCTCCACATCACGTTCCTCAAACTATGCATTGGAATCAAATGGCTGTAAGCAAATCAATTATTCTCACTACCTCCATGCAACTTTCCAACTAATCGTCATCCTGATAGGCTACTACTTGCTTCAGGTAAAACATTTTATTATTGTTCATGTACATCAGGGATGGGCAACTGTAAGCATGCAGACCAATATGTATAATGCATTGAGAGAATGCCATGAGTGTATATATATTTTGATTTGTTTAACACTTTTTTGGTTACTACATGATTCCATATGTGTTATGTCATAGTTTTGATGTCTTCACTTTTATTCTACAATGTAAAAAAC
Source organism: Thymallus thymallus (assembly GCA_023634145.1). NCBI lineage: Eukaryota > Metazoa > Chordata > Actinopteri > Salmoniformes > Salmonidae > Thymallus > Thymallus thymallus. The sequence continues at coordinate 21,893,708 of CM042378.1, forward strand.
ATTGCAAATAAAGAAAAACTCTGAATGAGTAATATTCCAAACTTTTGGCCTCCAGTGTTTTATAAAAAATAAAATAGGATCTCAGTCGGGGTCTCAACTTACTGTTACTGTTAGAATAATACAATACACAAGGAAGGTGCAATTTAGAAATTTGGTTTCAATGAGCCCATGTCAGCAATTTTTTGTAGATTGGTAAATTAGTCTAGTGGCCAGCTATCTAAACTTTTAGTAAGCATGGTTGAATGACCGACCCGGGGTGGGGCCCATTGATCATCAGTTATCAAACATTTTCCTCCACCCCATGGCAACGTGCAGAATTGCAGGAAATTGTTCTCTTCGTTGTTACGAGGGGGACCGCTAAAATGTTTTGCTCGCAAGGTGGGGGGGTATGGATGTGGATACACAGACTCACAAGCCACTGCTGCCGCTCATGGTAAGTTCTGATTTTTTGTGGCTCCCACCCCCACCAAAGTTGCCCATACCTAATGAAGTTTCTAATTCATGGGAGAATCCCATTGAAAAAGTTGTATATCCTGCTGAATTGCTTCTGTAAATGTTCAGGAGAATACAATTCCAGATGTGAGTTGAAGCGAGGGGCTTAATACCCTGAACCCTACCAATGTAGAACAGATCCTCTTATAACACCTGTCTCTCAAAATGTTTAAATCAGGTTTAACTGTTGACAGTTAGCTGGGTCTGGACACCATCTTCTGCAACTGGATCCTGGACTTCCTGACGGACAGACCACAGGCTGTGAGGATTGGCAACAACACCTCTTCCACACTGACTCTTAAAACAGGGGCCCCCCAGGTCCTCAGTCCTCTGCTGTATGCTCTGTTTACCCACGGCCATGTGAACATAAACTCCATCATCAAGTTTGCTGACGACACCACGGTTGTAGGCCTGATAACCAGCAACGACGAGTCCACATCAAGGAGACTGCAGTAGAGAGTCACGAGTTTTACATTTCTAGGGATCCACATCACTGAGGTCTTGTCTTGGACCAACAACACCACCACTCTTGTTGAGAGGGTGCAACAGCGTCTCTACTCCCTAAGGTAGCTGAAAACATTTTGCATGTCGCCCTGGGTCTTCTCCAAATACTACCGCTACACCATCGAGAGCATCCTGACCGGTTGCATCACAGCCTGGGTACAGGAATTGCGCCGTCCCCGACTGGGTGGTGAAGACGGCCCAGTACATCACTGAGACCGTGCTCCCACCCATCCAGGACATCTACTCAAAAAGGTGCCTGAGGAAGGCTCGCAGCATCGCCAAGGACCCCAAACACCGCAGCCACAAGCTGTGCTCTCCCTTACCGTCGGGCAGACGGTATCTGAGCATGAGGTCTGATACCAACAGGCTCAGAGAAAGTTTCTATCTACAAGCCATCAGACTGCTGATCACTTGAACTTGACTGATCACCTGCTCTGATTCTCCGAACCTTAGCACAAATGAGCTCATTCATGCACACACACACACAGACATACACCCACACAGACATGCACACACACAGACATACACCCACACAGACATGCACACACACAGACATACACCCACACAGACACAGACACACACACACACATATACTGTACATTCATGCTACATACACATCACAACTGCTGATACCAGATTCTTATTATACTGTTCAGTTTATTCACTGCCTCACATTCCCCACTTCCCCCAATACACGTGTAAATATTGGACTATAAATTGTGTCTTCCTGTTTTATACTTATGCTAAAATGTTTAATCTATTCTACTGAGCCGTTCACTTTTTGTTCGTATTCTTATCTTTTATTATGTCTTATTGTTGTTGTATTGTCGAGAAGGAACCTGCAAGTAAGCATTTTGATTTGTATGTGTATCCTGTACATAACACTAATAAAAACTAGAAACTTGAAACTTGAGCTGGTGTCTCTCCTCCTCATAGGGCTCTATCCCAGTCTACATTCAATGAGGGCCAGCCACAGAGTTGCAGGCAGCTACAGGGTCTGGTGTCCTCTCAGAGGCAGCTCTGCCGCAGCCACCCGGAGCTCATGCCCACCGTCATCAGCACTGCACAACAGGTGAAGATAATCTGCCAGGAGACATTCAGCGACATGCGCTGGAACTGCTCCTCTGTAGCGCATGGGCCAAAGTATCCCGCAGACCTCAGCAGAGGTAAAATTCCACATTTCCAATCCTTTAAAGCATCCATCCATCCTTCCGCATTTTAGTTAATTGTTTTTCGCCTCTCCTCTTTCACTTATCACACATTTGATTCTTATTCTTAAGCTCTATGTTCATGCCTGCCTGCATACATGCCTTTTGCACTTTGTATGGGAGTTGGATGGCATATCATCTTATAAAAATACAGTTTCCATTGCCTTAGCAGCTTGGCAGTCAGATGAAGTTGGTATCCCAGGAGACCTAGTACTTGCATATCTTGGGATGGGTCGGTCAGATGTTTTTTATTTCTGCTTTACTTTTTGTACCCTACTGAACTATGCAACTCCTACCAGTGCTGTTTTAAGTTAAGTTTGGAGAATCACCCTCTTACTGTATTTAGGGCATCGCTAAAAACCTTGAAGAAACCTCTAAGAGCAAAAAACTCCTTCTGTTGATCTGAAATGCGTTTCAGGAACCAGGGAGGCTGGGTTTCTCTATGCCCTGTCTGCAGCAGCTCTCTCCCATGCCCTAGCCCTGGGCTGCTCCACTGGGGAGCTGCGCTCATGTTCGTGTGGTCTGAACCCAAGCAGCAGCTCTGAACCTGGCCTCCGCTGGGGCGGCTGTCCTGACAACTTGCACTACGGCCTCCACATGGGAGCAATGTTCACTGACACCCCCATGAAAGCCACGAGGTCCCGACCCCAGGCCAGCACACTAATGCACCGCCACAACAGTGAAGTGGGCAGAAAGGTAACACTTTCATATTTATTTTCGTGTTGTGATTTATGGTACCCTACATCTATCAATTTCCAAAACTTTACAAAGGAAATTGAGGTCAAGTGTCTTGGGGAAGGGAACAACAGCTACAGTATGGTCACCCTAAGATTTACATGTTCAAGTTTTTCAAAGTAACAGTTGAGGAACAAGGGACATTGATAACCTTTGACTGACTGTGTGCATGTGTGTGTTTCAGTCTCTGAGTGATGCTCTGCAGGTGGTGTGTAAGTGTCACGGCGTGTCTGGCTCCTGCTCAGTCAGGACCTGCTGGAGAGGTCTTCAGGACCTGAAGCTGGTTGCCAAAGCTCTGAAGACTAAGTACCTGTCTGCCACTAAGGTGGTCCGGCGGTCCGTGGGGGTTAGAATGCAGCTAGTGCCTCAAGATATTGACATTCGTCCAATCAGAGACAGCGAGCTGGTGTATCTACAGAGCTCACCGGACTTCTGCACAGAGGATGCCAAGATGGGCTCACTGGGTACTCAGCTCAGGTTAGTGTCCAGTCAGTCGTAACTGTCAGGGCCAAACATTAGCTTGGTGTGTAATATGTGTTACATGACCCTAACTCAAATGCATTAAGCCAGGTGTCCATTGTAAATATTTTTCTCCATAGACAATGCAACAAAACGTCGAGTGGCAGTGACAGCTGTGATCTGATGTGCTGTGGTCGAGGCCACAGTCCTTACACAGAGCTGCTGGTGGAGAAGTGTCACTGCAGGTACCACTGGTGCTGCTACGTGAGCTGTAGGAGATGCCACAGGACAGTGGAGAGACACATTTGCATGTGAACTAATCAACTCTTCATCTTAACCCAGGCTTCTCCAGGATTGAAATTAAAGAACTGTGTTTTTACTTTCAGCTCTTGCTTAAGTTTGATATAAATTCTGACAAACAACATTAATTACATTTTATAATATTTATTTCTATCACAGGGCATTCTATGAATATTGCCAGGGATGTGTGTTTATAAATAGTTATTCATTTACTGCTGTTACACCATCAAAATCATGTATTAGCATGCATCTATGATGTATTGAATATATCTTTGTGTGAATGGAAATCCCTCAGGAATCCCTAAAAGGTGTATCATATTTGACTGTATCATATTTGACTTATGTTTTTTATGTGGAACAGTTGAAACAGGAATTTAAGAGGGTTTCAGGGATCTGTTTAATACAGGACTAATTTTATACTCCCTTTTTGTAACCTGTGCGGTATTAGGGCTCCCGAGTGGTGCAGTGGTCTAAGGCACTGTATCTCAGTGCAAGAGGTGTCACTACAGACCCTAGTTCAATCCCGGGCTGTATCACAACCGGCCGTGATCTGAAATCCCATAGAGCGGCGCACAATTGTCCCAGCGTCGTCCGGGTTAGGGGAGGGTTTGGCCGTCATTGTAAATAAGAATTTGTTATTAATAAAGGTTAAATGCATTTTTTAAAATATATTTGTTCCATCTCTGTGACCGGAAGACTGGAAAACTGGGAACTTCTGTAGCAAGTATACAGCAGAGTATTTTCTAGGACTTAGCTGTCACTAGGCTACAAAAGCAAACTTAACATACTATTAGAAACACTTCAATGTATTTCTAATCCAAACATCTACATGGGACAATTTATTTGTCCGTCTATTAGCATCAGTTTTATTTGGAGTCAGTGAAAAGGAATAATGCATTTTTACTCTAATAGCTGCTAGCTTCTATTGCAGTCTTGGAACTGCTCTCTGTACTCCTTTGCAGCCAGAGATCTTCTCTGACACAGGTCGTAAATTATTTTCATGGACACCACCACTACACAAGTGGTCCCTTCCATGAACAAAAGACGGTTCTATGTGGAACATCTGTCAGACATATTTCACACCAGATCAGAGAGCTACATGACATGACTCAAATCACTGTTGGCTAAACAATTTCATAGTACAGTCAAGCGCCATTTCTTTTCCCATTTATTATCACCTCCTGTTGTGCAATTAATAAATGCATCCATTTTGCATTGATTTAAAATATCTATTTTTTCTGTTAGAAGATTTTGAACAGCTGTGTAAAGCATTCTCCAAATGAATCATATTCATGAACATTTTATCATTAGAGGTAGAAAGGATTTTTGGAATACAACTTGACTTAATACTGTAGAATATTGTTGTAATATTACACATTCTTGCCGGTTACACATCTAGCCTAGTGTAGCATAGCTAACCAAATAGCTACCCGGACTATCTGCATTGACCCTTTTTGTACTAACTGTTTTGACTCATCACATATGCTGCTGCTACAATATACTCTACATGACCAAAAGTATGTGGACACCTGCTCGTCAAACAAATCTCACTCTAAACTCATGGGCATTAATATGGAGTTGCTGCTATAACAGCATCCACTCTTCTGGGAAGGCTTTCCACTAGATGTTGGAACATTGCTGTGGGGATTTGCTTCCATTCAGCCACAACAGCATTAGTGAGGTCGGGCACTGATGTTGGGCGATTAGGCCTGGCTCGCAGTCAGCGTTCCAATCCAAAGTTGTTCGATGAGGTTGAGGTCAGGCCAGTCAAGTTCTTCAACAACGATGCTCGACAAACCATTTCTGTATGGACCTCACTTTGTGCACGGGGGCATTGTAATGCAGGAACAGTCATGGGCCTTCCCCAAACTGTTGCCAAAAAGTTGGAAGCACAGAATCATCTAGAATGTCATTGTATGCTGTAGCATTAAGATTTCCTTTCAATGGAACCAAGGAGCCTATCCCGAACCATAAAAAACATCCGCAGACCATTATTGGCTGCGGATGTTGGCACTATGCATTGGGGCAGGTAGCGTTCCCCTGGTATCCGCCAAACCCAGACTCGTCCGTCGGACCGCCAGATGATGAAGTGTGATTCATCACTCCAGAGAAAAGGTTTCCACTGCTTCAGAGTTCAATGGCGGTGAGCTTTGCACCACTCCAGCCGACGCTTGGCATTGCGCATGGTGATCTTAGGCTTGTGTGCGGCTGCTCGGCCATGGAAACCCTGTGCTGACGTTGCTTCCAGAGGCAGTTTGGAACTCAGTAGTTAGTGTTGCAACCCTAGGACAGACAATTTTTAGGGGCTACGCGCTTCAGCACTCGGCGGTCCCGTTCTGTGAGCTTGTGTCGCCTACCACTTCGCGTATGAGCCGTTGTTGCTCATAGACATTTCCACTTCACAATAACAGCACTTACAGTTGACTGGGAAAGCTCTACCAGGGCAGAAATTTGACGAACTGATTTGTTGGAAAGGTGCCACGTTGAAAGTCACAGAGCTCTTCAGTACGGGCCATTCTACTGCAAATGTTTGTCTATGGAGATTGCATGTCTGTGTACTCAATTGTATACACCTGTCAGCAACGGGTGTGGCTGAAATAACCTAATCCACTAATTTGAAGGGGTGTCCACATGCTTTTGTGAACTGCCCCTACACATCGATTCGGTACTGGTACCCTGTGTATATACAGTGGGGAAGACAAGTATTTGATACACTGCCGATTTTGCAGGTTTTCCTACTTATAAAGCATGTAGAGGTCTGTAATTTTTATCATAGGTACACTTCAACTGTGAGAGACGGAATCTAAAACAAAAATCCAGAAAATCACATTGTATGATTTAAAAAAAATTTATTTGCATTTTATTGCATGACATAAGTATTTGATCACCCACCAACCAGTAAGAATTCCGGCTCTCACAGACCTGTTAGTTTTTCTTTAAGAAGCCCTCCTGTTCTCCACTCATTACCTGTATTAACTGCACCTGTTTGAACTCGTTACCTGTATAAAAGACACCTGTCCACACACTCACTCAATCAACCTCTCCACAATGGCCAAGACCAGAGAGCTGTGTAAGGACATCAGGGATAAAATTGTAGACGTGCACAAGGCTGGGATGGGCTACAGGACAATAGGCAAGCAGCTTGGTGAGAAGGCAACAACTGTTGGCGCAATTATTAGAAAATGGAAGAAGTTCAAGATGACGGTCAATCTCCCTCGGTCTGGGGCACCATGCAAGATCTCACCTCGTGGGGCATTCATGAGGAAGGTGAGGGATCAGTCCAGAACTACACGGCAGGACCTGGTCAATGACCTGAAGAGAGCTGGGACCACAGTCTCAAAGAAAACCATTAGTAACACACTACGCCGTCATGGATTAAAATCCTGCAGCACACGCAAGGTCCCCCTGCTCAAGCCAGCGCATGTCCAGGCCCGTCTAAGGTTTGCCAATGACCATCTGGATGATCCAGAGGAGGAATGGGAGAAGGTCATGTGGTCTGATGAGACAAAAATAGAGAGCTTTTTGGTCTAAACGCCACTCGCCGTGTTTGGAAGAAGAAGAAGGATGAGTACAACCCCAAGAACACCATCCCAACCGTGAAGCATGGAGGCGGAAACATCATTCTTTGGGGATGCTTTTCTGCAAAGGGGACAGGGCGACTGCACCGTATTGAGGGGAGGATGGATGGGGCCATGTATCGCGAGATCTTGGCCAACAACCTCCTTCCCTCAGTAAGAGCATTGAAGATGGGTCGTGGCTGGGTCTTCCAGCATGATAACGACTCGAAACACACAGCCAGGGCAACTAAGGAGTGGCTCCGTAAGAAGCATCTCAAGGTCCTGGAGTGGCCTAGCCAGTCTCCAGACCTGAACCCAATAGAAAATCTTTGGAGGGAGCTGAAAGTCCGTATTGCAAAGCGACAGCCCTGAAACCTGAAGGATCAAGAGAAGGTCTGTATGGAGGAGTGGGCCAAAATCCCTGCTGCAGTGTGTGTAAACCTGGTCAAGAACTACAGGAAACTTATGATCTCTGTAATTGCAAACAAAGGTTTCTGTACCAAATATTAAGTTCTGCTTTTCTGATGTATCAAATACTTATGTCATGCAATAAAATGCAAATTAATTATTTAAAAATCATACAATGTGATTTTCTGGATTTTTGTTTTAGATTCCGTCACTCACAGTTGAAGAGTACCTATGATAAAAATGACTGACTTCTACATGCTTTGTAAGTGGGAAAACCTGCAAAATCGGCAGTGTATCAAATACTTGTTCTCCCCACTGTAGCTGGTACCCTGTGTATATAGCTAAGTTATCGTTACTCATTGTGTATTTATTCCTATAATTTTTTAAAATTCCTTTTCTATTTTTCTCTCTGCATTGTTGGGAAGGGCCCGTAAGTAAGCATTTCACTGTTAGTCTACACCTGTTGTTTACGAAGCATGTGACATATAACATTTGATTTGATTAGACCTATCAGGCCATCCTGCTGCTGCTTGCTCCCATCCAAACTGACACTCCAATGCAGGATGACGTCATAACAACACCCTAGCAGGATGAATTAGCTTAATCTTTTTTTGGCGTCCTCAGCAATGATGGGTGCTGACGTTATCACAAGTTATCAAAGTTGGAGTGTTACTTACTGTCCACCCATGGTTGCTATGATTGTGGCTGGCTGCTTTGGCGAACGTACACTTTAAACACCTGGCTCTGCCTCCATTACTAGATTCTATTTCTATGTCTTTTTCTCTCTTTATTACTGGGCAATACAAACCGCCCAGGTGCCACTGACTCCTTTATGTTGCGTATCCCGTGGTAGCCAACTAATGCTCTGGTGCAAACCAGATCATTGTAAGAGATTTCCATGGGGCTTATTGAAGTCACCTGTAAAGTGAGACTTCTTTGGGGAGTCACACCCATAGACCTCTTTCACGCCGGCCCTGATGTAATCTCACACAGGTCGTGTTGATAAAGCCGTCTATCCAACACCTTTGTCTCAGTCTCCTGTCTCTCTTTCAGCCACACTGCAAGGGCTTTCACTGCTTAGAAGGGTAGTTAGTTAGTTACCATGGTGCAGCAGGTTTGACTGAGGTAGAGCTGCTTTGTTTGTGTTGAAAGCACGCACTTCACAAGGTGGGCTGAAGGTCCTCCCACTCCCCTCCAGGAATAGCCGGTGTTGGTTTTATAAGGCTACCCTGGAAAAAACGAATAAACAAACAAATCTGTGAAAGTAAGGAAAGAGATAATTCCTCTGACATTTTGACAGCAGTTTATGCCAGTGAACACATTTGTTCACAGGCAAACAGGCCTCCAGGATATGTGCCCTTAGTGTTGGCCACTAGGTGGTGACATGTTGTAAGGAAGGTTAGGGTGGATGTTCAAAGACTTCTAACCAACTAAAGATGTTTGGAAATGAGACTGTGGATGAATAAAGGTCGTAGTTCAAATGTTCTCACTAATAAGATGTGATCAGCAAAAGCAGTTTGGGAGTTCCGGCCATGTGGCCAGGAGCAGTGTTCAGTTACAGTGTGTTGCTACAACACTGCCTTAATACTACATTTTCAAAGAACTTCCTCTCAGTGACACTCTGCCCTGCCAGCCTGTATTCTTTTCAAACAAATAAGCCCTTTGGGCCAGTAAATGCGACGACCGAATCAAAACATATAATCAAACTGTACAAAACACAATTCCATTGTAATAAAAGCCAACAAGCCAACCACGCTATTCAGAACAAAATCAACAGTTACATTTATCTTAACATATAATGACACCCAATAATTAAAAGTACTATCCCTTAAAATTAGGATGTGAGATGTAGACACATACACCCTTTGCAATACAAAGAACCATTCCATCTAAAAGTAGCTCTCACAGTGTTTTAGCATGCAAAGCACCTCCATCAGCAGAGTGATCTGGGTGCACAGAGTTCCATGCTCCCCCCTGGACCACACTGCCTGAGGGCTTGCCGTGTTTTACCACACTGACATTAATGGATGACTGGTAGAAGTAGAAACAAAGAGGCATTTAGCCTCTGCATCAAGCTGAACGGATGCAACTATAAAGGCAAGACTGCATGTTTGATGGATGAGAAAAGCACCTTCATCTGATGCTTTTGCTGATTAGGGTTTATTAGTATGCACATTGACTGTTAGAAAGGTTACATGAGACATGCCCAAATAGGCATATCCAGTTTTCTTTGTATGATTATCCTTCACCTCTAGATTACACAGTGCCAGATAAGCTCTTCTTAATGTACCATGTACACAAATCAATCAGTCAATCCTATGTTCATCACAAATCAGCTTTCTGTAGTAGTCAGTACAGTAACCTCAGGAGAACTATGCATATAGACACACAAAGAATATACAGATCTATAGTATGTTCACATAAACACAAAGAAAGACACTACTGACGAGACTCTTGGATATAATATTGTTTTGTATGTATCTCATGTGAAGTGCAGAACTGAGTATATTTGAATGGAGTGGACTAGAATTAAGGGTCTAGTGGTCTTCAAAACAGTGTTTTTAATTGTATACCTAAACTCTGACTTAGATGTGTCAAAAGACGAGCAGTCTAATGGTCACAGAAATGGGCTCAACATGGAGAGCCCACTACACAAGCATCATTGATGTTAACAATGTATGAAGCAATGTACTGGCCTTTTGTAGATCAGCAAACACAATGTCCATACAGCTTTGGTATTGTTTTATTTGTTGTTGAGCCTATTTCATCTGCCTTGTGTGTTTTTTGTGTGGGATACATTGATGTATTTCATAACAATGATCGTCTGTCACCAGCTGGCTGGTAGTAGTGGATTAGGTGGTTTATTATCAGTATCTGCAAGAAACAACTGAGTGAACCAACCAGTGACATGTTTACCAGGGTGTTGGACAGTGTCTGATTTGGTCCACCATTTTTTAGTTAAGGTTAGGGATAGGATTAGGGTTGTGCCATAACCCAACCCTAACCTTAGCTTCAACCACAACTCTAACCCTAACCCAACCCTAACCTTAGCTTCAACCACAACTCTAACCCTAACCCAACCCTAACCTTAGCTTCAACCACAACTCTAACCCTAACCCTAACCCAACCCTAACCTTAGCTTCAACCACAACTCTAACCCTAACCCAACCCTAACCTTAGCTTCAACCACAACTCTAACCCTAACCCTAACCCAACCCTAACCTTAGCTTCAACCATGTATGTGTTTAATAAGGATGATGTCAACTGCCGTCTTCTGTGTGGCAAAGGTGTACTGAGGCAGATGCATAAACATAGTTGCAAAGAGGTACCAGTGGATCAGGCATGCACGCACGCACGCACGCACTCACACACACACACACACACACACACACACACACACACACACACACACACACACACACACACACACACACACACACACACACACACACACACACACACACACACACACACACACACACACACACACACACACACACACACACACACACACACACATACAGACACACACACACACACACATACAGACACACAAACACACACACACACACACACAAAGATCTGCAATGCCACCTGATGTAATCACCTTCAGGCCCTTGTTGATTGCTTGGCAACTTCCTACTCCATGACCTTTGATCTGCATGGTGCCAGTCAGCCATAGCGGACGTTTATATTCCATTTGAAGTTCAGTTGTACGTTTCCCGCTTCCTGAAGTTTCTTGTACTCTCTCCACTCTCTCTTCTCAGTGTTACAAAAAAAAAAAAAATCACTCGGGCACATTTTTCAGATGTAAGTGGTATATTTTCAAAACTCTAAGTACAAAACTCTAAACTGATTACACTTGTAATGCCCCCTATCTTATGTTCATAACCTTTGATTGTGCATTCATTGGGGTTTCACACATCTTTCACCCCAGAGTCATTCATCCAAAATCAAAGTTTTCTGTGAAATACCATGAGCAAATTTTGTTTAATCACTAAAATATCAGATAATGATATGCTCACCATTTAGTCATTTTAACCAGCAATTAATCCAATAGCAAAAAATACAAGATACACATTTCAAAACTGTTATTTTTGAAGTGCTGAATAGAAAGAATAGCAGATGGTAAATATCATTTTCCATACAGTATTTGACTATAACTTGACATGCACATTTGTTTTTAAATAATTTGCTTCCACAGGCAGGTTGCGGGCATGGCAGTCTTACAGTTTCATTATCCTTATACAGTACATATGTAGGACAAATCAACAGAAATAGAGGTACTGTAAAGCAGTTGGCTACTGTAAAAATGTAGCACGGTGTTGTATGTCATTTCTGCCCCATGCAACATTGTACAAGAACAACTTTTCTATGTGACTTGTCAACTGATACAGCATCGCCTGTCTCTACCTGAAATTCAAATTCGGCACAAGTCTCTGAATATCCTTAAGTGGCCCAGCCAGAGCCCAGACATTAACCCGATCGAACATCTCTGGAGAGACCTGAAAAAAGCTGTTCAGCGACGCTCCCCATCCAACCTGACAGAGCTTGAGAGGATCTACAGAGAAGAATGGGAGAATCTACCCAAATACAGGTGTGCCAAGCTTGTAGCGTCAAACCCAAGAGGACTTAAAGGCACTTCAACAAAGTACTGAGTAAAGGGTCTGAATACTTATGTAAATGTGATATTATTAAATGTTTTTATTTTTAATAAACTTGCCAAAAACAACAACTGTTTTTGCTTTGTCATTATGGGGTATTGTGTGTATATTGAGGGGGGAAAAAACAATTTAATCAATTTTAGAATAAGTCTGTAATGTATCAAAATGTGGAAAAAGTCAAGGGGAACTACATACTTTTGGTTCTGTAGTTATCATTTTGAGCAGTTTGATTAAGTTATAGTTAACTGTATTGTTAACAAATTATGAGAAATATAGGTGAATATTGCATTTTGAAAAGTATCTACATGAATATGTATCCAAATTGAAAGAGTGATTTGTTGCAGTGAACAGGTGACTGTGAATTTGTTTGTTTTACTCAGTCAATTGAATATGTGCTTAGAGTTTTGAAACATTAGCCATTTTGATGATCTGTTTAGAGTTTTGACTGTGAGTGCAAATAAATCTCCTGCAACGTCCAAATATAATAAAACACCTTACTTTTGGTGAGATGTAAAGGCAAGAGACATAAACGCACAGTATGTGCCGCTTTTGAAATAATCATGCCAATATACATGACATGTTAATAATGTATTCTACAGCTGTTTGTCTCATAAAAATGCCTTTTGGAATAGTCTTTCATTTGTTGGTTCACTTTCAAGATTCGGTGTTAAGCCAACTTCATGATACTACTATACAGTATTTTGTTTATCCACATTTTGATCATTTAGACGTAAAATTCAGAACATTAAAACAACAACAATTACAGATTGAATGGCTCAAAGGAATCAGTTCTTTACAATGAACAAACAAAGATATCAAATGTTTTATAAGCGTATGTTTGAGAAGCAACTTAAAGTCAATATGGTGACATACTGTATATTGTTAAGCTGTGGTATAAAACACATTACACCATCAACAGATGCACATGATGGGTGAAGGGCTGTGGACCACTGCATTCAGTGAGGGCTTAGCGGCTTAGTGATTCAAACTATGCTCAACAACATCAGAGGGCACCACTGAGAAATCATGAAATTAACTTTATTACCATTTTAAAGAAGGAATAAGACATGTGAAGACAGTTTCATGTTTTTCTTGTTCAATGCCCTTCTAAAATAAAGGGGGAATGTTGTAGTGTGTATATGTTTTATTAAGACTTACATCATTGTTATGTGAACAGATACTAATAATACATGATAATGCATGCCTGCTTGATATACAAGACTTTACAAAAGGTGTGAATAGATGGCATAGGTTTGTTTGTTCACTGTAGTGAAGTCAAGACTCCCCTGTGTGGCCATGAAAGTAACTTCTTAAGACAAATAAAGCAAAGATTTTACTTCACAATGTTCTCTCTGCAAATATATTTGGAAAATGCCCATAAAACAACCCAGTTCTGATTCGAAAAGAAAAATATTATGGATTTAAAATACATTCTGTTTTATGCTTCTACAGAACAATAAGTTGAGAGAAATATGCTGCCCCCTGGTGGTTATATTGAAGTTAACGTGATGAGAGCAATAACAAACAACCCAGGACACAACCCAGGACTATCCTAGAAAAGAACTGGAAACATTTCTGTCTCTTGTGTTTCTGTCTGTCTTGACAGGTAGCCTTTCACCTGTGAGATTGTTATGTTAGTCACAGCTTCAGTCATTATGTACAAGGCTTACCTGGAGCAGCCAAAGAGTAGTGCTTGTGTCTGACCCGGCCAGGGTATGACCACTCCTCAGTGAATCACCAGTACATCCTCCTCCCTCAGACCAAAGTGGGTCTTGTGCTTGTCAAAGAGCTGTGTAATGGAGCTCATGTACATGGTGTGGTAATGATCCACTTCTTCTTGGCTGGGTGAACTGATCTTCGGCATCTCCATGGGTTTTCCAACTGAAAGGCAAAATAGTTTTCTAACCAGATGACAGTCTCAGTGTTACTCACCCTAGAATAGATGAAAATTGACTTGAATTCTATACTGAACAAAAATATAAACGCAACATGCAACAACTTCAAAGATTTTACTGAGTTACAGTTCATAGAAAGAAATCAGTCAATTGAAATAAATTAATTGGGTTTCACATAACTTGGCAGGGGTGCAGTTATGGGTAGGCCTGGGCATAGGCCCACCCACTTGGGAGCCAGGCCCACCCACATAATGAGTTTTTCCACACAAAAGGGCTTTATTACAGTAAATACCCATCAGCACCCCCCCCCCCCTCCACCCATCCTCAGACCATCCAGCAGGTGAAGAAGACGGATGTGGAGGTCCTGGGCTAGCGTGGTTACACGTGGTCTGCGGTTGTGAGGCCGGTCGGATGTACTGCCAAATTCTCGGCTTATATTAAAGAACTGAACATCCAATTACCTGGCAACAACTCTGTTGGACATTCCTGCATTCAGCATGCTAATTGCACGCTCCCTCAAAACTTGAGACATCTGTGGCATTGTGTTGTGTGACAAAACTGCACATTTTAGAGTGGTCTTTTATGGTCCCCAACACAAGGTTCACCTGTGTAATGATCATGCTGTTTAATCAACTTCTTGATATGCCACGCATGTCAGGTGGATAGATTATCTTGGCAAAGGAGAAATGCTCACTATCAGGGATGTAAACATATTTTCACAAACCTTTTGAGAAATAAGCTTTTTGTGTGTATGGAACATTTCTGGGATCTTTTATTTCAGCTCATGTTGCATTATATTTGTGTTCAGTATAGATTAGATCCAAGGCCATTCTCCACATACATAACTTAATGGCACTTTGTTTTAGGGGAACAGAATTTACTATGAAATTACATGGTCAAATGGTAATTACATAGTAATAACGTATAAATAACTTTACAGAAGTATTTCTAGGGAATATTGTAAGCTTACCAACTGAGCTGATAGGTTTGGAGAAGGGAAGCAGGCCCCAGGTGTCAGGGGAGAAGAGGCCCCGGCCCTGAAATACACAGGGGGCAAAGCCCAGGGTCTTCTGTAGTCTCCTCTGGATCAGCCTCCACCACGATCCCTCATCCAGTATCAGCTGCTTATACACATCATTCTCCCCAAACGAGTACACAGGCACCAGGTCAGCCCTGGTAGACAATAACACAATAAGACACAACACAACATAGTCAGTCTCACCTCCAGATGATTAGTTTGACAGTCTTTTCAAAGTGTATCTGCTTGAATCAATTGTTGTGTATACCATGGGGACTCACCCTTGTTGCAGAGCCAGTTTCACAAAGCCCTTGCGGTTCTTTAGGGTGATACAATGAACTCCTGGAGTACAGTCCAGAGATTCAGCTGCCCCTCCAACAGTAATAATGACTGCATTCCCTGTCCCATTACACGACAGAATGAACTCCAGTGTGGCGCGATTCACAGGACAAACCCCTGAATAATAATAATAATGAATCACTCTTTTGAGGAGCAACATTTATGGAACTACTCAATCATTTCTATAAATTAAACCTTTACTGTCCTTGAAGGGAAATTCATTTACAATGTATGTTCACGTTACGAACAATCACTCATTGTTTTAGTATGCGTTGAGACTAACCAGTGACCAGCGTCCTCACCTGCAGACATCAGGTATTCTCTGGCTAATGGCATGCGGAAGTTCCCATCCAGGGTAGCCACAAATGGTGTTATTCCAGGGAACTTGGCTGAAAAACCATTGGCCTCTGTCGCAAAGTTACAAAGTGCTCCAAAACAAAAGATTCCATGTGGGTGGTAGCCAAGGATATAGTTTCGATTGGGCAACAAGTTATGAGTCTTGATAAGCTGAAATCACAAGGTTATTAAATGAGACTCAACATTGAAATTATACTAAATATATTGTTTTTAACCACAGTTAATTTGCCCTTGGAATTTGACAAATCAGTGTGCAGTTACTATCACTCACTCGGATAGGGAAGTAGTCTCGGTAGTAGGTCCACACTGTCCAGTTCCTCACCCACGAGAACCTTCGGCCAGCTAGGAGTCAAATCAAATCAAACCGTATTTGTCACATGCGCCGAATACAACAGGTGTAGACCTTATAGTGAAATGCTTACAAGCCCTTAACCAACAATACTTTAAGAAGTTGTTTTTTTTAAATACAAAAAATAGAAAAATAGAAAATGAAAGTAACAAATAATCAAACAGCAGCAGTAAAATAACAATAGCGAGGCTATAAACAGGAAGTACCGGTACAGAGTCAATGTGCGGGGGCACAGGTTAGTCGAGGTCAACACACCATATCATCAACAAAAAGCTACAGTAAGACTGAAGAACACCCAGTGCCCTACTCCAGCTGTATTCTCTGAAGGGCTGTAATGTAGTGTTTAGCTTGCCTTGTTTGTGTGTGTTCCAATCATAGAAGAGCCAGGTGGTGTATGAGGCTGTGACCCACCAGTAGTCAGTCCAGAGGAGGTACAGCATCAGCACAGAGCATATAGGGCCTGGTCCAACACAGAGAAAGGCATGGGGATGAAACACAGATTAACTTTGCATTGACAAACATCCTATTGTCTTTTAAAATCTATAAAAATACAAAATGTACAGTACCAGTCAAAGGTTTGGACACACCTACTCATTCAAGGGTTTTTCTTTATTTTTACTATTTTCAACATTGTAGAATAAATATGAAATAACACATATGGAATCATCTAGTAACCACAGAAGTGTTAAACAAATCAAAATATATTTTTAGATTTTTGATTATTAAAAGTAGCCACCCTTTGCCTTGATGACAGCTTTGCACACTTGGCATTCTCTCAACCAGCTTAATGAGGTAGTCACCTGGAATGAATTTCAATAAACAGGTATGCCTTGTTAAAAGTTAATTTGTGGAATTCCTTTCCTTCTTAATGCGTTTGAGCCAATCAGTTGTGTTGTTACAAGGTAGGGGTGGTATACAGAAGATAGCCCTATTTGGTAAAAGACCAAGTCCATATCATGGCAAAAACAGCTCAAATAAAAAAAGATAAACTACAGTCCATCATTACTTTAAGACATGAAGATCAGTCAATTCGGAAAATTTCAAGAACGTTAAAAGTTTCTTCAAGTGCAATCGCAAAAACCATCAAGCGCTGTGATGAAACTGGCTCTCATGAGGACCGCCACAGGACAGGAAGACCCAGAGTTACCTCAACTGCAGAGGATAAGTTCATTAGAGTTACCAACCTCAGAAATGTAAGCCCAAATAAATGCTTCACAGAGTTCAAGTAATAGACACATCTCAACATCAACTGTTCAGAGGAGACTGCATGAATCAGGCCTTCATGGTCAAATTGCTGCAAAGAAACCACTACTAAAGGACTCCATTAAGAAGAGGAGATTTGCTTGGACCAAGAAACACGAGCAATGGAAATTAGACTGGTGGAAATCTGTCCTTTGGTCTGATGAGTCCAAATTTGCGATTTTTGGTTCCAACCGCTGTGTCTTTGTGAGACGCAGAGTAGGTGAACGGATGATCTCGGCATGTGTGGTTCCCACCGTGAAGCATTGAGGAGGAGGTGTGGCGGTGCTTTCTGGTGACACTGTCAGTGATTTATTTAGAATTCAAGGCACACTTAACCAGCATAGCATGGCTACCACAGCATTCTGCAGCGATACGCCATCCCATCTGGTTTGTGCTTAGTGGGACTATAATTTGTTTTTCAACAGGAAAATGACCCAACACACCTCCAGGCTGTGTAAGGGCTATTTGACCAAGAAGGAGAGTGATGGAGTGTTGCATCAGATGACCTGGCCTCCACAATCACCCGACCTCAACCCAATTGAGATGGTTTGGGATGAGTTGGACCGCAGAGTGAAGGAAAAGCAGCCAACAAGTGCTCAGCATATGTGGGAATTCCTTCAAGACTGTTGGAAAAGCATTCCAGGTGAAGCTGGTTGAGAGAATGCCAAGAGTGTGCAAAGCTGTCATCAAGGCAAAGGGTGGCTACTTGGAAGAATATAAAATATAAAATATATTTTGATGTGTTTGACACTTTTTTGGTTACTACATGATTCCAAATGTGTTATTTCATAGTTTTGATGTCTTCACTATTATTCTACAATATAGAAAATAGTAAAAAATAAAGAGAAACCCTTGAATGAGTAGGTGTGTCCAAACTTTTGACTGGTACTGTATACAAAAAAGTTTGAGAATCATAATTAACTATTTGTGGTGTGTCATAGCCAGTTAGTGGTTGTGCAACCCATTAACACGGTGGTGCCGTGTTTATGCCCTCTAGTATGCAACAGTTAACCAATAAAAGGCTGGCCATTAATATACTGTACATAAAAATAAAAATAAAATCCAGTGCTTCAGCCATTTGACAGTGAAGTGTATAGAGCACAGCAGAGAATCTCACCCATGATGAGGAAGGAGACAATGAACTGCATGACAGAGAATACCTGGACCTGCTTCTCCAGTCTGGGACACCAGGCCCAGCACACAGAGAGCAGGGACTGCAGGGCCGACAGGATGACGGAGCTAGTGCCTGGAACACATCACATTAGGATTGATTAAGTTACATGTCAACCCTTTTCTACTTAAAATGCACTCAGATTCTATTTACAGGAACTTGAAAAGTACACAAAATATGTAACAATATTCAACACAGTTTGTGAAAGAAATAAACCAAACGTTATTAAAAGTGAAGATACTGGAATGTATTTATTGCACTGTGAAAAAATGATCTTACCTCGCAAGACACCGGTGTATGCCGCAAGTATTGTCTTCATAACTACAATATTGAACATAGAAAGCCAAAAATGTTATCTGTCAATGGGCAATAAAACTAGTGATCTCTATTATAACCCATGACATAAGTGCTCTCTCACACTCGGTTAACAAGTTTATACCCTTCAAAGGAGGGGCAACAGTGTGAAGGGTGCTGTGACTGTCACAGAGAGCATTGTGTACTCTCTTTATTATTTCAGGGGACATCTGAAAATTGTCCTTGAATATTATCTGTTTCATTATGTCAAAAGTCACAAATTGGCTGTGTTGCCTCTCTTTCTTGATATAACATGCCATTTATAAGCTACATTAGCAAGCAGTCTGGTCTCATAGACAAGGCGTAACATAGTAAGCATAAATTGGGGACACTCAAATGAGTCTGATATGTTACGGTTGGTATAGTTACATAAGACAGATGGTTACTTAAGGCAAAAACAAAAGTAGGGTGGTTGGTCAGGGTGGATGGTTGGTCAGGGTGGATCACAACCCAAAGGTTGCGAGTCTGAATCTCATCATGGACAACTTTAGCATTTGAGCTAATTAGCAACTTTTCAACTACTTACTACTTTTTAGCTACTTTGCAACTACTTAGCATATTAGCTAACCCTAACCCTAACCTTAACCCTTTTAGCTAACTCTTCCCCTTTCCCTAACCCTAACCTTAACCCTTTAACCTAACTCATAAATGTAACCCTAACCTTAACCATAACCCCTAACCCTAACTCTTAGCCTAGCTAATGTTAGCCACCTAGCCACCTAGCTAGAATTCGTAACATATGCAGATTCGCAACATATTGTACATTTTTCTAATTTGTAAATTATCATACGGAATAAGTGATGGACATCCACAAATGAATACATACCATACAAAATGTAACATATCATACTAAAAGGAGTGTCTTGGATTTACCTACAGAATAACACAAAATGCTCTGAGACCAGGTTGAAGCGAGTGATGAATTATGTGTCAATGATGATTGTCAACTAATGAAGGAAATCTTAGCAAAATCGAATTGAAAAATAAATATAATTTTTCTTTGATTGGACAAATACAAGATGTCAAAGTCGAAATGGACATATATGCAAGCTGGGAAAATCCAATGGTAGTCATATATATATATATATTTTGCATTATAAAGGCATTATAAGCCTTGTGTAGATGTTTTGAATAATGCACTGGTTGTTCCAACTGTTTGTAGCTTTTTCTATCCCTCTGTGTTTCTGTGTTTGTTCGCAACAGTGTCTCTGTGACTGATATTTGTGACCTTCACATACTCAATAAAATAAGCCTACTCACACTGAATCACCCCCCACTACCTTCAAGCACCATAGGTCTACTAATAATTAT
Source organism: Thymallus thymallus (assembly GCA_023634145.1). Classification (NCBI taxonomy): domain Eukaryota; kingdom Metazoa; phylum Chordata; class Actinopteri; order Salmoniformes; family Salmonidae; genus Thymallus; species Thymallus thymallus. The sequence continues at coordinate 21,914,071 of CM042378.1, forward strand.
TCAGTATTGATGCTATAACTAAAGCCTACTCACATAGCTTTAGGCTATGGATATACAGGTAACTGACAAAATAAAGGACACACCAATATAAAGTGTCTTAATAGGGTGTTGGGTCACCACAAGCCAGAACAGCTTCAATTCAGCTTGTCTTAGATTCAACAAGTGTCCAAACTCCATTGGAGGGATGCGACACCATTCTTCCAAGATAAATTCCATAATTTGGTGTTTTGTTAAATTGGGTTGAGATCTGGTGACTGAGATGGCTATGGCATATGGTTTGCATCATTTTCATGCTCATCAAACCATTCAGTGACCACTCATGCCCTGTGGATGGGGGCATTGTCATCCTATGGGGGCATAGCCATGGTAGCCAAAATAATGGCCAAAATATTTAAAAAATATATATATAAATAAATTGCTTAATTAACTCAGCACCTGCTTTCAAAAGACTTTGTATGCCCAATTTATACTCAAGTTGTTCCATTATTTTGACAGTTAACTGTACATCTCCCACCATACATTCTAATCTATAGTATGTGAGTGCTGAGGTAGGCTATACTGTACACTAGACCGAGGTCCGCCGTATTTGTACATCATCCACGAGAAAGGGAGGGTTAACCAGGCAGCGTCACCTCCCTCTTTGCGGCCTAGAAGGTGACGGACCCAGGTGACAGTTCATCGTGCAGACCCCGGTCATCTTCTGAGGTTTCTGAAACGTAGCGGGGTGGGGTCCCTCTGATGCGCAACCAGAAAGCCGATCCAGACCGCGAATGCAATGGGCTCCACACAGCAATTCCAGTCTATTTCAACTTAAATTATATTTGCTGTGCAGAACTAGTAGCCTGAAAAGGACTTTGCTAATTTGTATTATAACGCTCTTCAATTTCTTACCATCTAACAATCATCGTAGGATTTCTTGAAAAGGGAGACATAGGTAGACACGTACATTTTCCTGACTGGACAGAATTTGAGTGGGCGCAGCGAGCATCATTTCTCCTTCTTTGGTCCGTGAGTAGGACGTTCATTCAGGACTCTCATCAGTAGCCCAACACTGATTCAGATTTTAAGTGCATAGGTTATTATATATCCATCGTTGATTATGGCCTGGCCGTGCATCACACGGGCTTGCTGCATTAACCGCTTCTGGAGTGAGTTAGACAAAGCGGACATCGCCGTGCCTTTGGTTTTCACGAAATATTCGGATGTGGCCGAGGTGCAACACCTCCATCCTCAGCCTCCATCTAGACAGAAGAGGACCACTATAGAAACCCAGCCTTCTCGCAATGAACAGGAGGCGGCGGCGGCGGCCAAGGCACCGCCCGCGACTGGTGCCGCATCAGGAAAACATGGCTGTAGTGCGTCCGTGATGCGCCAGGATTTCAGGGAATGGAAAGATATACGCCCAGAGCCCAGTTGCAAACCCAAGAATGAATATCACCCCTCGGCGACCCCTTTCAACAACGTAACCCAGTACCAGAAGGATTATAAGTCATGGCCTGTCCAGAAAAAGGGAGACCACCCCTGGATCCCCAAACCCAGCCCAACTGCCTCCTCCGGTGCCCAAGAAGGATGCGTGGGAACCAAATTGGAGCATGCAACCACAGAGCCCGAGAGCGGTGTGGAGAAGAGTGAAATTGAAGAAAAGGTGCAAGAGAAAGAATCCAAAGAGAGGAAAAAGAAACCAGTGAAGGAGAAAACTATAGAGAAGAAAGTGAGGGCCAAAATGGAGGAACAGTCAACGGTAGATATCACTGTGGAGGGGAAAGGAAGGGCAGCAGCAGACGCGCTGAACAGACAGATAAAACAGGTCGTCTCAACTGGCACTGGCAGCTCTTATAGGTGAGGATCTGACTACAGTCTAACTATGTATTTTCATTGAATGTTTATTATTGAATTATATTATGCACACATTTTCTGCCTCTGAAATATACATTTTTTCTCAGTTTAAATATATCATCCTTGAATTAAACATGGAATGTAGGCCACAAATAACTTTATTGTGGCGCCCAAAAGTATTGTAATAAGAAGGCCTAAGACGGGGCCTCCCAATTGGTGCAGTGATCTAAGGCACTGCATCGCAGTGCTAGTGGCGTCACTACAGATCCTGGTTCGATACCGGGCTGTGTCCAAGCCAGCCGGCTGCGACCGGGAGACCCATTAGGCGGCGCACAATTGGCCCAGCGTCGTCCGGGTTAAGGAGGGTTTGGCCGGCCGGGTTGTCCTTGTCCCATCGCGCTCTAGCGACTCCTGTGGCGGGCGGGGCGCATGCACGCGAACACGGTCGCCAGGTGTATGGTGTTTCCTCCGACACATTGGTGCTGCTGGCTTCCGGGTTAAGCGAGCATTTTTTTTATTTCGTTTTTTATAAGTCAACTTTTTTATTAAACAGTAAAATGTAAAACACAAAAAACAGAGCAGCCAGAGGGATTACACAAATAAATAAGGAAGAGAAAAATAATAATAATAATAATAATAATACAAATCCACATTATATGAAATCAAATAGACGTTGTGTCAAGAAGCAGTGCGGCTTGGCGGGGTCGTGTTTCGGGGGGGGGGGGGGGGGGTTCCGGTTTAAGCAAGCATTGTTATTTTTTATTTAGATTTTTTTATTAAACAGTAACATGTACAACACAAGGGATTACGTCAAGAATACGTGCCGCTTGGCGGGGTCGTGTTTCGGAGGACGCATGGCTCTCGACCATAGCCTCTCCCGAGTCAGTATGTGAGTTGCAGCGATGGGACAAGACTGTAACTACCAATTGGGGTGAAAAGGGGGTACAAAAATAAATAAAGGCCTAACACAATATGTTGTGTTGCTTAGACAATACTCAATGTACAATGTATTGGTAAGCTAACAACATAATGTGCACAACATTTAAATACAATTGATGCATGCATTTTTTAGGTAGCCTGCTGTACTAGCAGTAGCAATGCCAATATGCATGTAGCCTTCAGTCTGTTGACAATAAAACACATCATCCCTACTGGGCTTTATAATATACTCAAGAAAGCCCACTCTACCTCTCCATCATGAACTGTACATGTCCGTTTTTTTTCTAGATTCATCCTAAATGTTTTATTTTTGTGTGATATTTGATCTAACATACAATATTGTAAGGACCTGATATGGGGTTCTATTTGTTTGGGGTTATGTGTTACGTGTGTGTGTTATAGTTGTTCTTCCGTTCTGTGGGTAATCTCGCGGGGGTTTAAGGGGATAAATAGAGGCTAGTGTCTTTTCAGTGTTCTCTTTTGTTCTTGCCGTGCACCTGTGCGCAGAGCTGTTCATCCTGTGTACCGTAACTGTCCATGTTTTAGTGGCGTGGGCTGTGGCCATAACAGCAGCCTAGAGTAGGTGATTAAACCTGTGTTGCCCTCACGTTCGTGTTTCTGACTCGCCTTATTTGTCCCAGCTCGGGACATTACAGTATGTTCTCTAATTTCAGTGTCCTGGGATCTTGCCGATCGGACTAATATTGTCATAGATAGCTGCTGCAGCATTGATTTCCTCCTGTTTCATCCTCCTTTATGGCATTACCAGATCAATACAGTAGCACATCATGTCAGGGCCAAGGCAGTAAAGGAGCTTTGGATATAATTATATACTGTTCTCAACATATCCATAAGGCCTCTCTAGAGGGGCTGTCCCTCATTTATTTCCCTTGTTTTTGACTGCAAGGTCAATTCGTTTTTGTGTAAAATGTGTAGAGAGCTTTTGCAGTTGTCGTCTGTGGGTGAAAGTAAGCATAAGCTCTGTGTTGTAGTTACTGTAATGGGGAATAACGTGACTAAAGAGTCATGCTACCCTCCCTGTGTACACTTTGGCTGTAAATCTGATGAGTCATTTCAGTCCATTACCTCCCACAGATTTTGGGCAACAACAATGTTTGTCTGGGATTCATAATAAAACTAAGTGATTTGTTTGATGATGAACAGTGGAACTAATGCTGAGTTTGTTGATTCATTGTTTTTCAGGAATGAGTTCAAAGCGTACAAAGATGTGAAGCCAGTGAAGTCAACCAAGCCACAGTCTCAGTACAAACCGCCTGTGGATGACAAGGACAAGACCAGCCTGGAGACCAGCTACAGCGCCACCTACAAGGGGGAGCAGGCTAAGGTGCAGCCCACTGACAACAAGCTGCTGGAGCGCAGGAGGATACGCAGCCTGTATAACGAGCCGGGTGGCAAGGAGACCACCAAGGTGAGCATGCGTGCATGTGACAATGAACGTTGACTATTTTATGCTCAAATGTGTATCTAATTGCACTAAATACATGTTCAATTTTGAGTTTTCCAACCCGTTGCTGTGACGGGCCAATTCATGTTTATGCCTCATTGAAAATGAGGAAGAATTCAACTTCAAACGGCATTAGTTACATTGGACATGGTTGTTTTCATGTATATGTTCTCCTTTAAGCAATATACTATTTTTATTTATGTACTACAGTAATAACAATTTTATTAGGAATTTCAACATATTACAAACATCACTGTAGCCTGTTCCATTGTCCTAAACACTTTGTAATGTTGTACAGTGTAAAATCCCAGAAGAACTTTGTAAACTACAAAATGAAGATAAGCATTAGCACCTCACAAAACTAACATAATCAATCAGAGTTAATTAAATCTCCACATGCATGTTTGTGAGAGGTAGGAACGTCTCCTGTGTCTGCATGCTATGTTTATATGGCCCCTCCCTCTCTCACTCTTGTAGGACTGTTCTGAGACTGAGAGCAGCTCTATTCTAGATCTGCTGTAGTCAGGTGTGTTGTCAATTTCTTCTGGAAGGCATGGAGGTTGACCTCAAATTAACTCACACCTTGATTAATGCACCTTAATCAACAGGACTAGCGTCACATTAGCCACCAAACTGCCAGACAATTCAAACCTTCTGCAAAGCATTAGCCACATCCTCAGAGTTTGCACTGCCTCTCTCAAGACCACCAAGAGAGATTGGATTCATTAAATGAATGTATTATTTTGCATGACATTTCAACTCTCAATCCTTTTGGTTTGGTTGGTGTCAGAAGAGTCACCTTATACAAAGGGAACAATTTTCTTTACAAAAAAAACAAATTAGTTGAATATGACCAAGGGAAAGGGATTAAGATTGTGCATATTAAGTTAGTTGTTCATATACTAACCCCAACATTATACTGTAAGTTTGTATTTTATACACAACCTTCAGGATGGAAATGAAATTTGTTTTTCTAAACAGAGATTTTGTTCCAATGCGACACAAGTGGTTTTCTTTCATCGTAAGTGCACTAACCACGCATTGCAAATATTACCAACAAGATGGTGACATTTGCTTTTTTATTTTTATTTGATGTTAGTAACAGCAAGGTATGTATTGCATGCTCAGAATAGATATTTACTGTAACATCTCCAGGAAATGAATTGCCAGTGTTCACCTTAGAGATTCATGAGCTCTTTGTATCATTGTAGCATACAGTATCAGTCCAAAGATGATACTGTAACCTGGACTGATGACATTTTGACTGTGTAGTTCACCTACAGTTTTAGGAGGATGTCAAGTACAAAATGCCCTCCTCTCTGCCTTTATAGGTGGATAAGACAAAAACCAAACCAAAAAAGACATCAACGACAACGAGCAAAATGGTGAAAAAGACGAAAGAGAAGACCATCGCTGGTGCACTGTCAACCAAGAAGAAAACCTCCACGAGCACCAAGCCAGATGAGTCCAAGCCAGAGGGAGGTGTTATCTCAAAGAAGAGCAAAGAGATAAGCAATAGACTGGCTGAGGCAAAAAAGTAAAAACAAAACATCTCTGCACTACTTTATTTAGGGAATTAAAGGCTGCCTAATGAATTAGAGGATTCTCATCTATTTGGCCTATCTCTTTCTCTGTGTGTTTTCCTTCGTGTTCCTCGTCTCTGTGTATACTCACTAGATGTGGAGCTTTTAAGTTGACGTTTTGACGTCTTCACCATGCTGTTGTCTAACTGTAATGCTTTGTGTGTGTCTGTGTGCGCGTGGGTGCGTGTGGGTCCGTGTGTGTACGAGTGTGTGCACTTCCTCTCTCTGTTAAAAGTTCAGCACATTTTTTGCAATTTTGTTTGTTGCATTTGTCAATCCGTTGTAGAAAGAAAAACATTCTTAAACAGAAAGCCATTGATACACATACTGTACGTAGAGAACAGTATATGGCTCTTAAACGGCTGTTGAAGGCAATGAGAGGTTTAGCTTTTTATCATCATTCTTTTCGATCTCTCAGACTGCATTGACTATGTGGTCTTTGCATGTGGATATAAAATCTTAGTTACTGTAGCGTTTCCTGGTTACAGTGACTCCACTCTTTGGACCTAGATTTCATTTAATTGTTCTGGAGGATATCTGGTTTCATCAATTTGGTTGCTAAGAAACCAACTGAACTGAAATGTCATTTATACAGCTTGCATGCAAGGCCCTCTTTCTGGTTGTATGGTAGCATTCAAGTATCCTATTCTCACGTTCACAATCTAGCTTGTAATTGAAATTCATTCATGAGAAATCAAAGGGGGGAAACCATTTCCAGAATTACTGCATGTGTAGTGATAGTCTGGTCTCATACCATAAGTGTATACACAAACAAACAAGGAAACTGTCACTGATCTACAGTAAAAAAGATAGCACTTAGGACTCTAGTGCCTATTGTAACTGTTATGTCAACCCACCAACTTTGTAGTTCTGCCTTCATACACATAGTTCTACTGCCTTCTTCAATGTGAGAACCACTGTCATCTTTCCAGTTATTTGATACAGTATGAAAAGTGATGTATTTCTGATAATACACCCATATTTAATGATATGTCTTTATTTTATCCATTACAAAGCTGTGATGCTATTGGTGTGCAAAACCATGTATCATGTTAACAATGAGCATATGTATGATATAGGAAATAGGAGAACGTATTGTATTTACTCAATCACCTCCACTTTCTTCAATGGCCTCAGTAGTTAGGTGTAAAAAGGAGTGGGCCAGGATTAGATGATCAAAATTGCTTTTTGGAACATGCAGCTGCCTGTCTGGAACCATTGATATCACATCTATTCACAGTGAGTGTGAGTGCTACTCTCACCCTGTCTCTCTTATGTCTGTGCACATGCAGTCCGCCAGTATGTTACAGTATGTGTCAGTCCTCCTCACATGCACTGCTGTGTGTCTGCTACTGTCTATTGTACCCCCAGACCACCCTGCCTGTCAGTTCCAGTCTGCGTTAGACCTCCGCAGCCCGCCGTCTCCTAGCGCCTGCCCCCCAGTACAGTAACTAACGTGCTGAGCACACCACACCTCGGTGCTATGACTCTCAATTATATGCTGTCAGTTTGATGCGAATGTACTCAAACCGTGTGAAATGATGACAATATGATGTCATATACTGCATATGTGTTGTGATTGTGTGCTTGTATTTTCAGCTTGCTCTGAATGAACTGATTAAAAATGTTGAAGCAGAATCTGAATGTTGTGACTTATTATCATGATACAGTATTAGTTAATGCACCTCTTTTGAAGCCTTGAACTGGCCCATAGACACTCTCAGAAGAGGTTTTTGTGATTTTCATTACGCTACAGAGACAGAGTGAGAGCTTGCCAAACCCATTGGAAAATGAGGTCACCAAAACTGCCTCTTTTTATTTTAATGGCCATTAAAGATTCAGAGGAATTATGTAAGGTCCAGTGAAGATGGTTTGGTTGCTTTGTTACTTCCCATTGGGTGGTAAAAGAAAGAGTTCTCTTGAAATTCACATTCTGGCAAATTACAATTATTTAAGCATGTAGGTCTAAAGTACAATGAAATTTACATGTCAACTTGAAAAAAATGTACATTACAATTTGTAAAACAAGGAACACTTCCCAATATTGTTAAATGAGGAACAGAAACCCATCATCAGGAATTAGTTCTGAGATACAAACGGTCCCTTAAACAGGAAGTCAACAAATGACTTTGTGTCCCACAACCAGACAATGGCAGCTATAAAATGGAAACAGTAATTGATTGCCTTCCTAGCCAATCCATAGAATGACTGAACACATGCAGTGTCTGTCGTTTGTCTGTGATTCAGTCATCCTGAATCACAAACCTCTTGAATAATTCAGTTGCTATAGGCCACTATTTGGAGAGCTGTATGAAATATTGAATGCTGGAGCAGAGATGGCAGTGGAAATGCCTAATGCAGTCCAGAAGGGTCTGCACGCACCTAGCTCACCATGCTGTACACCTTTGATAAGAATAGAGGTGATATTTAATGATTTTAATCTACATTCACCAGGTCCACTCTAAAGTGGTCTAGCTGACTTTGTATCTCCCATTTGGTAAAAGGTAAAACATTACTGCTACGTCTTTCAAACGGATATGATCAGACACGTCTTCTTCTTTTACCTTTTGTATAGAACAAGGTGATACAGGTAACCAATGGAGACGCTCCCACAGGCTAGAGCTATTTAACTGAGGAGAGACTGGACTCAGTAGAAACATGATGAGACCTATTAATGAATAATAATATAAAGTCATTTCCCCTCGGGGATCAATAAAGTAATTGATAATCTATCTATCTATCTATCTATCTATCTATCTATCTATCTATCTATCTATCTATCTATCTATCTATCTATCTATCTATCTATCTATCTATCTATCTATCTATCTATCTATCTATCTATCTATCTATCTATCTATCTATCTATCTATCTATCTATCTATCTATCTATCTATCTATCTATCTATCTATCTATCTATCTATAATAAGCCAATCAGGAGAGGTCTCTGATCTAGAGTGACAGCTTCTCCTGTTTGGGAGTTGTTATCCAGGGAACACCAGTCTATCTGCCCCAGAGAAGTCTAGCCTTCCAGGACTGCCACTGTTGCCATGTGGCCAGTCAAGGCCCCTACAGTATAATTATGTAGTCTGGACTAAGGGAAGGAGATTGGAGGAGTGAATGAGGCGCTAGTCTGCTAAATATAATCACCATCCTCCAAGATGAATGCAGGTTTAATACAAACAAAATGTTTATTTAAATGCTTTTACCAAGCCGTCAATCATGCTGATTAATAATAGAACAAATAATAAGACTGCAAACAAACTTAAAATTACGCCTTTATGGGTTCATGGCACTGCACTCACACTCTGAAGCAGGTGATATGATAGTACTTCGGAAAGTATTCAGACCCCTTGACCTTTTTCAAATTTTGTTCTTTATTCTAAAATGTATTAAATTGTTTTTTTCCTCACCAATCTACACACAATATCCCATAATGACAAAGCAAAATCAGGTTGCTAATTTATTACAAATAAGAAAACTGTTATAAAATGATTGACATAAGTATTCAGACCGTTTACTCAGTACTTTCTTGAAGTGCCTTTGGCAGCGATTACAGCATCAAGTTTTCTTGGGTATGACGCTATATCCAACCCTGGAACATTGATATGTATTGCACTTTTCTCTACCACATCACAATGTGTTTTTTGTAGATCATCAAAATCTCTTTCCCTGTGCTTGAGTATAACATTAATGAATGCCTGAGCAGTGCACTGGCTTTTGAAACTTAGTTTATTAACATATCATTGTCCAAAGACACGAGAATGTATTTCTCAGTGCACATTAGCATGAAAAGCCTCCTTGGTTAAAGTGCACATGTCCAACCATCAAACATAAATATGATTACAGTATTCTCTACCACATCACAAGGTCTTTTTATACAATATCAAAAAGTGTCTCACACTTAGGTGGCGTCGTGACATAACATTTTGCATTTAACAAAGCACTTATTAGTATTGTATATGTTATATTCTGGCTGCCATAAGGCCACACAATTCCTTGACACTAAACTTGAATTGTGATTTAAAAGCAATTGTTATACTTTATATTTTGTTTTGAACACCTGACATCTTGACAGTTGGTACTGTACTGTAGCCTACAGTACTGTAAGTTTGCATACTTGTCTCATTGTCACCATCAATATCTCTCTTAAACTGCAAGCTTTTTTTAAATAGACATGTTGCTGAGTTTGGCACCTCTGGCAGTCATCTTGTAAAGCTTTTTTTTATTATTATGGCTTTTTCAGCTCCCCCTTTTCTCTTTCTATTATCCATATTCTTGTATTTTTCAGCTCACTATTTAGAGCGTTTGGTCAGTTAGTACTAGGTCCACAAAAATGTTACCGCCCTGTGGCGTGTGGTCGCAGCTTGCGCTTGTTTGTCTGAATCGCATCATCTACCAAGTGTATCAGTAGCAGGGTGTGCGAACGTGCGACGCAGAGCAGCCCACGCTTCTGCAAGTGTAACGTACATAAAGCCCACGATTCTGCAAGAGTAGCCTACAATAATCTATTTAAAAATATATTGTGTTTACCGACCCTATTACCGGACCTTTCGGCCAAACAACCAGCCCGGCCCACCGGGAATGTTCTCGTTTCTCCCGATTAGCCACTCCAGGCATGGTTTCTTCCAATGGCCCTCTCTGACTTTAAAGAACATTTCTTTCAAAACTGTTATTTCAAAAAAAAAAAAAAATGTGTCCTGAGATTTGGTCAACTCTGTCAGATTTGTCTAAAATCCTAAATGAATCATGAATGAGCAGGGTCAGCGACACCATAAGGACCAATTCTTCATGTTCTCATTACATGTAGTGCAACAAGACAACTCATGATATGTAAAGTTCTCTACTCTTGAAAGATTTAAACTAAGAATATTGAAATCACAACCATAAACTGTCAGCTCCATCTGTCTGATAGATTAAGATAGGACATTATATTATTAGGCTGTTTTAGAGTCTTAAAGCAACTGAGGAAAAAATTGCTACTTTGTATATCGCTAGAATGAAGAACAAAAATGCTATTTTTTGTCAACTCCATCAGATTTTTGTCTAAAGTCAACTTTGTCAGAGTGCTGAAAGATCTGATAGAATGGTTATATTTTTATTGTGGGGTTTCAAATGAATTTTGAGTATCCGTTGTCAACTCCGTCAGTGGCTTGTCAACTCACTGATGGCTAACCCTTTTAAGATCAATCTTTTAGTCAATATTTAGAAAACATTTTAACCTTGTTGCGACATATGCTTAAACTACTGATGTATTTGCTGTGCTAGATCCAAGGGATAATGTTTGCTTTCTAAATGTTGTTTTATGTTCTGAATCTAGAACATAATGAATTATTAAAAAATAAAAATACAAAAAAACGTGCCAAACGAATATAGCACTATAAAAAAAAAATACGTTTGGAGATTTGTATTACATATTTGAATAATCTAATGTTAGAATTAAACAATCAAGGCCTTTATTAAACACTTGTACAACAATAAATGTACAACAAATGCCTTTTATGGTGTCTGACGGAGTTGACATAAATGGAGTTAGTTGCATTTTATGAAACAATTAAAGTATTAGGAGGTTGTTCCTTTACATGGCGTAATAGCTGATACCTTTGTTAACATTAAGAAATATATTTGTGAAAAATAAAATCTTTCAAGAATCCCTGAACTACACTTGGTAAGAATAATAATTGGACACCTCTTGTCTGTTGTGCGCTGTTTGCTCAATGTTATACGAGGTCAGCTTGCTATATGCTCTCCTCACTGTGGTGATGATTAGAACGGCAACCACAACTATCAAAGTGAAGCCCAGCAGAACTCCCAGGACTATTGTTGCCACTTTCCAGTCTTCTCCTGAGACAGTTGATATCGGGTAAACTCCTACAGAGAACAGACAAATGTTTGGTAACTATTGAAAGGACAATATTAGATAAGCAGCATCCCATATAAAATGAAATATAAGAAATTTGTGAAACCACAACCTGAGTCACATACATTCATTGAACAAAACAAATCCTATGTTTTAAACATACTTTTCAAGATAGCTATGGCGGAGTAGTCAAGGTGTTTGCGGATAGTGTCCTGTAGAGCAGCCTGGAGAGTTATTTCATCAGTGGTAGTATTCCCATTAAATCCACACATCATCCTGACCACCACACTACCCCTCTGGAAGCCCACCACTGTCATGTCAAAGGATGAATCTGACAGAACATGCGCCATTCTGGGGACAACCTGGGGGGGGAAAAGTATAGTAAATTAGACGTCTATTTAAAAAAGTAATTATGGAAAAGAAAGCATAGTGTTTTAAGATTACATTTGTGAGACATCACGATAATTTCAAATCAGAGAGTGTATCTGCATACAGTTGTTATGATCTTTGTAGAGGCATATGTCCAAGCATCGCTCTCTCGGATATACAGAGAGGAATTGAAGATCCAAGAGTTTAACTCTGCTGTTAATTTAAAAACATTCCTCACTGTAGGAGGGAAGCAGAGAGAGTTATTATAATAAGCTGTAAGTCAGTCAGAGCCACAAATAGGCCTCAGTATTACAAATTCCTATGTGAGATCTGAAGAATTGTATGTGAGATCTGAGGAATTGGTATGATTTCTGAACTTACATGAGCAGAGAAACTTGGAAGGAAGACATTGATTTTGGGATGAGCAAATGTCCTTTTCTTGATCAAAACAGTCGACAGGATCTAAAGTGGGCACGGAATGAAGATGTAATCTAACGTATGTGTAAGATACTCAAGCAAGGATTTGATATAGATACAATTGAGGCAGAGGACATTAGTGTACCTTTGCAAAGCTTCCCAGGGCTAACAAGATTCTGATCTATCAAACCAGGATAGCAGCTACACTCATGGCTGCCTCCAGGACCAACCACACACTGAGCACGTGATGAACACAAGCCTTTACATGGATCTGCACCTGGAGAGATATTTCCTACAAAACAGTGAGTGCAACAGTGGTAAATACTGCTTAACTGGATGTACTTACTAGTGTATTACAGGGTAATAACATATGTTCTTCCACTGGTCGTTTCTCTTGTATAAAGTACTTATTTAATGTAAAGTGTGGCCCACATTTCAATCAACAAAGTTTTCTTACTCTTGCAGTCAGTACCCGGTACGGTTGGGTTGTCGTCGTAGAATTCTGCCTTACATTCACATGTATGTGATGGTCCCTCTCTGACACAGCTGGCATTTTTTGAGCATGTGTGATCTCCTCGTTGGCAGATATCTGCCTCTGTAATTAAGTAAAAATTCAGTTACTAAAAGCCACTAAATACAAATGGCTATATGATAACCACCTGGCTTAAATGTAGACTTCTGTTTTATACCTAGATATACAAATCCATCATCCAAAACACCCTTAATTCTGTTAGTTTTTGAATATTTATAAATCACTTAATTGATTAACTAGCATAGAAAATATCATTGTATGTAGTTATTGTAATTCAAAAACCTTTGACAGAGATGGAATTCAGATCTACTCCAAGTGAAGATGAATTCAGCGCATTCAAGACATTTTTCAGCACGTCAGAGGTTGACAGTTTGACCTCCAGAGCAGTGACCAGATCAAAGTCAACAATCACACTTCCTCTGCGAACTCCTGTCACAACCACCACCATTTCTTTAGCCCTGATAAGGTCCTGGTATTCTTTCGGAAGATTGTTTTCAACCTTTAAAGAAATATGTACATTTAAAGGTTATATTATATGACAAATTAAAAAGCAATTATAAAAAAGGGAATATTTACCTGCATGGTGAAATTGGTCACAAAGTCTTTGTAAAGTTTGCTGGATTGATTTGTATAATCAGACAAAAACTCTATGCCTGGAATTCGAGTGGAAGATTCATAGACCTTTCCAGCTTTTGGAGAGTAAAGATAAACATTTAACAAAACAAATGTGATGTGTGCACAAAATGTCCTATTGTACTAATTTTATCTATAGTTGTTATAAAAACAAAAGTATGCTATTAGTGAATTCAAGGAGATTCATTGAAAAAGAGTTGACATACCAGTGATTATGTCTCTTGAAATGTTTTTCTTGATGCTGCAGGATAGGTACTCAATAATCAGAGTGTATGTGGTTCCAGGAGTAAGGTCTGAGAAGACAGCTTTGAGGACAGAGGTCTTAATCTGAGTTGAGTTGGAATTCGACGTCAGGTTCACCATGTACTGTATCTGCTGGTCCAGGTTAATACCGGTCCAACTTACACTGATTAACTTACTGGTGACAACTTCCAGCCTGATGACATTCAACAGAGCATCTGACACTGAAAACAAATGACAATAAAGATCAAATATTGCAGTGTATGTACAGCCTTATTTTCACACATTTCAATAGTCTTTGGTATCAATTTGTAACTTAAGAAAAACGAATTCCACTACATCTTAACAATCATATCATTTTATGATGGCTTTTGAGAATAAGTGCAAATAATATTACCGCATTCTGTAACAGTGGTTTTGATTGTTGTCACCAAGGTAGTGTCTCTGGATGTTAGTCCCGGTGAAGGGGTGGAGGGAGTGGATACTGCTACAACTGCTGAGGTTTTTGCACCTATTGACGGAATGGTAGTTGAGGGAATGGTGGCCACAGTTGAAGTTACTGTTGATGTGGGGGGAGTAGCATAAACACTTGACGTGACTGTCAATGTAGTGGTGGCATCACTTGAAGTGACTGTTGATGTAGTTGAGGGAGAGGTAGCATCACTTGAAGCGACTGTTGATGTCGAGGGAGAGGTGGCAGTGGATGTTGATGTAGTAGGGGTGGTATCACTTGAAGTAACTGTCAATGTAGTTGACGGAGAGGAGGTATCACTTAAAGTGGGTTTTGCTGTCAAGGGAGAAGCACTTGAAGTGACTGTCGATGTAGTGGTGGCATCACTTGAAGTGACTGTTGATGTCAAGGGAGAGGTGGTATCACTTGAAGTGAATGTTGATGTCGAGTGAGAGGTGGCATCACTTGAAGTGACTGTTGATGTAGTTGAGAGAAAGGTGGCATCACTTGAAGCGACTGTTGAAGTCGAGGGAGAGGTGGCAGTGGGTGTTGATGTAGTATCACTTGAAGTGACTGTCGACGTAGTAGGGGTGGTATCACTTGAAGTAACTGTCAATGTAGTTGAGAGAATGCTGGTATCACTTAAAGTGTGTTTTGTTGTCAAGGGAGAAGCTACAACAATTGAAGTGACTGCAGATGTAGTGGTGCCATCACTTGAAGTAACTGTTGGTGTAGTTGAGGGAGAGGTGGCATCACTTGAAGTGACTGTTGATGTCGAGGTAGAGGTGGCATCATTGGAAGTGGGTGTTGATGTAGAATCACTTGAATTGACTGTAGATGTAGTAGTTGCGATTTCACTTGAAGTAACTGTTGGTGTAGTTGAGGGAGAGGAGGCATCACGTGAAGTGACTGTTGATGTAGTTGAGAGAGAGGTGTCATCACGTGAAGTGACTGTTGATGTCGAGGGAGAGATGGTATCATTGGAAGTGGGTGTTGATGTAGTATCACTTGAAGTGACTGTTGATGTAGTAGTTGTGATATCACTTGAAGTGACTGTCAATGTAGTTGAGGGAGTGATGGTATCACTGAAATTGGGTTTTGTTGTCAAGGGAGAAGCTACAACACTTGATGTGACTGTAGATGTTGTGGTGATATCACTTGAAGTAACTGTTGGTGTAGTTGAGGGAGAGGTGGCATCACGTGAAGTGACTGTTGATGTAGTTGAGAGAGAGGTGGCATCAAGTGAAGTCGCTGTTGATGTCAAGGGAGAGTTGGCATAGCTTGAAGTGACTGTTGATGTCGAGGGAGAGGTGGCATCATTGGAAGTGGGTGTTGATGTAGAATCACCTGAAGTGACTGTCGATGTAGAAGTTGTGGTATCACTTGAAGTGACTGTTGGTGTAGTTGAGGGAGAGGTGGCATCACGTGAAGTGACTGTTGATGTAGTTGAGAGAGAGGTGGCATCAAGTGAAGTGACTGTTGATGTCAAGGTAGAGGTGGCATAGCTTGAAGTGACTGTTGACGTCGAGGGAGAGGTGGCATCATTGGAAGTGGGTGTTGAAGTAGTATCACTTGAAGTGACTGTCGATGTAGTGGTGGCATCACTTGAAGTGACTGTTGGTGTAGTTGAGGGAGAGGTGGCATTATTTGAAGTGGGTGTTGATGTAGTATAACTTGAATTGACTGTCGATGTAGTATTGGTGCCATCACTTGATGTGAATGTTGATGTCGAATCAGAGGTGGCATCACTAGAAGTGACTGTTGATGCAGTTGAGAGAGAGGTGGCATTATTTGAAGTGGGTGTTGATGTAGTATAACTTAAATTGACTGTCGATGTAGTATTGTTGCCATCACTTGAAGTGACTGTTGATGTAGTTGAGAGAGAGGTGTCATCACTTGAAGTGACTGTTGATGTCGCGGGAAAGGTGGCATCACTTGATGTGACTGTTGATGTCGAGGGAGAAGTGGCATCATTGGAAGTGGGTGTTGATGTAGTTGAAGAAGAGGTTGCATCACTTGATGAGACTGTTGATATAGTTGAGAGAGAGGTGGCATCAAGTGAAGTGACTGTTGATGTCAAGGGAGAGGTGGCATCACTTGAAGTGACTGTTGATGTCGAGGGAGAGATGGTATCATTGGAAGTGGGTGTTGATGTAGTATCACTTGAACTGACTGTCGATGTAGTAGTTGTGATATCACTTGAAGTGACTGTCAAGGTAGTTGAGGGAGTGCTGGTATCACTTAAAGTAGGTTTTTTTGCCGAGGGAGAAGCTTCAACACTTGAAGTGACTGTCGATGTAGTGGTGGCATCATTTGAAGTGACTGTTGGTGTAGTTGAAGAAGAGGTTGCATCACTTGATGAGACTGTTGATATAGTTGAGAGAGAGGTGGCATCAAGTGAAGTGACTGTTGATGTCAAGGGAGAGGTGGCATAGCTTGAAGTGACTGTTGATGTCGAGGGAGAGGTGGCATCATTGGAAGTGAGTGTTGATGTAGAATCACCTGAAGTGACTGTCGATGTAGTAGTTGTGGTATCACTTGAAGTGACTGTCAATGTAGTTGAGGGAGTGGTGGTATAACCTAAAGTGGGATTTGTTTTCGAGGGAGAACCATTAACACTTGAAGTGACTGTCAATGTAGTGGTGGCATCACTTGAAGTGACTGTTTGAGTAGTTGAGGGAGAGATGTCATCACTTGAAGTGACAGTTGATGTCGAGGGAGAGGTGGCATCATTGGAAGTGGGTGTTGATGTCGAGTGAGAGGTGGCATCACTTGAAGTGACTGTTGATGTAGTTGAGAGAGAGGTGGCATCACGTGAAGTGACTGTTGATGTTGAGGGAGAGGTGGCATCATTGGATGTGGTTGTTGATGTAGAATCACTTGAAGTGACAGTCGATGTAGAAGTTGTGGTATCATTTGAAGTGACTGTAAAGGTAGTTAAGGGAGCGGTAGTATCACTTAAAGTGGGTTTTGTTGTCAAGGGAGAAGCACCAACACTTGAAGTTACTGTCGATGTAGTGGTGGCATCACTTGAAGTGACTGTTGGTGTAGTTGAGGGAGAGGTGGCATCACTTGATGAGACAGCTGATGTCGAGGGAGAGATGGTATCACTTGAAGTGAATGTTGATGTCGAGTGAGAGGTGGCATCATTGGAAGTGGGTGTTGATGTAGTATAACTTGAATTGACTTTCGATGTAGTATTGGTGCCATCATTTGAAGTGAATGTTGATGTTGATTCAGAGGTGTTATCACTAGAAGTGACTGTAGGTGTAGTTGAGGGAGAGGTGGCATTATTTGAAGTGGGTGTTGATGTAGTATAACTTGAATTGACTGTCGATGTAGTATTGGTGCCATCACTTGATGTGAATGTTGATGTCGATTCAGAGGTGGCATCACTAGAAGTGACTGTTGATAAAGTTGAGCGAGAGGTGGCATTATTTGAAGTGGGTGTTGATGTAGTGTAACTTGAATTGACTGTCGATGTAGTATTGGTGCCATCACTTGAATTGACTGTTGATGTAGTTGAGAGAGAGGTGGCATCACGTGAAGTGACAGTTGATGTCGAGGGAGAGGTGGCATCATTGGAAGTGGGTGTTGATGTCGAGTGAGAGGTTGCATCACGTGAAGTGACTGTTGATGTTGAGGGAGAGGTGGCATCATTGGATGTGGTTGTTGATGTAGAATCACTTGAAGTGACAGTCGATGTAGAAGTTGTGGTATCATTTGAAGTGACTGTAAAGGTAGTTAAGGGAGCGGTAGTATCACTTAAAGTGGGTTTTGTTGTCAAGGGAGAAGCACCAACACTTGAAGTTACTGTCGATGTAGTGGTGGCATCACTTGAAGTGACTGTTGGTGTAGTTGAGGGAGAGGTGGCATCACTTGATGAGACAGCTGATGTCGAGGGAGAGATGGTATCACTTGAAGTGAATGTTGATGTCGAGTGAGAGGTGGCATCATTGGAAGTGGGTGTTGATGTAGTATAACTTGAATTGACTTTCGATGTAGTATTGGTGCCATCACTTGATGTGAATGTTGATGTCGATTCAGAGGTGGCATCACTAGAAGTGACTGTTGATAAAGTTGAGCGAGAGGTGGCATTATTTGAAGTGGGTGTTGATGTAGTGTAACTTGAATTGACTGTCGATGTAGTATTGGTGCCATCACTTGAATTGACTGTTGATGTAGTTGAGAGAGAGGTGGCATCACGTGAAGTGACAGTTGATGTTGAGGGAGAGGTGGCATCATTGGAAGTGGGTGTTGATGTCGAGTGAGAGGTGGCATCACTTGAAGTGACTGTTGATGTAGTTGAGAGAGAGGTGTTATCACGTGAAGTGACTGTTGATGTCGAGGGAGAGGTGGCATCACTCAAAGTGACTGTTGATGTCGAGGGAGAGGTGGCATCATTTGAACTGGGTGTTGATGTAGTATAACTTGAATTGACTGTCGATGTATTTTTGGTGCCATCACTTGATGTGAATGTTGATGTCGATTCAGAGGTGGCATCACTAGAAGTGACTGTTGATGCAGTTGAGAGAGTGGTGGCATTATTTGCAGTGACTGTTGATGTATTGTAACTTGAATTGACTGTCGATGTAGTATTGGTGCCATCACTTGAAGTGACTGTTGATGTAGTTGAGAGAAAGGTGGCATCATGTGAAGTGACTGTTGATATTGAGGGAGAGGTTGCATCACTTGAAGTGACTGTCAATGTAGTTGAGGGAGTGGTGGTATCACTGAAATTGGGTTTTGTTGTCAAGGGAGAAGCTACAACACTTGATGTGACTGTAGATGTCGAGGGAGAAGTGGCATCATTGGAAGTGGGTGTTGATGTAGTATCACTTGAACTGACTGTCGATGTAGTAGTTGTGATATCACTTGAAGTGACTGTCAAGTTAGTTGAGGGAGTGGTGGTATCACTTAAAGTGGGTTTTGTTGTCGAGGGCGAAGCTTCAACACTTGAAGTGACTGTCGATGTAGTGGTGGAATCACTTGACGTGACTGTTGGTATAGTTGAGGGAGAGGTGGCATCACTTGAAGTGACTGTTGATGTAGTTGAGAGAGAGGTGGCATCACTTGAAGCGACTGTTGATGTCGAGGGAGAGGTGGCAGTTTGTGTTGATGTAGTATCACTTGAAGTGACTGTCGATGTAGTAGGGGTGGAATCACTTGAAGTAACTGTCAATGTAGTTGAGGGAGTGGTGGTATCACTTAAAGTTGGTTTTGTGGTCAGTGGAGAAGCTACAACACTTGAAGTGACTGTAGATGTAGTGGTGGCATCACCTGAAGTAACTGTTGATGTTGAGGTAGAGGTGGTATCATTGGAAGTGGGTTTTGTTGTCGAGGGAGAAGCTTCCACACTTGAAGTGAAAGTCGTTGTAGTATTGGCATCACTTGAATTGACTGTTTGTTTAGTTGAGGGAGGGGTGGCATCACTTGAAGTGAATATTGTTTTATAGTGATAGGTTGCATCATTGGAAGTGACTGTTGATGTAGTTGAGAGAGAGGTGTTATCACGTGAAGTGACTGTTGATGTCGAGGGAGAGGTGGCATCACTCAAAGTGACTGTTGATGTCGAGGGAGAGGTGGCATCATTTGAACTGGGTGTTGATGTAGTATCACTTGAAGTGACTGTTGATGTAGTAGTTGTGATATCACTTGAAGTGACTGTCAATGTAGTTGAGGGAGTGGTGGTATCACTGAAATTGGGTTTTGTTGTCAAGGGAGAAGCTACAACACTTGATGTGACTGTAGATGTCGTGGTGATATCACTTGAAGTAACTGTTGGTGTAGTTGAGGGAGAGGTGGCATCACGTGAAGTGACTGTTGATGTAATTGAGAGAGAGGTGGCATCACGTGAAGTGACTGTTGATGTCGAGGGAGAGGTGGCATCATTGGATGTGGGTGTTGATGTAGAATCACTTGAAGTGACAGTCGATGTAGAAGTTGTGGTATCATTTGAAGTGACTGTAAAGGTAGTTAAGGGAGCGGTAGTATCACTTAAAGTGGGTTTTGTTGTCAAGGGAGAAGCACCAACACTTGAAGTTACTGTTGATGTAGTGGTGGCATCACTTGAAGTGACTGTTGGTGTAGTTGAGGGAGAGGTGGCATCACTTGATGAGACAGCTGATGTCGAGGGATAGGTGGTATCACTTGAAGTGACTGTTGATGTAGTTGAGAGAGAGGTGTTATCACTTGAAGTGACAGTTGATGTCGAGGGAGGGGTGGCATCATTGGAAGTGGGTGTTGATGTCGAGTGAGAGGTGGCATCACTTGAAGTGACTGTTGATGTAGTTGAGAGAGAGGTGTTATCACGTGAAGTGACTGTTGATGTCGAGGGAGAGGTGGCATCACTCAAAGTGACTGTTGATGTCGAGGGAGAGGTGGCATCATTTGAACTGGGTGTTGATGTAGTATCACTTGAAGTGACTGTTGATGTAGTAGTTGTGATATCACTTGAAGTGACTGTCAATGTAGTTGAGGGAGTGGTGGTATCACTGAAATTGGGTTTTGTTGTCAAGGGAGAAGCTACAACACTTGATGTGACTGTAGATGTCGTGGTGATATCACTTGAAGTAACTGTTGGTGTAGTTGAGGGAGAGGTGGCATCACGTGAAGTGACTGTTGATGTAGTTGAGATAGAGATGGCATCACGTGAAGTGACTGTTGATGTCGAGGGAGAGGTGGCATCATTGGATGTGGGTGTTGATGTAGTATCACTTGAAGTGACAGTCGATGTAGAAGTTGTGGTATCATTTGAAGTGACTGTAAAGGTAGTTAAGGGAGCGGTAGTATCACTTAAAGTGGGTTTTGTTGTCAAGGGAGAAGCACCAACACTTGAAGTTACTGTTGATGTAGTGGTGGCATCACTTGAAGTGACTGTTGGTGTAGTTGAGGGAGAGGTGGCATCACTTGATGAGACAGCTGATGTCGAGGGAGAGGTGTTATCACTTGAAGTGACTGTTGATGTAGTTGAGAGAGAGGTGTTATCACTTGAAGTGACAGTTGATGTCGAGGGAGAGGTGGCATCATTGGAAGTGGGTGTTGATGTCGAGTGAGAGGTGGCATCACTTGAAGTGACTGTTGATGTAGTTGAGAGAGAGGTGTTATCACGTGAAGTGACTGTTGATGTCGAGGGAGAGGTGGCATCACTCAAAGTGACTGTTGATGTCGAGGGAGAGGTGGCATCATTTGAACTGGGTGTTGATGTAGTATAACTTGAATTGACTGTCGATGTATTTTTGGTGCCATCACTTGATGTGAATGTTGATGTCGATTCAGAGGTGGCATCACTAGAAGTGACTGTTGATGCAGTTGAGAGAGTGGTGGCATTATTTGCAGTGACTGTTGATGTAGTGTAACTTGAATTGACTGTCGATGTAGTATTGGTGCCATCACTTGAAGTGACTGTTGATGTAGTTGAGAGAGAGGTGGCATCATGTGAAGTGACTGTTGATATTGAGGGAGAGGTTGCATCACTTGAAGTGACTGTTAATGTCGTGTCAGAGGTGCCATCTCTTGAAGTGACTGTTGATGTAGTTGTGAGAGAGGTTGCATCACGTGAAGTGACTGTTGATGTCGCGGGAGAGGTGGCATCACTTGAAGTGACTGTTGATGTCGAGGGAGAAGTGGCATCATTGGAAGTGGGTGTTGATGTAGTATCACTTGAACTGACTGTCGATGTAGTAGTTGTGATATCACTTGAAGTGACTGTCAAGTTAGTTGAGGGAGTGGTGGTATCACTTAAAGTGGGTTTTGTTGTCGAGGGCGAAGCTTCAACACTTGAAGTGACTGTCGATGTAGTGGTGGAATCACTTGAAGTGACTGTTGGTATAGTTGAGGGAGAGGTGGCATCACTTGAAGTGACTGTTGATGTAGTTGAGAGAGAGGTGGCATCACTTGAAGCGACTGTTGATGTCGAGGGAGAGGTGGCAGTGGGTGTTGATGTAGTATCACTTGAAGTGACTGTCGATGTAGTAGGGGTGGAATCACTTGAAGTAACTTTCAATGGAGTTGAGGGAGTGGTGGTATCACTTAAAGTTGGTTTTGTGGTCAGTGGAGAAGCTACAACACTTGAAGTGACTGTAGATGTAGTGGTGGCATCACCTGAAGTAACTGTTGATGTTGAGGTAGAGGTGGTATCATTGGAAGTGGGTTTTGTTGTCGAGGGAAAAGCTTCCACACTTGAAGTGAAAGTCGTTGTAGTATTGGCATCACTTGAATTGACTGTTTGTTTAGTTGAGGGAGAGGTGGCATCACTTGAAGTGAATGTTGTTTTATAGTGATAGGTTGCATCATTGGAAGTGACTGTTGATGTAGTTGAGAGAGAGGTGTTATCACGTGAAGTGACTGTTGATGTCGAGGGAGAGGTGGCATCACTCAAAGTGACTGTTGATGTCGAGGGAGAGGTGGCATCATTTGAACTGGGTGTTGATGTAGTATCACTTGAAGTGACTGTTGATGTAGTAGTTGTGATATCACTTGAAGTGACTGTCAATGTAGTTAAGGGAGTGGTGGTATCACTGAAATTGGGTTTTGTTGTCAAGGGAGAAGCTACAACACTTGATGTGACTGTAGATGTCGTGGTGATATCACTTGAAGTAACTGTTGGTGTAGTTGAGGGAGAGGTGGCATCACGTGAAGTGACTGTTGATGTAGTTGAGAGAGAGGTGGCATCAAGTAAAGTCACAGTTGATGTCAAGGGAGAGTTTGCATAGCTTAAAGTGACTGTTGATGTCGAGGGAGAGGTGGCATCATTGGAAGTGGGTGTTGATGTAGAATCACCTGAAGTGACTGTCGATGTAGAAGTTGTGGTATCACTTGAAGTGACTGTTGGTGTAGTTGAGGGAGAGTTGGCATCACGTGAAGTGACTGTCGATGTAGAAGTTATGGTATAACTTGAAGTGACTGTCAAGGTAGGTTCGGGAGCGGAAGTATCACTTAAAGTGGGTTTTGTTGTCAAGGGAGAAGCACCAAAACTTGAAGTTACTATCGATTTAGAGGTGGCATCACTTGAAGTGACTGTTGGTGTAGTTGAGGGAGAGGTGGCATCACTTGATGAGACAGCTGATGTCGAGGGAGAGGTGGTATCACTTGAAGTGAATGTTGTTGTCGAGGGAGAGGTGGCATCATTGGAAGTGGGTGTTGAAGTAGTATCACTTGATGTGACTGTCGATGTAGTAGTTGTGATATCACTTGAAGTGACAATCAATGTAGTTGAGGGAGTGGTGGTATCACGTGAAGTGACTGTTGATGTCGCGGGAGAGGTTGCATCACTTGATGTGACTGTTGATGTCGAGGGAGAAGTGGCATCATTGGAAGTGGGTGTTGATGTAGTTGAAGAAGAGGTTGCATCACTTGATGAGACTGTTGATATAGTTGAGAGAGAGGTGGCATCAAGTGAAGTGACTGTTGATGTCAAGGGAGAGTTGGCATAACTTGAAGTGACTGTTGATGTAGTTGAGAGAGAGGTGGCATCAAGTGAAGTGACTGTTGATGTCAAGTTAGAGGTGGCATAGCTTGAAGTGACTGTTGACGTCGAGGGAGAGGTGGCATCATTGGAAGTGGGTGTTGATGTAGAATCACTTGAAGTGACTGTCGATGTAGAAGTTGTGGTATCACTTGAAGTGACTGTCAAGGTAGTTGAGGGAGCGGTAGTATCACTTAAAGTGGGTTTTGTTGTGAAGGGAGAAGCACCAACACTTGAAGTGACTGTCAATGTAGTGGTGGCATCACTTGAAGTGACTGTTGGTGTAGTTGAGTGAGAGGTGGCGTCACTTGATGAGACAGCTGATGTCGAGGGAGAGGTGGTATCACTTGAAGTGAATGTTGATGTCGAGGGAGAGGTGGCATCATTGGAAGTGGGTGTTGAAGTAGTATCACTTAAAGTGACTGTCGATGTAGTAGTTGTGATATCACTTGAAGTGACAATCAATGTAGTTGAGGGAGTGGTGGTATCACTTGAAGTGGGTTTTGTTGTCAAGGGAGAAGCATCAACACTTGAAGTGACTGTCGATGTAGTTGTGGCATCACTTGAAGTGACTGTTGGTGTAGTTGAGGGAGAGGTGGCATTATTTGAAGTGGGTGTTGATGTAGTATAACTTGAATTGACTGTCGATGTAGTATTGGTGCCATCACTTGATGTGAATGTTGATGTCGATTCAGAGGTGGCATCACTAGAAGTGACTGTTGATGCAGTTGATAGAGAGGTGGCATTATTTGAAGTGGGTGTTGATGTAGTATAACTTAAATTGACTGTCGATGTAGTATTGGTGCCATCACTTGAAGTGACTGTTGATGTAGTTGAGAGAGAGGTGGCATCACGTGAAGTGACTGTTGATGTCAAGGGAGAGGTGGTATCACTTGATGTGACTGTTGATGTCGAGGGAGAAGTGGCATCATTGGAAGTGGGTGTTGATGTAGTTGAAGAAGAGGTTGCATCACTTGATGAGACTGTTGATATAGTTGAGAGAGAGGTGGCATCAAGTGAAGTGACTGTTGATGTCAAGGGAGAGGTGGCATCACTTGAAGTGACTGTTGATGTCGAGGGAGAGATGGTATCATTGGAAGTGGGTGTTGATGTAGTATCACTTGAACTGACTGTCGATGTAGTGGTTGTGGTATCACTTGAAGTAACTGTCAATGTAGTTGAGAGAATGCTGGTATCACTTAAAGTGTGTTTTGTTGTCAAGGGAGAAGCTACAACAATTGAAGTGACTGCAGATGTAGTGGTGCCATCACTTGAAGTAACTGTTGGTGTAGTTGAGGGAGAGGTGGCATCACTTGAAGTGACTGTTGATGTCGAGGTAGAGGTGGCATCATTGGAAGTGGGTGTTGATGTAGAATCACTTGAATTGACTGTAGATGTAGTAGTTGCGATTTCACTTGAAGTAACTGTTGGTGTAGTTGAGGGAGAGGAGGCATCACGTGAAGTGACTGTTGATGTAGTTGAGAGAGAGGTGTCATCACGTGAAGTGACTGTTGATGTCGAGGGAGAGATGGTATCATTGGAAGTGGGTGTTGATGTAGTATCACTTGAAGTGACTGTTGATGTAGTAGTTGTGATATCACTTGAAGTGACTGTCAATGTAGTTGAGGGAGTGATGGTATCACTGAAATTGGGTTTTGTTGTCAAGGGAGAAGCTACAACACTTGATGTGACTGTAGATGTTGTGGTGATATCACTTGAAGTAACTGTTGGTGTAGTTGAGGGAGAGGTGGCATCACGTGAAGTGACTGTTGATGTAGTTGAGAGAGAGGTGGCATCAAGTGAAGTCGCTGTTGATGTCAAGGGAGAGTTGGCATAGCTTGAAGTGACTGTTGATGTCGAGGGAGAGGTGGCATCATTGGAAGTGGGTGTTGATGTAGAATCACCTGAAGTGACTGTCGATGTAGAAGTTGTGGTATCACTTGAAGTGACTGTTGGTGTAGTTGAGGGAGAGGTGGCATCACGTGAAGTGACTGTTGATGTAGTTGAGAGAGAGGTGGCATCAAGTGAAGTGACTGTTGATGTCAAGGTAGAGGTGGCATAGCTTGAAGTGACTGTTGACGTCGAGGGAGAGGTGGCATCATTGGAAGTGGGTGTTGAAGTAGTATCACTTGAAGTGACTGTCGATGTAGTGGTGGCATCACTTGAAGTGACTGTTGGTGTAGTTGAGGGAGAGGTGGCATTATTTGATCTGGGTGTTGATGTAGTATAACTTGAATTGACTGTCGATGTAGTATTGGTGCCATCACTTGATGTGAATGTTGATGTCGAATCAGAGGTGGCATCACTAGAAGTGACTGTTGATGCAGTTGAGAGAGAGGTGGCATTATTTGAAGTGGGTGTTGATGTAGTATAACTTAAATTGACTGTCGATGTAGTATTGTTGCCATCACTTGAAGTGACTGTTGATGTAGTTGAGAGAGAGGTGTCATCACTTGAAGTGACTGTTGATGTCGCGGGAAAGGTGGCATCACTTGATGTGACTGTTGATGTCGAGGGAGAAGTGGCATCATTGGAAGTGGGTGTTGATGTAGTTGAAGAAGAGGTTGCATCACTTGATGAGACTGTTGATATAGTTGAGAGAGAGGTGGCATCAAGTGAAGTGACTGTTGATGTCAAGGGAGAGGTGGCATCACTTGAAGTGACTGTTGATGTCGAGGGAGAGATGGTATCATTGGAAGTGGGTGTTGATGTAGTATCACTTGAACTGACTGTCGATGTAGTAGTTGTGATATCACTTGAAGTGACTGTCAAGGTAGTTGAGGGAGTGCTGGTATCACTTAAAGTAGGTTTTTTTGCCGAGGGAGAAGCTTCAACACTTGAAGTGACTGTCGATGTAGTGGTGGCATCACTTGAAGTGACTGTTGGTGTAGTTGAAGAAGAGGTTGCATCACTTGATGAGACTGTTGATATAGTTGAGAGAGAGGTGGCATCAAGTGAAGTGACTGTTGATGTCAAGGGAGAGGTGGCATAGCTTGAAGTGACTGTTGATGTCGAGGGAGAGGTGGCATCATTGGAAGTGAGTGTTGATGTAGAATCACCTGAAGTGACTGTCGATGTAGTAGTTGTGGTATCACTTGAAGTGACTGTCAATGTAGTTGAGGGAGTGGTGGTATAACCTAAAGTGGGATTTGTTTTCGAGGGAGAACCATTAACACTTGAAGTGACTGTCAATGTAGTGGTGGCATCACTTGAAGTGACTGTTTGAGTAGTTGAGGGAGAGATGTCATCACTTGAAGTGACAGTTGATGTCGAGGGAGAGGTGGCATCATTGGAAGTGGGTGTTGATGTCGAGTGAGAGGTGGCATCACTTGAAGTGACTGTTGATGTAGTTGAGAGAGAGGTGGCATCACGTGAAGTGACTGTTGATGTTGAGGGAGAGGTGGCATCATTGGATGTGGTTGTTGATGTAGAATCACTTGAAGTGACAGTCGATGTAGAAGTTGTGGTATCATTTGAAGTGACTGTAAAGGTAGTTAAGGGAGCGGTAGTATCACTTAAAGTGGGTTTTGTTGTCAAGGGAGAAGCACCAACACTTGAAGTTACTGTCGATGTAGTGGTGGCATCACTTGAAGTGACTGTTGGTGTAGTTGAGGGAGAGGTGGCATCACTTGATGAGACAGCTGATGTCGAGGGAGAGATGGTATCACTTGAAGTGAATGTTGATGTCGAGTGAGAGGTGGCATCATTGGAAGTGGGTGTTGATGTAGTATAACTTGAATTGACTTTCGATGTAGTATTGGTGCCATCATTTGAAGTGAATGTTGATGTTGATTCAGAGGTGTTATCACTAGAAGTGACTGTAGGTGTAGTTGAGGGAGAGGTGGCATTATTTGAAGTGGGTGTTGATGTAGTATAACTTGAATTGACTGTCGATGTAGTATTGGTGCCATCACTTGATGTGAATGTTGATGTCGATTCAGAGGTGGCATCACTAGAAGTGACTGTTGATAAAGTTGAGCGAGAGGTGGCATTATTTGAAGTGGGTGTTGATGTAGTGTAACTTGAATTGACTGTCGATGTAGTATTGGTGCCATCACTTGAATTGACTGTTGATGTAGTTGAGAGAGAGGTGGCATCACGT
This sequence comes from Thymallus thymallus, assembly GCA_023634145.1. Lineage (NCBI taxonomy): Eukaryota > Metazoa > Chordata > Actinopteri > Salmoniformes > Salmonidae > Thymallus > Thymallus thymallus. The sequence goes on from CM042378.1 coordinate 21,941,965, forward strand.
GAAGTGACAGTTGATGTCGAGGGAGAGGTGGCATCATTGGAAGTGGGTGTTGATGTCGAGTGAGAGGTTGCATCACGTGAAGTGACTGTTGATGTTGAGGGAGAGGTGGCATCATTGGATGTGGTTGTTGATGTAGAATCACTTGAAGTGACAGTCGATGTAGAAGTTGTGGTATCATTTGAAGTGACTGTAAAGGTAGTTAAGGGAGCGGTAGTATCACTTAAAGTGGGTTTTGTTGTCAAGGGAGAAGCACCAACACTTGAAGTTACTGTCGATGTAGTGGTGGCATCACTTGAAGTGACTGTTGGTGTAGTTGAGGGAGAGGTGGCATCACTTGATGAGACAGCTGATGTCGAGGGAGAGATGGTATCACTTGAAGTGAATGTTGATGTCGAGTGAGAGGTGGCATCATTGGAAGTGGGTGTTGATGTAGTATAACTTGAATTGACTTTCGATGTAGTATTGGTGCCATCACTTGATGTGAATGTTGATGTTGATTCAGAGGTGGCATCACTAGAAGTGACTGTAGGTGTAGTTGAGGGAGAGGTGGCATTATTTGAAGTGGGTGTTGATGTAGTATAACTTGAATTGACTGTCGATGTAGTATTGGTGCCATCACTTGATGTGAATGTTGATGTCGATTCAGAGGTGGCATCACTAGAAGTGACTGTTGATAAAGTTGAGCGAGAGGTGGCATTATTTGAAGTGGGTGTTGATGTAGTGTAACTTGAATTGACTGTCGATGTAGTATTGGTGCCATCACTTGAATTGACTGTTGATGTAGTTGAGAGAGAGGTGGCATCACGTGAAGTGACAGTTGATGTTGAGGGAGAGGTGGCATCATTGGAAGTGGGTGTTGATGTCGAGTGAGAGGTGGCATCACTTGAAGTGACTGTTGATGTAGTTGAGAGAGAGGTGTTATCACGTGAAGTGACTGTTGATGTCGAGGGAGAGGTGGCATCACTCAAAGTGACTGTTGATGTCGAGGGAGAGGTGGCATCATTTGAACTGGGTGTTGATGTAGTATAACTTGAATTGACTGTCGATGTATTTTTGGTGCCATCACTTGATGTGAATGTTGATGTCGATTCAGAGGTGGCATCACTAGAAGTGACTGTTGATGCAGTTGAGAGAGTGGTGGCATTATTTGCAGTGACTGTTGATGTATTGTAACTTGAATTGACTGTCGATGTAGTATTGGTGCCATCACTTGAAGTGACTGTTGATGTAGTTGAGAGAAAGGTGGCATCATGTGAAGTGACTGTTGATATTGAGGGAGAGGTTGCATCACTTGAAGTGACTGTTAATGTCGTGTCAGAGGTGCCATCTCTTGAAGTGACTGTTGATGTAGTTGTGAGAGAGGTTGCATCACGTGAAGTGACTGTTGATGTCGCGGGAGAGGTGGCATCACTTGAAGTGACTGTTGATGTCGAGGGAGAAGTGGCATCATTGGAAGTGGGTGTTGATGTAGTATCACTTGAATTGACTGTCAATGTATTTTTGGTGCCATCACTTGATGTGAATGTTGATGTCGATTCAGAGGTGGCATCACTAGAAGTGACTGTTGATGCAGTTGAGAGAGTGGTGGCATTATTTGCAGTGACTGTTGATGTAGTGTAACTTGAATTGACTGTCGATGTAGTATTGGTGCCATCACTTGAAGTGACTGTTGATGTAGTTGAGAGAGAGGTGGCATCATGTGAAGTGACTGTTGATATTGAGGGAGAGGTTGCATCACTTGAAGTGACTGTTAATGTCGAGTCAGAGGTGCCATCTCTTGAAGTGACTGTTGATGTAGTTGAGAGAGAGGTTGCATTACGTGAAGTGACTGTTGATGTCGCGGGAGAGGTGGCATCACTTGAAGTGACTGTTGATGTCGAGGGAGAAGTGGCATCATTGGAAGTGGGTGTTGATGTAGTATCACTTGAACTGACTGTCGATGTAGTAGTTGTGATATCACTTGAAGTGACTGTCAAGTTAGTTGGGGGAGTGGTGGTATCACTTAAAGTGGGTTTTGTTGTCGAGGGCGAAGCTTCAACACTTGAAGTGACTGTCGATGTAGTGGTGGAATCACTTGAAGTGACTGTTGGTATAGTTGAGGGAGAGGTGGCATCACTTGAAGTGACTGTTGATGTAGTTGAGAGAGAGGTGGCATCACTTGAAGCGACTGTTGATGTCGAGGGAGAGGTGGCAGTGGGTGTTGATGTAGTATCACTTGAAGTGACTGTCGATGTAGTAGGGGTGGAATCACTTGAAGTAACTGTCAATGTAGTTGAGGGAGTGGTGGTATCACTTAAAGTTGGTTTTGTGGTCAGTGGAGAAGCTACAACACTTGAAGTGACTGTAGATGTAGTGGTGGCATCACCTGAAGTAACTGTTGATGTTGAGGTAGAGGTGGTATCATGGGAAGTGGGTTTTGTTGTCGAGGGAGAAGCTTCCACACTTGAAGTGAAAGTCGTTGTAGTATTGGCATCACTTGAATTGACTGTTTGTTTAGTTGAGGGAGGGGTGGCATCACTTGAAGTGAATATTGTTTTATAGTGATAGGTTGCATCATTGGAAGTGACTGTTGATGTAGTTGAGAGAGAGGTGTTATCACGTGAAGTGACTGTTGATGTCGAGGGAGAGGTGGCATCACTCAAAGTGACTGTTGATGTCGAGGGAGAGGTGGCATCATTTGAACTGGGTGTTGATGTAGTATCACTTGAAGTGACTGTTGATGTAGTAGTTGTGATATCACTTGAAGTGACTGTCAATGTAGTTGAGGGAGTGGTGGTATCACTGAAATTGGGTTTTGTTGTCAAGGGAGAAGCTACAACACTTGATGTGACTGTAGATGTCGAGGGAGAAGTGGCATCATTGGAAGTGGGTGTTGATGTAGTATCACTTGAACTGACTGTCGATGTAGTAGTTGTGATATCACTTGAAGTGACTGTCAAGTTAGTTGAGGGAGTGGTGGTATCACTTAAAGTGGGTTTTGTTGTCGAGGGCGAAGCTTCAACACTTGAAGTGACTGTCGATGTAGTGGTGGAATCACTTGACGTGACTGTTGGTATAGTTGAGGGAGAGGTGGCATCACTTGAAGTGACTGTTGATGTAGTTGAGAGAGAGGTGGCATCACTTGAAGCGACTGTTGATGTCGAGGGAGAGGTGGCAGTTTGTGTTGATGTAGTATCACTTGAAGTGACTGTCGATGTAGTAGGGGTGGAATCACTTGAAGTAACTGTCAATGTAGTTGAGGGAGTGGTGGTATCACTTAAAGTTGGTTTTGTGGTCAGTGGAGAAGCTACAACACTTGAAGTGACTGTAGATGTAGTGGTGGCATCACCTGAAGTAACTGTTGATGTTGAGGTAGAGGTGGTATCATTGGAAGTGGGTTTTGTTGTCGAGGGAGAAGCTTCCACACTTGAAGTGAAAGTCGTTGTAGTATTGGCATCACTTGAATTGACTGTTTGTTTAGTTGAGGGAGGGGTGGCATCACTTGAAGTGAATATTGTTTTATAGTGATAGGTTGCATCATTGGAAGTGACTGTTGATGTAGTTGAGAGAGAGGTGTTATCACGTGAAGTGACTGTTGATGTCGAGGGAGAGGTGGCATCACTCAAAGTGACTGTTGATGTCGAGGGAGAGGTGGCATCATTTGAACTGGGTGTTGATGTAGTATCACTTGAAGTGACTGTTGATGTAGTAGTTGTGATATCACTTGAAGTGACTGTCAATGTAGTTGAGGGAGTGGTGGTATCACTGAAATTGGGTTTTGTTGTCAAGGGAGAAGCTACAACACTTGATGTGACTGTAGATGTCGTGGTGATATCACTTGAAGTAACTGTTGGTGTAGTTGAGGGAGAGGTGGCATCACGTGAAGTGACTGTTGATGTAATTGAGAGAGAGGTGGCATCACGTGAAGTGACTGTTGATGTCGAGGGAGAGGTGGCATCATTGGATGTGGGTGTTGATGTAGAATCACTTGAAGTGACAGTCGATGTAGAAGTTGTGGTATCATTTGAAGTGACTGTAAAGGTAGTTAAGGGAGCGGTAGTATCACTTAAAGTGGGTTTTGTTGTCAAGGGAGAAGCACCAACACTTGAAGTTACTGTTGATGTAGTGGTGGCATCACTTGAAGTGACTGTTGGTGTAGTTGAGGGAGAGGTGGCATCACTTGATGAGACAGCTGATGTCGAGGGATAGGTGGTATCACTTGAAGTGACTGTTGATGTAGTTGAGAGAGAGGTGTTATCACTTGAAGTGACAGTTGATGTCGAGGGAGAGGTGGCATCATTGGAAGTGGGTGTTGATGTCGAGTGAGAGGTGGCATCACTTGAAGTGACTGTTGATGTAGTTGAGAGAGAGGTGTTATCACGTGAAGTGACTGTTGATGTCGAGGGAGAGGTGGCATCACTCAAAGTGACTGTTGATGTCGATGGAGAGGTGGCATCATTTGAACTGGGTGTTAATGTAGTATCACTTGAAGTGACTGTTGATGTAGTAGTTGTGATATCACTTGAAGTGACTGTCAATGTAGTTGAGGGAGTGGTGGTATCACTGAAATTGGGTTTTGTTGTCAAGGGAGAAGCTACAACACTTGATGTGACTGTAGATGTCGTGGTGATATCACTTGAAGTAACTGTTGGTGTAGTTGAGGGAGAGGTGGCATCACGTGAAGTGACTGTTGATGTAGTTGAGATAGAGGTGGCATCACGTGAAGTGACTGTTGATGTCGAGGGAGAGGTGTCATCATTGGATGTGGGTGTTGATGTAGAATCACTTGAAGTGACAGTCGATGTAGAAGTTGTGGTATCATTTGAAGTGACTGTAAAGGTAGTTAAGGGAGCGGTAGTATCACTTAAAGTGGGTTTTGTTGTCAAGGGAGAAGCACCAACACTTGAAGTTACTGTTGATGTAGTGGTGGCATCACTTGAAGTGACTGTTGGTGTAGTTGAGGGAGAGGTGGCATCACTTGATGAGACAGCTGATGTCGAGGGAGAGGTGGTATCACTTGAAGTGACTGTTGATGTAGTTGAGAGAGAGGTGTTATCACTTGAAGTGACAGTTGATGTCGAGGGAGAGGTGGCATCATTGGAAGTGGGTGTTGATGTCGAGTGAGAGGTGGCATCACTTGAAGTGACTGTTGATGTAGTTGAGAGAGAGGTGTTATCACGTGAAGTGACTGTTGATGTCGAGGGAGAGGTGGCATCACTCAAAGTGACTGTTGATGTCGAGGGAGAGGTGGCATCATTTGAACTGGGTGTTGATGTAGTATCACTTGAAGTGACTGTTGATGTAGTAGTTGTGATATCACTTGAAGTGACTGTCAATGTAGTTGAGGGAGTGGTGGTATCACTGAAATTGGGTTTTGTTGTCAAGGGAGAAGCTACAACACTTGATGTGACTGTAGATGTCGTGGTGATATCACTTGAAGTAACTGTTGGTGTAGTTGAGGGAGAGGTGGCATCACGTGAAGTGACTGTTGATGTAGTTGAGATAGAGATGGCATCACGTGAAGTGACTGTTGATGTCGAGGGAGAGGTGGCATCATTGGATGTGGGTGTTGATGTAGTATCACTTGAAGTGACAGTCGATGTAGAAGTTGTGGTATCATTTGAAGTGACTGTAAAGGTAGTTAAGGGAGCGGTAGTATCACTTAAAGTGGGTTTTGTTGTCAAGGGAGAAGCACCAACACTTGAAGTTACTGTTGATGTAGTGGTGGCATCACTTGAAGTGACTGTTGGTGTAGTTGAGGGAGAGGTGGCATCACTTGATGAGACAGCTGATGTCGAGGGAGAGGTGGTATCACTTGAAGTGACTGTTGATGTAGTTGAGAGAGAGGTGTTATCACTTGAAGTGACAGTTGATGTCGAGGGAGAGGTGGCATCATTGGAAGTGGGTGTTGATGTCGAGTGAGAGGTGGCATCACTTGAAGTGACTGTTGATGTAGTTGAGAGAGAGGTGTTATCACGTGAAGTGACTGTTGATGTCGAGGGAGAGGTGGCATCACTCAAAGTGACTGTTGATGTCGAGGGAGAGGTGGCATCATTTGAACTGGGTGTTGATGTAGTATAACTTGAATTGACTGTCGATGTATTTTTGGTGCCATCACTTGATGTGAATGTTGATGTCGATTCAGAGGTGGCATCACTAGAAGTGACTGTTGATGCAGTTGAGAGAGTGGTGGCTTTATTTGCAGTGACTGTTGATGTAGTGTAACTTGAATTGACTGTCGATGTAGTATTGGTGCCATCACTTGAAGTGACTGTTGATGTAGTTGAGAGAGAGGTGGCATCATGTGAAGTGACTGTTGATATTGAGGGAGAGGTTGCATCACTTGAAGTGACTGTTAATGTCGTGTCAGAGGTGCCATCTCTTGAAGTGACTGTTGATGTAGTTGTGAGAGAGGTTGCATCACGTGAAGTGACTGTTGATGTCGCGGGAGAGGTGGCATCACTTGAAGTGACTGTTGATGTCGAGGGAGAAGTGGCATCATTGGAAGTGGGTGTTGATGTAGTATCACTTGAACTGACTGTCGATGTAGTAGTTGTGATATCACTTGAAGTGACTGTCAAGTTAGTTGAGGGAGTGGTGGTATCACTTAAAGTGGGTTTTGTTGTCGAGGGCGAAGCTTCAACACTTGAAGTGACTGTCGATGTAGTGGTGGAATCACTTGAAGTGACTGTTGGTATAGTTGAGGGAGAGGTGGCATCACTTGAAGTGACTGTTGATGTAGTTGAGAGAGAGGTGGCATCACTTGAAGCGACTGTTGATGTCGAGGGAGAGGTGGCAGTGGGTGTTGATGTAGTATCACTTGAAGTGACTGTCGATGTAGTAGGGGTGGAATCACTTGAAGTAACTTTCAATGGAGTTGAGGGAGTGGTGGTATCACTTAAAGTGGGTTTTGTGGTCAGTGGAGAAGCTACAACACTTGAAGTGACTGTAGATGTAGTGGTGGCATCACCTGAAGTAACTGTTGATGTTGAGGTAGAGGTGGTATCATGGGAAGTGGGTTTTGTTGTCGAGGGAGAAGCTTCCACACTTGAAGTGAAAGTCGTTGTAGTATTGGCATCACTTGAATTGACTGTTTGTTTAGTTGAGGGAGGGGTGGCATCACTTGAAGTGAATATTGTTTTATAGTGATGGGTTGCATCATTGGAAGTGACTGTTGATGTAGTTGAGAGAGAGGTGTTATCACGTGAAGTGACTGTTGATGTCGAGGGAGAGGTGGCATCACTCAAAGTGACTGTTGATGTCGAGGGAGAGGTGGCATCATTTGAACTGGGTGTTGATGTAGTATCACTTGAAGTGACTGTTGATGTAGTAGTTGTGATATCACTTGAAGTGACTGTCAATGTAGTTGAGGGAGTGGTGGTATCACTGAAATTGGGTTTTGTTGTCAAGGGAGAAGCTACAACACTTGATGTGACTGTAGATGTCGAGGGAGAAGTGGCATCATTGGAAGTGGGTGTTGATGTAGTATCACTTGAACTGACTGTCGATGTAGTAGTTGTGATATCACTTGAAGTGACTGTCAAGTTAGTTGAGGGAGTGGTGGTATCACTTAAAGTGGGTTTTGTTGTCGAGGGCGAAGCTTCAACACTTGAAGTGACTGTCGATGTAGTGGTGGAATCACTTGACGTGACTGTTGGTATAGTTGAGGGAGAGGTGGCATCACTTGAAGTGACTGTTGATGTAGTTGAGAGAGAGGTGGCATCACTTGAAGCGACTGTTGATGTCGAGGGAGAGGTGGCAGTTTGTGTTGATGTAGTATCACTTGAAGTGACTGTCGATGTAATAGGGGTGGAATCACTTGAAGTAACTGTCAATGTAGTTGAGGGAGTGGTGGTATCACTTAAAGTTGGTTTTGTGGTCAGTGGAGAAGCTACAACACTTGAAGTGACTGTAGATGTAGTGGTGGCATCACCTGAAGTAACTGTTGATGTTGAGGTAGAGGTGGTATCATTGGAAGTGGGTTTTGTTGTCGAGGGAGAAGCTTCCACACTTGAAGTGAAAGTCGTTGTAGTATTGGCATCACTTGAATTGACTGTTTGTTTAGTTGAGGGAGGGGTGGCATCACTTGAAGTGAATATTGTTTTATAGTGATAGGTTGCATCATTGGAAGTGACTGTTGATGTAGTTGAGAGAGAGGTGTTATCACGTGAAGTGACTGTTGATGTCGAGGGAGAGGTGGCATCACTCAAAGTGACTGTTGATGTCGAGGGAGAGGTGGCATCATTTGAACTGGGTGTTGATGTAGTATCACTTGAAGTGACTGTTGATGTAGTAGTTGTGATATCACTTGAAGTGACTGTCAATGTAGTTGAGGGAGTGGTGGTATCACTGAAATTGGGTTTTGTTGTCAAGGGAGAAGCACCAACACTTGAAGTTACTGTTGATGTAGTGGTGGCATCACTTGAAGTGACTGTTGGTGTAGTTGAGGGAGAGGTGGCATCACTTGATGAGACAGCTGATGTCGAGGGATAGGTGGTATCACTTGAAGTGACTGTTGATGTAGTTGAGAGAGAGGTGTTATCACTTGAAGTGACAGTTGATGTCGAGGGAGAGGTGGCATCATTGGAAGTGGGTGTTGATGTCGAGTGAGAGGTGGCATCACTTGAAGTGACTGTTGATGTAGTTGAGAGAGAGGTGTTATCACGTGAAGTGACTGTTGATGTCGAGGGAGAGGTGGCATCACTCAAAGTGACTGTTGATGTCGAGGGAGAGGTGGCATCATTTGAACTGGGTGTTGATGTAGTATCACTTGAAGTGACTGTTGATGTAGTAGTTGTGATATCACTTGAAGTGACTGTCAATGTAGTTGAGGGAGTGGTGGTATCACTGAAATTGGGTTTTGTTGTCAAGGGAGAAGCTACAACACTTGATGTGACTGTAGATGTCGTGGTGATATCACTTGAAGTAACTGTTGGTGTAGTTGAGGGAGAGGTGGCATCACGTGAAGTGACTGTTGATGTAGTTGAGATAGAGATGGCATCACGTGAAGTGACTGTTGATGTCGAGGGAGAGGTGGCATCATTGGATGTGGGTGTTGATGTAGTATCACTTGAAGTGACAGTCGATGTAGAAGTTGTGGTATCATTTGAAGTGACTGTAAAGGTAGTTAAGGGAGCGGTAGTATCACTTAAAGTGGGTTTTGTTGTCAAGGGAGAAGCACCAACACTTGAAGTTACTGTTGATGTAGTGGTGGCATCACTTGAAGTGACTGTTGGTGTAGTTGAGGGAGAGGTGGCATCACTTGATGAGACAGCTGATGTCGAGGGAGAGGTGGTATCACTTGAAGTGACTGTTGATGTAGTTGAGAGAGAGGTGTTATCACTTGAAGTGACAGTTGATGTCGAGGGAGAGGTGGCATCATTGGAAGTGGGTGTTGATGTCGAGTGAGAGGTGGCATCACTTGAAGTGACTGTTGATGTAGTTGAGAGAGAGGTGTTATCACGTGAAGTGACTGTTGATGTCGAGGGAGAGGTGGCATCATTTGAACTGGGTGTTGATGTAGTATAACTTGAATTGACTGTCGATGTATTTTTGGTGCCATCACTTGATGTGAATGTTGATGTCGATTCAGAGGTGGCATCACTAGAAGTGACTGTTGATGCAGTTGAGAGAGTGGTGGCATTATTTGCAGTGACTGTTGATGTAGTGTAACTTGAATTGACTGTCGATGTAGTATTGGTGCCATCACTTGAAGTGACTGTTGATGTAGTTGAGAGAGAGGTGGCATCATGTGAAGTGACTGTTGATATTGAGGGAGAGGTTGCATCACTTGAAGTGACTGTTAATGTCGTGTCAGAGGTGCCATCTCTTGAAGTGACTGTTGATGTAGTTGTGAGAGAGGTTGCATCACGTGAAGTGACTGTTGATGTCGCGGGAGAGGTGGCATCACTTGAAGTGACTGTTGATGTCGAGGGAGAAGTGGCATCATTGGAAGTGGGTGTTGATGTAGTATCACTTGAACTGACTGTCGATGTAGTAGTTGTGATATCACTTGAAGTGACTGTCAAGTTAGTTGAGGGAGTGGTGGTATCACTTAAAGTGGGTTTTGTTGTCGAGGGCGAAGCTTCAACACTTGAAGTGACTGTTGATGTAGTGGTGGAATCACTTGAAGTGACTGTTGGTATAGTTGAGGGAGAGGTGGCATCACTTGAAGTGACTGTTGATGTAGTTGAGAGAGAGGTGGCATCACTTGAAGCGACTGTTGATGTCGAGGGAGAGGTGGCAGTGGGTGTTGATGTAGTATCACTTGAAGTGACTGTCGATGTAGTAGGGGTGGAATCACTTGAAGTAACTTTCAATGGAGTTGAGGGAGTGGTGGTATCACTTAAAGTGGGTTTTGTGGTCAGTGGAGAAGCTACAACACTTGAAGTGACTGTAGATGTAGTGGTGGCATCACCTGAAGTAACTGTTGATGTTGAGGTAGAGGTGGTATCATTGGAAGTGGGTTTTGTTGTCGAGGGAAAAGCTTCCACACTTGAAGTGAAAGTCGTTGTAGTATTGGCATCACTTGAATTGACTGTTTGTTTAGTTGAGGGAGAGGTGGCATCACTTGAAGTGAATGTTGTTTTATAGTGATAGGTTGCATCATTGGAAGTGACTGTTGATGTAGTTGAGAGAGAGGTGTTATCACGTGAAGTGACTGTTGATGTCGAGGGAGAGGTGGCATCACTCAAAGTGACTGTTGATGTCGAGGGAGAGGTGGCATCATTTGAACTGGGTGTTGATGTAGTATCACTTGAAGTGACTGTTGATGTAGTAGTTGTGATATCACTTGAAGTGACTGTCAATGTAGTTAAGGGAGTGGTGGTATCACTGAAATTGGGTTTTGTTGTCAAGGGAGAAGCTACAACACTTGATGTGACTGTAGATGTCGTGGTGATATCACTTGAAGTAACTGTTGGTGTAGTTGAGGGAGAGGTGGCATCACGTGAAGTGACTGTTGATGTAGTTGAGAGAGAGGTGGCATCAAGTGAAGTCACAGTTGATGTCAAGGGAGAGTTTGCATAGCTTAAAGTGACTGTTGATGTCGAGGGAGAGGTGGCATCATTGGAAGTGGGTGTTGATGTAGAATCACCTGAAGTGACTGTCGATGTAGAAGTTGTGGTATCACTTGAAGTGACTGTTGGTGTAGTTGAGGGAGAGTTGGCATCACGTGAAGTGACTGTCGATGTAGAAGTTATGGTATAACTTGAAGTGACTGTCAAGGTAGGTTCGGGAGCGGAAGTATCACTTAAAGTGGGTTTTGTTGTCAAGGGAGAAGCACCAAAACTTGAAGTTACTATCGATTTAGAGGTGGCATCACTTGAAGTGACTGTTGGTGTAGTTGAGGGAGAGGTGGCATCACTTGATGAGACAGCTGATGTCGAGGGAGAGGTGGTATCACTTGAAGTGAATGTTGTTGTCGAGGGAGAGGTGGCATCATTGGAAGTGGGTGTTGAAGTAGTATCACTTGATGTGACTGTCGATGTAGTAGTTGTGATATCACTTGAAGTGACAATCAATGTAGTTGAGGGAGTGGTGGTATCACGTGAAGTGACTGTTGATGTCGCGGGAGAGGTTGCATCACTTGATGTGACTGTTGATGTCGAGGGAGAAGTGGCATCATTGGAAGTGGGTGTTGATGTAGTTGAAGAAGAGGTTGCATCACTTGATGAGACTGTTGATATAGTTGAGAGAGAGGTGGCATCAAGTGAAGTGACTGTTGATGTCAAGGGAGAGTTGGCATCACTTGAAGTGACTGTTGATGTAGTTGAGAGAGAGGTGGCATCAAGTGAAGTGACTGTTGATGTCAAGTTAGAGGTGGCATAGCTTGAAGTGACTGTTGACGTCGAGGGAGAGGTGGCATCATTGGAAGTGGGTGTTGATGTAGAATCACTTGAAGTGACTGTCGATGTAGAAGTTGTGGTATCACTTGAAGTGACTGTCAAGGTAGTTGAGGGAGCGGTAGTATCACTTAAAGTGGGTTTTGTTGTGAAGGGAGAAGCACCAACACTTGAAGTGACTGTCAATGTAGTGGTGGCATCACTTGAAGTGACTGTTGGTGTAGTTGAGTGAGAGGTGGCGTCACTTGATGAGACAGCTGATGTCGAGGGAGAGGTGGTATCACTTGAAGTGAATGTTGATGTCGAGGGAGAGGTGGCATCATTGGAAGTGGGTGTTGAAGTAGTATCACTTAAAGTGACTGTCGATGTAGTAGTTGTGATATCACTTGAAGTGACAATCAATGTAGTTGAGGGAGTGGTGGTATCACTTGAAGTGGGTTTTGTTGTCAAGGGAGAAGCATCAACACTTGAAGTGACTGTCGATGTAGTTGTGACATCACTTGAAGTGACTGTTGGTGTAGTTGAGGGAGAGGTGGCATTATTTGAAGTGGGTGTTGATGTAGTATAACTTGAATTGACTGTCGATGTAGTATTGGTGCCATCACTTGATGTGAATGTTGATGTCGATTCAGAGGTGGCATCACTAGAAGTGACTGTTGATGCAGTTGATAGAGAGGTGGCATTATTTGAAGTGGGTGTTGATGTAGTATAACTTAAATTGACTGTCGATGTAGTATTGGTGCCATCACTTGAAGTGACTGTTGATGTAGTTGAGAGAGAGGTGGCATCACGTGAAGTGACTGTTGATGTCAAGGGAGAGGTGGCATCACTTGATGTGACTGTTGATGTCGAGGGAGAAGTGGCATCATTGGAAGTGGGTGTTGATGTAGTTGAAGAAGAGGTTGCATCACTTGATGAGACTGTTGATATAGTTGAGAGAGAGGTGGCATCAAGTGAAGTGACTGTTGATGTCAAGGGAGAGGTGGCATCACTTGAAGTGACTGTTGATGTCGAGGGAGAGATGGTATCATTGGAAGTGGGTGTTGATGTAGTATCACTTGAACTGACTGTCGATGTAGTGGTTGTGGTATCACTTGAAGTAACTGTCAATGTAGTTGAGAGAATGCTGGTATCACTTAAAGTGTGTTTTGTTGTCAAGGGAGAAGCTACAACAATTGAAGTGACTGCAGATGTAGTGGTGCCATCACTTGAAGTAACTGTTGGTGTAGTTGAGGGAGAGGTGGCATCACTTGAAGTGACTGTTGATGTCGAGGTAGAGGTGGCATCATTGGAAGTGGGTGTTGATGTAGAATCACTTGAATTGACTGTAGATGTAGTAGTTGCGATTTCACTTGAAGTAACTGTTGGTGTAGTTGAGGGAGAGGAGGCATCACGTGAAGTGACTGTTGATGTAGTTGAGAGAGAGGTGTCATCACGTGAAGTGACTGTTGATGTCGAGGGAGAGATGGTATCATTGGAAGTGGGTGTTGATGTAGTATCACTTGAAGTGACTGTTGATGTAGTAGTTGTGATATCACTTGAAGTGACTGTCAATGTAGTTGAGGGAGTGATGGTATCACTGAAATTGGGTTTTGTTGTCAAGGGAGAAGCTACAACACTTGATGTGACTGTAGATGTTGTGGTGATATCACTTGAAGTAACTGTTGGTGTAGTTGAGGGAGAGGTGGCATCACGTGAAGTGACTGTTGATGTAGTTGAGAGAGAGGTGGCATCAAGTGAAGTCGCTGTTGATGTCAAGGGAGAGTTGGCATAGCTTGAAGTGACTGTTGATGTCGAGGGAGAGGTGGCATCATTGGAAGTGGGTGTTGATGTAGAATCACCTGAAGTGACTGTCGATGTAGAAGTTGTGGTATCACTTGAAGTGACTGTTGGTGTAGTTGAGGGAGAGGTGGCATCACGTGAAGTGACTGTTGATGTAGTTGAGAGAGAGGTGGCATCAAGTGAAGTGACTGTTGATGTCAAGGTAGAGGTGGCATAGCTTGAAGTGACTGTTGACGTCGAGGGAGAGGTGGCATCATTGGAAGTGGGTGTTGAAGTAGTATCACTTGAAGTGACTGTCGATGTAGTGGTGGCATCACTTGAAGTGACTGTTGGTGTAGTTGAGGGAGAGGTGGCATTATTTGAAGTGGGTGTTGATGTAGTATAACTTGAATTGACTGTCGATGTAGTATTGGTGCCATCACTTGATGTGAATGTTGATGTCGAATCAGAGGTGGCATCACTAGAAGTGACTGTTGATGCAGTTGAGAGAGAGGTGGCATTATTTGAAGTGGGTGTTGATGTAGTATAACTTAAATTGACTGTCGATGTAGTATTGTTGCCATCACTTGAAGTGACTGTTGATGTAGTTGAGAGAGAGGTGTCATCACTTGAAGTGACTGTTGATGTCGCGGGAAAGGTGGCATCACTTGATGTGACTGTTGATGTCGAGGGAGAAGTGGCATCATTGGAAGTGGGTGTTGATGTAGTTGAAGAAGAGGTTGCATCACTTGATGAGACTGTTGATATAGTTGAGAGAGAGGTGACATCAAGTGAAGTGACTGTTGATGTCAAGGGAGAGGTGGCATCACTTGAAGTGACTGTTGATGTCGAGGGAGAGATGGTATCATTGGAAGTGGGTGTTGATGTAGTATCACTTGAACTGACTGTCGATGTAGTAGTTGTGATATCACTTGAAGTGACTGTCAAGGTAGTTGAGGGAGTGCTGGTATCACTTAAAGTAGGTTTTTTTGCCGAGGGAGAAGCTTCAACACTTGAAGTGACTGTCGATGTAGTGGTGGCATCACTTGAAGTGACTGTTGGTGTAGTTGAAGAAGAGGTTGCATCACTTGATGAGACTGTTGATATAGTTGAGAGAGAGGTGGCATCAAGTGAAGTGACTGTTGATGTCAAGGGAGAGGTGGCATAGCTTGAAGTGACTGTTGATGTCGAGGGAGAGGTGGCATCATTGGAAGTGAGTGTTGATGTAGAATCACCTGAAGTGACTGTCGATGTAGTAGTTGTGGTATCACTTGAAGTGACTGTCAATGTAGTTGAGGGAGTGGTGGTATAACCTAAAGTGGGATTTGTTTTCGAGGGAGAACCATTAACACTTGAAGTGACTGTCAATGTAGTGGTGGCATCACTTGAAGTGACTGTTTGAGTAGTTGAGGGAGAGATGTCATCACTTGAAGTGACAGTTGATGTCGAGGGAGAGGTGGCATCATTGGAAGTGGGTGTTGATGTCGAGTGAGAGGTGGCATCACTTGAAGTGACTGTTGATGTAGTTGAGAGAGAGGTGGCATCACGTGAAGTGACTGTTGATGTTGAGGGAGAGGTGGCATCATTGGATGTGGTTGTTGATGTAGAATCACTTGAAGTGACAGTCGATGTAGAAGTTGTGGTATCATTTGAAGTGACTGTAAAGGTAGTTAAGGGAGCGGTAGTATCACTTAAAGTGGGTTTTGTTGTCAAGGGAGAAGCACCAACACTTGAAGTTACTGTCGATGTAGTGGTGGCATCACTTGAAGTGACTGTTGGTGTAGTTGAGGGAGAGGTGGCATCACTTGATGAGACAGCTGATGTCGAGGGAGAGATGGTATCACTTGAAGTGAATGTTGATGTCGAGTGAGAGGTGGCATCATTGGAAGTGGGTGTTGATGTAGTATAACTTGAATTGACTTTCGATGTAGTATTGGTGCCATCATTTGAAGTGAATGTTGATGTTGATTCAGAGGTGTTATCACTAGAAGTGACTGTAGGTGTAGTTGAGGGAGAGGTGGCATTATTTGAAGTGGGTGTTGATGTAGTATAACTTGAATTGACTGTCGATGTAGTATTGGTGCCATCACTTGATGTGAATGTTGATGTCGATTCAGAGGTGGCATCACTAGAAGTGACTGTTGATGCAGTTGAGAGAGTGGTGGCATTATTTGCAGTGACTGTTGATGTAGTGTAACTTGAATTGACTGTCGATGTAGTATTGGTGCCATCACTTGAAGTGACTGTTGATGTAGTTGAGAGAGAGGTGGCATCATGTGAAGTGACTGTTGATATTGAGGGAGAGGTTGCATCACTTGAAGTGACTGTTAATGTCGAGTCAGAGGTGCCATCTCTTGAAGTGACTGTTGATGTAGTTGAGAGAGAGGTTGCATCACGTGAAGTGACTGTTGATGTCGCGGGAGAGGTGGCATCACTTGAAGTGACTGTTGATGTCGAGGGAGAAGTGGCATCATTGGAAGTGGGTGTTGATGTAGTATCACTTGAACTGACTGTCGATGTAGTAGTTGTGATATCACTTGAAGTGACTGTCAAGTTAGTTGGGGGAGTGGTGGTATCACTTAAAGTGGGTTTTGTTGTCGAGGGCGAAGCTTCAACACTTGAAGTGACTGTCGATGTAGTGGTGGAATCACTTGAAGTGACTGTTGGTATAGTTGAGGGAGAGGTGGCATCACTTGAAGTGACTGTTGATGTAGTTGAGAGAGAGGTGGCATCACTTGAAGCGACTGTTGATGTCGAGGGAGAGGTGGCAGTGGGTGTTGATGTAGTATCACTTGAAGTGACTGTCGATGTAGTAGGGGTGGAATCACTTGAAGTAACTGTCAATGTAGTTGAGGGAGTGGTGGTATCACTTAAAGTTGGTTTTGTGGTCAGTGGAGAAGCTACAACACTTGAAGTGACTGTAGATGTAGTGGTGGCATCACCTGAAGTAACTGTTGATGTTGAGGTAGAGGTGGTATCATGGGAAGTGGGTTTTGTTGTCGAGGGAGAAGCTTCCACACTTGAAGTGAAAGTCGTTGTAGTATTGGCATCACTTGAATTGACTGTTTGTTTAGTTGAGGGAGGGGTGGCATCACTTGAAGTGAATATTGTTTTATAGTGATAGGTTGCATCATTGGAAGTGACTGTTGATGTAGTTGAGAGAGAGGTGTTATCACGTGAAGTGACTGTTGATGTCGAGGGAGAGGTGGCATCACTCAAAGTGACTGTTGATGTCGAGGGAGAGGTGGCATCATTTGAACTGGGTGTTGATGTAGTATCACTTGAAGTGACTGTTGATGTAGTAGTTGTGATATCACTTGAAGTGACTGTCAATGTAGTTGAGGGAGTGGTGGTATCACTGAAATTGGGTTTTGTTGTCAAGGGAGAAGCTACAACACTTGATGTGACTGTAGATGTCGAGGGAGAAGTGGCATCATTGGAAGTGGGTGTTGATGTAGTATCACTTGAACTGACTGTCGATGTAGTAGTTGTGATATCACTTGAAGTGACTGTCAAGTTAGTTGAGGGAGTGGTGGTATCACTTAAAGTGGGTTTTGTTGTCGAGGGCGAAGCTTCAACACTTGAAGTGACTGTCGATGTAGTGGTGGAATCACTTGACGTGACTGTTGGTATAGTTGAGGGAGAGGTGGCATCACTTGAAGTGACTGTTGATGTAGTTGAGAGAGAGGTGGCATCACTTGAAGCGACTGTTGATGTCGAGGGAGAGGTGGCAGTTTGTGTTGATGTAGTATCACTTGAAGTGACTGTCGATGTAGTAGGGGTGGAATCACTTGAAGTAACTGTCAATGTAGTTGAGGGAGTGGTGGTATCACTTAAAGTTGGTTTTGTGGTCAGTGGAGAAGCTACAACACTTGAAGTGACTGTAGATGTAGTGGTGGCATCACCTGAAGTAACTGTTGATGTTGAGGTAGAGGTGGTATCATTGGAAGTGGGTTTTGTTGTCGAGGGAGAAGCTTCCACACTTGAAGTGAAAGTCGTTGTAGTATTGGCATCACTTGAATTGACTGTTTGTTTAGTTGAGGGAGGGGTGGCATCACTTGAAGTGAATATTGTTTTATAGTGATAGGTTGCATCATTGGAAGTGACTGTTGATGTAGTTGAGAGAGAGGTGTTATCACGTGAAGTGACTGTTGATGTCGAGGGAGAGGTGGCATCACTCAAAGTGACTGTTGATGTCGAGGGAGAGGTGGCATCATTTGAACTGGGTGTTGATGTAGTATCACTTGAAGTGACTGTTGATGTAGTAGTTGTGATATCACTTGAAGTGACTGTCAATGTAGTTGAGGGAGTGGTGGTATCACTGAAATTGGGTTTTGTTGTCAAGGGAGAAGCTACAACACTTGATGTGACTGTAGATGTCGTGGTGATATCACTTGAAGTAACTGTTGGTGTAGTTGAGGGAGAGGTGGCATCACGTGAAGTGACTGTTGATGTAATTGAGAGAGAGGTGGCATCACGTGAAGTGACTGTTGATGTCGAGGGAGAGGTGGCATCATTGGATGTGGGTGTTGATGTAGAATCACTTGAAGTGACAGTCGATGTAGAAGTTGTGGTATCATTTGAAGTGACTGTAAAGGTAGTTAAGGGAGCGGTAGTATCACTTAAAGTGGGTTTTGTTGTCAAGGGAGAAGCACCAACACTTGAAGTTACTGTTGATGTAGTGGTGGCATCACTTGAAGTGACTGTTGGTGTAGTTGAGGGAGAGGTGGCATCACTTGATGAGACAGCTGATGTCGAGGGATAGGTGGTATCACTTGAAGTGACTGTTGATGTAGTTGAGAGAGAGGTGTTATCACTTGAAGTGACAGTTGATGTCGAGGGAGAGGTGGCATCATTGGAAGTGGGTGTTGATGTCGAGTGAGAGGTGGCATCACTTGAAGTGACTGTTGATGTAGTTGAGAGAGAGGTGTTATCACGTGAAGTGACTGTTGATGTCGAGGGAGAGGTGGCATCACTCAAAGTGACTGTTGATGTCGATGGAGAGGTGGCATCATTTGAACTGGGTGTTAATGTAGTATCACTTGAAGTGACTGTTGATGTAGTAGTTGTGATATCACTTGAAGTGACTGTCAATGTAGTTGAGGGAGTGGTGGTATCACTGAAATTGGGTTTTGTTGTCAAGGGAGAAGCTACAACACTTGATGTGACTGTAGATGTCGTGGTGATATCACTTGAAGTAACTGTTGGTGTAGTTGAGGGAGAGGTGGCATCACGTGAAGTGACTGTTGATGTAGTTGAGATAGAGGTGGCATCACGTGAAGTGACTGTTGATGTCGAGGGAGAGGTGTCATCATTGGATGTGGGTGTTGATGTAGAATCACTTGAAGTGACAGTCGATGTAGAAGTTGTGGTATCATTTGAAGTGACTGTAAAGGTAGTTAAGGGAGCGGTAGTATCACTTAAAGTGGGTTTTGTTGTCAAGGGAGAAGCACCAACACTTGAAGTTACTGTTGATGTAGTGGTGGCATCACTTGAAGTGACTGTTGGTGTAGTTGAGGGAGAGGTGGCATCACTTGATGAGACAGCTGATGTCGAGGGAGAGGTGGTATCACTTGAAGTGACTGTTGATGTAGTTGAGAGAGAGGTGTTATCACTTGAAGTGACAGTTGATGTCGAGGGAGAGGTGGCATCATTGGAAGTGGGTGTTGATGTCGAGTGAGAGGTGGCATCACTTGAAGTGACTGTTGATGTAGTTGAGAGAGAGGTGTTATCACGTGAAGTGACTGTTGATGTCGAGGGAGAGGTGGCATCACTCAAAGTGACTGTTGATGTCGAGGGAGAGGTGGCATCATTTGAACTGGGTGTTGATGTAGTATCACTTGAATTGACTGTCGATGTAGTATTGGTGCCATCACTTGAAGTGACTGTTGATGTAGTTGAGAGAGAGGTGGCATCACTTGAAGCGACTGTTGATGTCGAGGGAGAGGTGGCAGTGGGTGTTGATGCAGTATCACTTGAAGTGACTGTCGATGTAGTAGGGGTGGAATCACTTGAAGTAACTTTCAATGGAGTTGAGGGAGTGGTGGTATCACTTAAAGTGGGTTTTGTGGTCAGTGGAGAAGCTACAACACTTGAAGTGACTGTAGATGTAGTGGTGGCATCACCTGAAGTAACTGTTGATGTTGAGGTAGAGGTGGTATCATGGGAAGTGGGTTTTGTTGTCGAGGGAGAAGCTTCCACACTTGAAGTGAAAGTCGTTGTAGTATTGGCATCACTTGAATTGACTGTTTGTTTAGTTGAGGGAGGGGTGGCATCACTTGAAGTGAATATTGTTTTATAGTGATAGGTTGCATCATTGGAAGTGACTGTTGATGTAGTTGAGAGAGAGGTGTTATCACGTGAAGTGACTGTTGATGTCGAGGGAGAGGTGGCATCACTCAAAGTGACTGTTGATGTCGAGGGAGAGGTGGCATCATTTGAACTGGGTGTTGATGTAGTATCACTTGAAGTGACTGTTGATGTAGTAGTTGTGATATCACTTGAAGTGACTGTCAATGTAGTTGAGGGAGTGGTGGTATCACTGAAATTGGGTTTTGTTGTCAAGGGAGAAGCTACAACACTTGATGTGACTGTAGATGTCGAGGGAGAAGTGGCATCATTGGAAGTGGGTGTTGATGTAGTATCACTTGAACTGACTGTCGATGTAGTAGTTGTGATATCACTTGAAGTGACTGTCAAGTTAGTTGAGGGAGTGGTGGTATCACTTAAAGTGGGTTTTGTTGTCGAGGGCGAAGCTTCAACACTTGAAGTGACTGTAGATGTCGTGGTGATATCACTTGAAGTAACTGTTGGTGTAGTTGAGGGAGAGGTGGCATCACGTGAAGTGACTGTTGATGTAGTTGAGATAGAGATGGCATCACGTGAAGTGACTGTTGATGTCGAGGGAGAGGTGGCATCATTGGATGTGGGTGTTGATGTAGTATCACTTGAAGTGACAGTCGATGTAGAAGTTGTGGTATCATTTGAAGTGACTGTAAAGGTAGTTAAGGGAGCGGTAGTATCACTTAAAGTGGGTTTTGTTGTCAAGGGAGAAGCACCAACACTTGAAGTTACTGTTGATGTAGTGGTGGCATCACTTGAAGTGACTGTTGGTGTAGTTGAGGGAGAGGTGGCATCACTTGATGAGACAGCTGATGTCGAGGGAGAGGTGGTATCACTTGAAGTGACTGTTGATGTAGTTGAGAGAGAGGTGTTATCACTTGAAGTGACAGTTGATGTCGAGGGAGAGGTGGCATCATTGGAAGTGGGTGTTGATGTCGAGTGAGAGGTGGCATCACTTGAAGTGACTGTTGATGTAGTTGAGAGAGAGGTGTTATCACGTGAAGTGACTGTTGATGTCGAGGGAGAGGTGGCATCACTCAAAGTGACTGTTGATGTCGAGGGAGAGGTGGCATCATTTGAACTGGGTGTTGATGTAGTATAACTTGAATTGACTGTCGATGTATTTTTGGTGCCATCACTTGATGTGAATGTTGATGTCGATTCAGAGGTGGCATCACTAGAAGTGACTGTTGATGCAGTTGAGAGAGTGGTGGCTTTATTTGCAGTGACTGTTGATGTAGTGTAACTTGAATTGACTGTCGATGTAGTATTGGTGCCATCACTTGAAGTGACTGTTGATGTAGTTGAGAGAGAGGTGGCATCATGTGAAGTGACTGTTGATATTGAGGGAGAGGTTGCATCACTTGAAGTGACTGTTAATGTCGTGTCAGAGGTGCCATCTCTTGAAGTGACTGTTGATGTAGTTGTGAGAGAGGTTGCATCACGTGAAGTGACTGTTGATGTCGCGGGAGAGGTGGCATCACTTGAAGTGACTGTTGATGTCGAGGGAGAAGTGGCATCATTGGAAGTGGGTGTTGATGTAGTATCACTTGAACTGACTGTCGATGTAGTAGTTGTGATATCACTTGAAGTGACTGTCAAGTTAGTTGAGGGAGTGGTGGTATCACTTAAAGTGGGTTTTGTTGTCGAGGGCGAAGCTTCAACACTTGAAGTGACTGTCGATGTAGTGGTGGAATCACTTGAAGTGACTGTTGGTATAGTTGAGGGAGAGGTGGCATCACTTGAAGTGACTGTTGATGTAGTTGAGAGAGAGGTGGCATCACTTGAAGCGACTGTTGATGTCGAGGGAGAGGTGGCAGTGGGTGTTGATGTAGTATCACTTGAAGTGACTGTCGATGTAGTAGGGGTGGAATCACTTGAAGTAACTTTCAATGGAGTTGAGGGAGTGGTGGTATCACTTAAAGTGGGTTTTGTGGTCAGTGGAGAAGCTACAACACTTGAAGTGACTGTAGATGTAGTGGTGGCATCACCTGAAGTAACTGTTGATGTTGAGGTAGAGGTGGTATCATGGGAAGTGGGTTTTGTTGTCGAGGGAGAAGCTTCCACACTTGAAGTGAAAGTCGTTGTAGTATTGGCATCACTTGAATTGACTGTTTGTTTAGTTGAGGGAGGGGTGGCATCACTTGAAGTGAATATTGTTTTATAGTGATAGGTTGCATCATTGGAAGTGACTGTTGATGTAGTTGAGAGAGAGGTGTTATCACGTGAAGTGACTGTTGATGTCGAGGGAGAGGTGGCATCACTCAAAGTGACTGTTGATGTCGAGGGAGAGGTGGCATCATTTGAACTGGGTGTTGATGTAGTATCACTTGAAGTGACTGTTGATGTAGTAGTTGTGATATCACTTGAAGTGACTGTCAATGTAGTTGAGGGAGTGGTGGTATCACTGAAATTGGGTTTTGTTGTCAAGGGAGAAGCTACAACACTTGATGTGACTGTAGATGTCGAGGGAGAAGTGGCATCATTGGAAGTGGGTGTTGATGTAGTATCACTTGAACGGACTGTCGATGTAGTAGTTGTGATATCACTTGAAGTGACTGTCAAGTTAGTTGAGGGAGTGGTGGTATCACTTAAAGTGGGTTTTGTTGTCGAGGGCGAAGCTTCAACACTTGAAGTGACTGTCGATGTAGTGGTGGAATCACTTGACGTGACTGTTGGTATAGTTGAGGGAGAGGTGGCATCACTTGAAGTGACTGTTGATGTAGTTGAGAGAGAGGTGGCATCACTTGAAGCGACTGTTGATGTCGAGGGAGAGGTGGCAGTTTGTGTTGATGTAGTATCACTTGAAGTGACTGTCGATGTAGTAGGGGTGGAATCACTTGAAGTAACTGTCAATGTAGTTGAGGGAGTGGTGGTATCACTTAAAGTTGGTTTTGTGGTCAGTGGAGAAGCTACAACACTTGAAGTGACTGTAGATGTAGTGGTGGCATCACCTGAAGTAACTGTTGATGTTGAGGTAGAGGTGGTATCATTGGAAGTGGGTTTTGTTGTCGAGGGAGAAGCTTCCACACTTGAAGTGAAAGTCGTTGTAGTATTGGCATCACTTGAATTGACTGTTTGTTTAGTTGAGGGAGGGGTGGCATCACTTGAAGTGAATATTGTTTTATAGTGATAGGTTGCATCATTGGAAGTGACTGTTGATGTAGTTGAGAGAGAGGTGTTATCACGTGAAGTGACTGTTGATGTCGAGGGAGAGGTGGCATCACTCAAAGTGACTGTTGATGTCGAGGGAGAGGTGGCATCATTTGAACTGGGTGTTGATGTAGTATCACTTGAAGTGACTGTTGATGTAGTAGTTGTGATATCACTTGAAGTGACTGTCAATGTAGTTGAGGGAGTGGTGGTATCACTGAAATTGGGTTTTGTTGTCAAGGGAGAAGCTACAACACTTGATGTGACTGTAGATGTCGTGGTGATATCACTTGAAGTAACTGTTGGTGTAGTTGAGGGAGAGGTGGCATCACGTGAAGTGACTGTTGATGTAATTGAGAGAGAGGTGGCATCACGTGAAGTGACTGTTGATGTCGAGGGAGAGGTGGCATCATTGGATGTGGGTGTTGATGTAGAATCACTTGAAGTGACAGTCGATGTAGAAGTTGTGGTATCATTTGAAGTGACTGTAAAGGTAGTTAAGGGAGCGGTAGTATCACTTAAAGTGGGTTTTGTTGTCAAGGGAGAAGCACCAACACTTGAAGTTACTGTTGATGTAGTGGTGGCATCACTTGAAGTGACTGTTGGTGTAGTTGAGGGAGAGGTGGCATCACTTGATGAGACAGCTGATGTCGAGGGAGAGGTGGTATCACTTGAAGTGACTGTTGATGTAGTTGAGAGAGAGGTGTTATCACTTGAAGTGACAGTTGATGTCGAGGGAGAGGTGGCATCATTGGAAGTGGGTGTTGATGTCGAGTGAGAGGTGGCATCACTTGAAGTGACTGTTGATGTAGTTGAGAGAGAGGTGTTATCACGTGAAGTGACTGTTGATGTCGAGGGAGAGGTGGCATCACTCAAAGTGACTGTTGATGTCGAGGGAGAGGTGGCATCATTTGAACTGGGTGTTGATGTAGTATCACTTGAAGTGACTGTTGATGTAGTAGTTGTGATATCACTTGAAGTGACTGTCAATGTAGTTGAGGGAGTGGTGGTATCACTGAAATTGGGTTTTGTTGTCAAGGGAGAAGCTACAACACTTGATGTGACTGTAGATGTCGTGGTGATATCACTTGAAGTAACTGTTGGTGTAGTTGAGGGAGAGGTGGCATCACGTGAAGTGACTGTTGATGTAGTTGAGATAGAGATGGCATCACGTGAAGTGACTGTTGATGTCGAGGGAGAGGTGGCATCATTGGATGTGGGTGTTGATGTAGTATCACTTGAAGTGACAGTCGATGTAGAAGTTGTGGTATCATTTGAAGTGACTGTAAAGGTAGTTAAGGGAGCGGTAGTATCACTTAAAGTGGGTTTTGTTGTCAAGGGAGAAGCACCAACACTTGAAGTTACTGTTGATGTAGTGGTGGCATCACTTGAAGTGACTGTTGGTGTAGTTGAGGGAGAGGTGGCATCACTTGATGAGACAGCTGATGTCGAGGGAGAGGTGGTATCACTTGAAGTGACTGTTGATGTAGTTGAGAGAGCGGTAGTATCACTTAAAGTGGGTTTTGTTGTCAAGGGAGAAGCACCAACACTTGTAGTGGTGGCATCACTTGGCATCACTGTCGATGTAGTGGTGGCATCACTTGAAGTGACTGTTGGTGTAGTTGAGGGAGAGGTGGCATCATTTAATGAGACAACTGATGTTGAGGGAGAGGTGGTATCACTTGAAGTGAATGTTGATGTCGAGTGAGAGGTGGCATCATTGGAAGTGGTTGTTGATGTAGTATATCTTGAATTGACTTTCGATGTAGTATTGGTGCCATCACTTGATGTGAATGTTGATGTTGATTCAGAGGTGGTATCTCTAGAAGTGACTGTTGGTGTAGTTGAGGGAGAGGTGGCATTATTTGAAGTGGGTGTTGATATCGAGGGAGAGGTGGCATCACTTGAAGTGACTGTTGATGTTGAGTCAGAGGTGCCATCACTAGAAGTGACTGTTGATGCAGTTGAGAGAGAGGTGGCATTATTTGAAGTGGGTGTTGATATTGAGGGAGAGGTGGCATCACTTGAAGTGACTGTTGATGTTGAGTCAGAGGTGCCATCACTTGAAGTGACTGTTGATGTAGTTGAGAGAGAGGCTGCATCACGTGAAGTGACTGTTGATGTCGCAGGAGAGGTGGCATCACTTGAAGTGACTGTTGATGTCGAGGGAGAAGTGGCATCATTGGAAGTGGGTGTTGACGTAGTATCACTTGAACTGACTGTCGATGTAGTAGTTGTGATATCACTTGAAGTGACTGTCAAGGTAGTTGATGGAGTGGTAGTATCACTTAAAGTGGGTTTTGTTGTTGAGAGAGAAGCTTCAACACTTGAAGTGACTGTCGTTGTAGTATTGGCATCACTTGAATTGACTGTTTGTTTAGTTGAGGGAGAGGTGGCATCACTTGAAGTGAATGTTGTTTTATAGTGATAGGTTGCATCATTGGATGTGACTGTTGATGTAGTTGAGAGAGAGGTGTTATCACGTGAAGTGACTGTTGATGTCGAGGGAGAGGTGGCATCACTCAAAGTGACTGTTGATGTCGAGGGAGAGGTGGCATCACTCAAAGTGACTGTTGATGTCGAGGGAGAGGTGGCATCATTGGAAGTGGGTGTTGATGTAGTATAACTTGAATTGACTTTCGATGTAGTATTGGTGCCATCACTTGATGTGAATGTTGATGTTGATTCAGAGGTGGAATCACTAGAAGTGACTGTTGGTGTAGTTGAGGGAGAGGTAGCATTATTTGAAGTGGGTGTTGATGTAGTATAATTTGAATTGACTGTCGATGTAGTATTGGTGCCATCACTTGATGTGAATGTTGATGTCGATTCAGAGGTGGCATCACTAGAAGTGACTGTTGATGCAGTTGAGAGAGAGGTGGCATTATTTGAAGTGGGTGTTGATATCGAGGGAGAGGTGCCATCACTTGAAGTGACTGTTGATGTAGTTGAGAGAGAGGTTGCATCACGTGAAGTGACTGTTGATGTCGCAGGAGAGGTGGCATCACTTGAAGTGACTGTTGATGTCGAGGGAGAAGTGGCATCATTGGAAGTGGGTGTTGATGTAGTATCACTTGAACTGACTGTCGATGTAGACGTTGTGATATCACTTGAAGTGACTGTCAAGGTATTTGAGGGAGTGGTGGTATCATTTAAAGTGGGTTTTGTTGTCGAGGGCGAAGCTTCAACACTTGAAGTGACTGTTGATGTCAAGGGAGAGGTGGCATAGCTTGAAGTGACGGTTGATGTAGTTGAGAGAGAGGTGGCATCAAGTGAAGTGACTGTTGATGTCGAGGGAGAGGTGGAATCATTGGAAATGGGTGTTGATGTAGTATCACTTGAAGTGTCTGTCGATGTAGTATTGGTGCCATCACTTGATGTGAATGTTGATGTCGATTCAGAGGTGGCATCACTAGAAGTGACTGTTGATGCAGTTGAGAGAGAGGTGGCATTATTTGAAGTGGGTGTTGATATCGAGGGAGAGGTGCCATAACTTGAAGTGACTGTTGATGTAGTTGAGAGAGAGGTTGCATCACGTGAAGTGACTGTTGATGTAGCAGGAGAGGTGGCATCACTTGAAGTGACTGTTGATGTAGTATCACTTGAACTGACTGTCGATGTAGTAGTTGTGATATCACTTGAAGTGACTGTCAAGGTATTTGAGGGAGTGGTGGTATCACTTAAAGTGGGTTTTGTTGTCGAGGGCGAAGCTTCAACACTTGAAGTGACTGTTGATGTCAAGGGAGAGGTGGCATAGCTTGAAGTGACGGTTGATGTAGTTGAGAGAGAGGTGGCATCAAGTGAAGTGACTGTTGATGTCGAGGGAGAGGTGGAATCATTGGAAATGGGTGTTGATTTAGTATCACTTGAAGTGTCTGTCGATGTAGTATTGGTTGCATCACTTGAAGTGACTGTTGATGTAGTTGAGAGAGAGGTGGCATCACGTGAAGTGACTGTTGATGTCGAAGGAGAGATGGTATCACTTGAAGTGACTGTTGATGTCGAGGGAGAGGTGACATCATTGGAAGTGGGTGTTAATATAGTATCATTTGTAGTGACTGTCGATGTAGTATTGGTGCCATCACTTGATGTGAATGTTGATGTCGATTCAGAGGTGGCATCACTAGAAGTGACTGTTGATGCAGTTGAGAGAGAGGTGGCATTATTTGAAGTGGGTGTTGATATCGAGGGAGAGGTGCCATCACTTGAAGTGACTGTTGATGTAGTTGAGAGAGAGGTTGCATCACGTGAAGTGACTGTTGATGTCGCAGGAGAGGTGGCATCACTTGAAGTGACTGTTGATGTCGAGGGAGAAGTGGCATCATTGGAAGTGGGTGTTGATGTAGTATCACTTGAACTGACTGTCGATGTAGACGTTGTGATATCACTTGAAGTGACTGTCAAGGTATTTGAGGGAGTGGTGGTATCATTTAAAGTGGGTTTTGTTGTCGAGGGCGAAGCTTCAACACTTGAAGTGACTGTTGATGTCAAGGGAGAGGTGGCATAGCTTGAAGTGACGGTTGATGTAGTTGAGAGAGAGGTGGCATCAAGTGAAGTGACTGTTGATGTCGAGGGAGAGGTGGAATCATTGGAAATGGGTGTTGATGTAGTATCACTTGAAGTGTCTGTCGATGTAGTATTGGTGCCATCACTTGATGTGAATGTTGATGTCGATTCAGAGGTGGCATCACTAGAAGTGACTGTTGATGCAGTTGAGAGAGAGGTGGCATTATTTGAAGTGGGTGTTGATATCGAGGGAGAGGTGCCATAACTTGAAGTGACTGTTGATGTAGTTGAGAGAGAGGTTGCATCACGTGAAGTGACTGTTGATGTAGCAGGAGAGGTGGCATCACTTGAAGTGACTGTTGATGTAGTATCACTTGAACTGACTGTCGATGTAGTAGTTGTGATATCACTTGAAGTGACTGTCAAGGTATTTGAGGGAGTGGTGGTATCACTTAAAGTGGGTTTTGTTGTCGAGGGCGAAGCTTCAACACTTGAAGTGACTGTTGATGTCAAGGGAGAGGTGGCATAGCTTGAAGTGACGGTTGATGTAGTTGAGAGAGAGGTGGCATCAAGTGAAGTGACTGTTGATGTCGAGGGAGAGGTGGAATCATTGGAAATGGGTGTTGATTTAGTATCACTTGAAGTGTCTGTCGATGTAGTATTGGTTGCATCACTTGAAGTGACTGTTGATGTAGTTGAGAGAGAGGTGGCATCACGTGAAGTGACTGTTGATGTCGAAGGAGAGATGGTATCACTTGAAGTGACTGTTGATGTCGAGGGAGAGGTGACATCATTGGAAGTGGGTGTTAATATAGTATCATTTGTAGTGACTGTCGATGTAGTATTGGTGCCATCACTTGATGTGAATGTTGATGTCGATTCAGAGGTGGCATCACTAGAAGTGACTGTTGATGCAGTTGAGAGAGAGGTGGCATTATTTGAAGTGGGTGTTGATATCGAGGGAGAGGTGCCATCACTTGAAGTGACTGTTGATGTAGTTGAGAGAGAGGTTGCATCACGTGAAGTGACTGTTGATGTCGCAGGAGAGGTGGCATCACTTGAAGTGACTGTTGATGTCGAGGGAGAAGTGGCATCATTGGAAGTGGGTGTTGATGTAGTATCACTTGAACTGACTGTCGATGTAGACGTTGTGATATCACTTGAAGTGACTGTCAAGGTATTTGAGGGAGTGGTGGTATCATTTAAAGTGGGTTTTGTTGTCGAGGGCGAAGCTTCAACACTTGAAGTGACTGTTGATGTCAAGGGAGAGGTGGCATAGCTTGAAGTGACGGTTGATGTAGTTGAGAGAGAGGTGGCATCAAGTGAAGTGACTGTTGATGTCGAGGGAGAGGTGGAATCATTGGAAATGGGTGTTGATGTAGTATCACTTGAAGTGTCTGTCGATGTAGTATTGGTGCCATCACTTGATGTGAATGTTGATGTCGATTCAGAGGTGGCATCACTAGAAGTGACTGTTGATGCAGTTGAGAGAGAGGTGGCATTATTTGAAGTGGGTGTTGATATCGAGGGAGAGGTGCCATAACTTGAAGTGACTGTTGATGTAGTTGAGAGAGAGGTTGCATCACGTGAAGTGACTGTTGATGTAGCAGGAGAGGTGGCATCACTTGAAGTGACTGTTGATGTAGTATCACTTGAACTGACTGTCGATGTAGTAGTTGTGATATCACTTGAAGTGACTGTCAAGGTATTTGAGGGAGTGGTGGTATCACTTAAAGTGGGTTTTGTTGTCGAGGGCGAAGCTTCAACACTTGAAGTGACTGTTGATGTCAAGGGAGAGGTGGCATAGCTTGAAGTGACGGTTGATGTAGTTGAGAGAGAGGTGGCATCAAGTGAAGTGACTGTTGATGTCGAGGGAGAGGTGGAATCATTGGAAATGGGTGTTGATTTAGTATCACTTGAAGTGTCTGTCGATGTAGTATTGGTTGCATCACTTGAAGTGACTGTTGATGTAGTTGAGAGAGAGGTGGCATCACGTGAAGTGACTGTTGATGTCGAAGGAGAGATGGTATCACTTGAAGTGACTGTTGATGTCGAGGGAGAGGTGACATCATTGGAAGTGGGTGTTAATATAGTATCATTTGTAGTGACTGTCGATGTAGTAGTTGTGATATCACTTGAAGTGACTTTCAAGGTAGTTGAGGGAGTGGTGGTATAACCTAAAGTGGGTTTTGTTGTCGAGGGAGAAACTTCAACACTTGAACTGACTGTCGATGTAGTATTTGTGATATCACTTGAAGTGACTGTCAAGGTAGTTGAGGGAGTGGTGGTATCACTTAAAGTGGGTTTTGTTGTCGAGGGCGAAGCTTCAACACTTGAAGTGACTGTTGATGTAGTGGTGGAATCACTTGAAGTGACTGTTGGTATAGTTGAGGGAGAGGTGGCATCACTTGAAGTGACTGTTGATGTAGTTGAGAGAGAGGTGGCATCAGTTGAAGCGACTGTTGATGTCGAGGGAGAGGTGGCAGTGGGTGTTGATGTAGTATCACTTGAAGTGACTGTCGATGTAGTTGAGGGAGTGGTGGTATCACTTAAAGTGGATTTTGTGGTCAGTGGAGAAGCTACAACACTTGAAGTGACTGTAGATGTAGTGGTGGCATCACCTGAAGTAACTGTTGATGTTGAGGTAGAGGTGGTATCATTGGAAGTGGGTTTTGTTGTTGAGGGAGAAGCTTCAACACTTGAAGTGACTGTCGTTGTAGTATTGGCATCACTTGAATTGACTGTTTGTTTAGTTGAGGGAGAGGTGGCATCACTTGAAGTGAATGTTGTTTTATAGTGATAGGTTGCATAATTGGAAGTGACTGTTGATGTAGTTGAGAGAGAGGTGTTATCATGTGAAGTGACTGTTGATGTCGAGGGATAGGTGGCATCACTCAAAGTGACTGTTGATGTCGAGGGAGAGGTGGCATCATTGGAAGTGGGTGTTGATGTAGTATAACTTGAATTGACTGTCGATGTAGTATTGGTGCCATCACTTGATGTGAATGTTGATGTCGATTCATAGGTGGCATCACTAGAAGTGACTGTTGATGCAGTTGAGAGAGAGGTGGCATTATTTGAAGTGGGTGTTGATATCGAGGGAGAGGTGCCATCACTTGAAGTGACTATTGATGTAGTTGAGAGAGAGGTTACATCACGTGAAGTTACTGTTGATGTCGCAGGATAGGTGGCATCACGTGAAGTGACTGTTGATGTCGAGGGAGAGGTGGCATCACTCAAAGTGACTGTTGATGTCGAGGGAGAGGTGGCATCGCTCAAAGTGACTGTTGATGTCGAGGTAGAGGTGGCATCATTGGAACTGGGTGTTGATGTAGTATCACTTGAAGTGACTGTTGATGTAGTAGTTGTGATATCACTTGAAGTGACTGTCAATGTAGTTGAGGGAGTGGTGGTATCACTGAAATTGGGTTTTGTTGTCAAGGGAGAAGCTACAACACTTGATGTGACTGTATATGTCGTGGTGACATCACTTGAAGTAACTGTTGGTGTAGTTGAGGGAGTGGTGGCATCACGTGAAGTGACTGTTGATGTAGTGGAGAGAGAGGTGGCATAAGGTGAAGTCACTGTTGATGTCAAGGGAGAGTTGGCATAACTTGAAGTGACTGTTGATGTCGAGGGAGAGGTGGCATCATTGGAAGTGGGTGTTGATGTAGAATCACCTGAAGTGACTGTCGATGTTGTAGTTGTGATATCACTTGTAGTTGAGGGAGTGGTGGTATCTTTTAAAGTGGGTTTTGTTGTCGAGGGAGAAGCTTCAACACTTGAAGTGACTGTCGATGTAGTGGTGGCGTCACTTGAAGTGACTGTTGGTTTAGTTGAGGGAGAGGTGGCATCATTTGATGAGACATTTGATGTCGAGAGAGAGATGGAATTATTTGATGTGGGTGTTGATGTAGTATCACTTGAAGTGACTATCGATGTAGTATTGGTGCCATCACTTGAAGTGACTGTTGATGTAGTTGAGAGAGAGGTGGCATCACGTGAAGTGATTGTTGATGTCGAGTGAGAGGTTGCATTACTTGAAGTGACTGTTGATGTAGTTGAGAGAGAAGTGGCATCACGTGAAGTTACTGTTTGTGTAGTTGAGGGAGAGATGGCATCACTTGAAGTGACAGTTGATGTCGAGGGAGAGGTGGCATCATTGGAAGTGGGTGTTGATGTAGTATTACTTGAAGTGACTGTCGATGTAGTGGTGGCATCACTTGAAGTGACTGTTGGTGTAGTTGAGGGAGAGGTGGCATCACTTGATGGGACTGTTGATGTCGAGGGAGAGGTGGTATCACTTGAGGAGAATGTTGATGTCGAGTGAGAGGTTGCATCACTTGAAGTGACTGTTGATGTAGTTGAGAGAGAGGTGGCATCACGTGAAGTGACTGTTGATGTAGAGGGAGAGATGGCATCATTGGAAGTGGGTGTTGATGTTGAGTGAGAGGTGGCATCACTTGAAGTGACTGTTGATGTAGTTGAGAGAGAGGTGGCATCACGTGAAGTGACTGTTGATGTTGAGGGAGAGGTGGCATCATTGGAAGTGGGTGTTGATGTAGTATCACTTGAAGTGTCTCTCGATGTAGTGGTGGCATCACTTGAAGTGACTGTTGGTGTAGTTGAGGGAGAGGTGGCATCATTGGAAGTGGGTGTTGATGTAGTATCACTTGAAGTGTCTCTCGATGTAGTGGTGGCATCACTTGAAGTGACTGTTGGTGTAGTTGAGGGAGAGGTGGCATCACTTGATGAGTTTGTTGATGTCAAGGGAGAGGTGACATGACTTGAAGTGACTTTTGATGTCGAGAGAGAGATGGTATTATTTGAAGTGGGTGTTGATGTAGTATCGCTTGAAGTGACTGTCGATGTAGTAGTGGTGTTCTCACTTGAAGTAACTGTCAATGAAGTTGAGGGAGAGGTGGTAATACATGAAGTGATTGTTGATTTCGAGGGAGAGGTGGTATCACTTGAAGTGATGATTGATATAGTTGAGGGACTGGTGGCATTACTTGAAGAGACTGTTGAGGGAGTGGTTGAATCACTTGAAGTTACTGCTGATGTTGATGTAGTATTTGTGGCATCACTTGTCGATGCAGTTGAGGGAAAGATGGCCACAGTTGAAGTGACTCTCGATGTAGTGGTGGCATCACCTGATGTGACTGTCGATGTAGTGGTAGCATCACTTGAAGTGACTTTCGATGTAGACGGAGAGATGCCATCACTTGAAATGACTATTGATATAGTTGATGAAGCAGTGGCATCACTTGAAGTGACTGCTGATGTTGAGGAAAAGGTGGCATCACTTGAAGTGATTGTTGATGTAGTTGTAGTAGTTGTGGCATCACTTGAAGTGACTCTTGACGGAGTGGAGGGAGTAGTGGCATCACTTGAAATTACTCCTGATTTTGATGCAGTATTGGTGGCATCACTTGACAGGACTGTAAATAAGGGAATGTTGGCCACAGTTGAAGTTACTGTCGGTTTTGTAGTGGTGGTATGAGTTGAAGTGAATGTCAATGTAGTTGAGTGACTGATGGCATCACTTGAAGTGTCTGTCAATTTAGTTGAGGAAGTTATGGCATCACTTGAAGTGTCTGTCAATGTAGATGAGGGAGTGATGGCATCAATTGAAGTTAATGTTGATGTAGTTGATGGAGAAGTTGCATCACCTGAAGTGGGTGTTGATGTGGAATCATCTGAAGTGACTGCCGATGTAGTTGACGGAGTGGTGGCATCACTTGAAGTGACTGTTGAGGCAGTGGTGTCATCACTTGACGTGGCATCACTTGACAGGACTGTCGATGTAAATAAGGGAATGGTGGTCACAGTTGGTATTACTGTCGGTGTAGTAGTGGTGGTATCACTTGAAGTCACTGTCGACATAGATGAGGGACCACTGGCCTCACTTGAAGTGACTGTTGAGGGAGTGGTGTTATCACTTGAAGTCACTGTCGACATAGTTGAGGGACTGCTGGCATCACTTGAAGTGACTGTTGAGGTATTAGTGGTAGTATCACTTGAAGTGACTTTAGACTTAGTAGGCTGCGTGGTGGCATCACTTGAAGTGACCATTGATGTAGTTGAGGGAGTGGCGACATCACTTAAAGTGACTGTCATTGTAGTTGAGGGAGTGATGGCATCAATTGAAGTGACTATTGATGTAGTTGAGGGAGCGGTAGCATCACTTGAAGTGACTGTTGATAGAGTGGTGGCATCACTTATTAAAGGGACTCTCATTGTCAACATAGTTGAGGCAGTGGTGGCATCCCTTGCAATGGGTGTTGATGTAGTATCACTTGAAGTAACTGTCAATTTAGTAGTAGTGGCCACAGTTGAAGTTCCTGCTGATGTAGTTGAGGGAGACTTAACATCACTTGAAGTTACTGTTGAGGGAGTTGTGAAATTGCTTAAAGTGACTGCTGATGTTGATGTAGTTGTGGTGTCATCACTTGAAGAAACTTTTGATATAGTGGAAGCTATTTTTTCTATGGATTCGTTGGTATTTGCTGTTGGAGTTGATGAAACAGTGGTTACCATTGACATCTGACTGGTTACAGGCGTAGATGTTTCACTTGGGCTTTTTGAAACATAGTTGGTAATTTCATCCGTCACTGAGGTAGATGTTGATGTGTTTACTTGTGCTGTGTTTTGTACTTGTTCTAAGGTTGTGCCGTTCTCAACATTTAACATTGATATGTTTGTGAAAACTGTGAATCAGAAAAAACAGCAACTTTTTATTGAGCGATTTTATGTGACGACGTCATGTATATTAACCTGACTAAAATGTCACAATGCTCTTTCCTTTTTAAATGTCATTAAAAATACTTAGTATTAGTTTATTTTAAACTGCTTTGACCTCAGACAGGAATAATTGAAGTGCCTCGAAGTCAGTTATGTGGTTTATGATTGTGGACTGAGTCATAAACTATGGTTTACTTAAAGATGCACTCTAGGATCTTAAACACAACAAATTCGTAATATATTGTACAAATTTGATCACACCAAAAAGATCTAAATCGCAGTACGTAACATATCATACGAAATGGATGACGTAGTAGACAAAAAACAGGGAACACTTTTGTCTCATGAGCACCACTTTCAAAGCTTATATTATACAAAAGTTTGAGAGTGCATTAAGGTTTATCACCTAGGAAACAACCTGATATAAGCCAGCAGTTATCAGATTAAAAGCTTCATGAAACATAATAAAACAAATAACAAAATATAACAGAGATCTATTATTTTTCCACATAAGATCTCTATTCAAGGTTAACTTGAATAACATCACATTTACTTATGTAAATGTGATATTATTATTTTGAATTTTTTATACATTTGCACAAATTACCTGACCGTGTTGCTGAATAAAAAGACAGTATGATGACTCAGATTATGAAAGACAAGTAAATAAGTAAATAGTAGGAGTGTTATAAGCTGTGACAGTTGTGTATTGTATTAGTTGTGTCAAACATGTAACAATGACAACATCAGAAAGATGTAGCGATGATGTTGTCATCGTTACATGTTTGACACAGCTAATACAATACACAACTGTCACAGCTTATAACACTCCTACTATTTACTTATTTACTTGTATTTCATAATCTGAGTCATCATACTGTCTTTTTATTCAGCAACATGGTCAGGTAATAAGGAAAGGATGTACATAATATATATATATACAGTGAATTAGGAAAGTATTCAGACCCCTTGACTTTTTCCACAATTTGTTACGTTACAGCCTTATTCTAAAATGGATTAAATTGTATTTTTTCCTCATCAATCTACACACAATACCCCATAATGGCAAGGCAAAAATCATGTTTTAGAAATTTGTGCAAATGTACACCTTTGGCAGTGATAACAGCCTCGAGCCTTCTTGGTTATGACCCTACAAGCTTGGCACACCTGTACTTGGGGAGTTTCTCCCATTCTTCACTGCAGATCCTCTCAAGGCTGTCAGGTTGGATCGGGAGCGTCGGTGCACAGCCATTTTCAAGGTTCTCCAGACATGTTCGATTGGGTTGAAGTCTGGGCTCTGGCTGGGCTACTCAAGGACATTCAGAGACTTGTCCCGAAGCCACTCCTGCATTGTCTTGGCTGTGTGCTTAGGGTCATTGTCCTGTTGGAAGGTGAACCTTGGCCCCAGTCTGAGGTCATGAGCTCTCTGGAGAAGGTTTTCATCAAGGATCTCTCTGTACTTTCCTCCGTTCATTTTTCCTTCGATCCTGACTAGTCTCCCAGTCCCTGCCGGTGAAAAACATGCTATAGCTGAAGCCACTCCTCAGTAAAAGGCTCGCTTGACATTCAGGCCAAAGAGTTCAATTTTGATTTCATCAGACCAGAGAATCTTGTTTCACATGGTCTGAGAGTTCTTTAGGTGCCTTTTGGCAAACTCCAAGAGGTCTGTCATGTGCCTTTTACTGAGGAATGACTTCCGTCTGGCCACTCTACCATAAAAGCCTGATTGGTGGAGTGCTGCAGAGATGGTTATCCTTCTGGAAGGTTCTCCCATCTCCACAGAAGAACTCTGGAGCTCTGTCAGAGTGACCATCGGGTTCTTGATCACCTATCTGACCAAGGCCCTTCTCCCCCAATTGCTCAGTTTGGCCGGGCGGCCAGCCTTAGGAAGAGTCTTTGTGGTTCCAAACTTCTTCCATTTAAGAATGACGGAGGCCACTGTGTTCTTAGGGACCTTCAATGCTGCAGAAATGCTTTGGTACCCTTCCCCAGATCTGTGCCTCGACACAATCCTGTCTCCGAGCTCTACAGACAATTCCTTCGACCTCATGGCTTGGTTTTTGCTCTGACATGCACTGTTAACTGTGGGACCTTATCATGTCCAATCAATTGAATTTACCACAGGTCTACAATCAAGTTGTAGAAACATCTCAAGGATGATCAATGGACACAGGATGCACTTGAGCTCACTTTCGAGTCTCATAGCAAAAGGTCTGAATACTTATGTAAACATTTTTTTTTTGTTGATACATTTGCAAATATTAATGAAAACAGTCTTTGCTTTGTCATTATGGGGTATTGTGTGTAGATCGCTGAGGATTTTAATTTATTTAATACATTTTAGAATAAGGCTGTAACATAACAAAATGTGGAAAAAGTCAAGGGGTCTAAATACTTTCCGAAGGCACTGTAAATTATCCATTGTATGTCAATTTTAAAACAATTCCATATTAGCTTAGTACACCCTCTCCCCCCAGCGGTTTAAACTTTAGAGGTTAAACTCAACAATCAATACACTCTCCTTCAGTTTTAATGTCTTTTGCATCTCGTTCCAAGACCAAAGAGCATTATAGGAAAATCATATTGGTATGTTTTGGTTTAAGATACTATACAACATAATTAAACCAGTGGTACTTACATAAAATAAAGGCAACCTTGTTAAGCCAAGAGAATTTTCTTTCTTGCATTTTCACCTTTTTCTTTCCTAGGCCGGCTGTGTGATGTGAGGCAGAGATGATTTCCTTGTTCACAGGTGAGAGGGGAGGTGTGTATGGCAGTTTTGTTTGGAACCACCCATCTTTCTCTCAGATTGAGTCAGCACCTCCTCCGTAGTAAAGTTGTCAATAATGCCAGTGGGTCAAATACATGATTTCATATGAAGTGTTGGAAATCAGTGCCTTAAAAATATAAATATATAAATTGAAGTTTAATGACTGAATGAGACATTATTTTCTCAACACTTATTGTTGTCAGAAAGCTTGTTGTCTTAGTAGGATTCTCATTCTTTCACCATTTAATTATGGGTAGTGGACAGGCATAACCTGTAGGATGGATCAGGGAAGTGTTGAACTCACAAATATGTTATGGCAGGTCTAAGGGTGGAACACCATTGTTCTTAGACCAGAGTTGGTCATTCATTAAAAACTTTGTGTGACGCATCACCTGGTAACCAGCATGTTGGCAATATAGCTTTAAAATAGACTGCTCTCAGAAAACCTCAACCTCAGCTTTACAAATTATACACCATAAATACATTACAATACATACACTGTAAAACTGTTATATAGTGTAACTTATCAATTTCAATGTTGTAATAGTTTTTACACTTTATGAATACCTATTCCAGCTCCAACTATGTCTGTTACTGATTACCAATTAAACAAGGAAATTGGTGGATAAATCATACTCATTATGGTAATATTTGGAATATCACCTCATTCCTGGCATAGAGAAGTTATTGTTTTGTTCCACACGGCAAATGCTTTAACAGATCACACCTTGAAAAGGCTGCTGAAAACAGCCCTGTGTTACTACAGGAGAGTGGGGAAAGTGATAAT
Organism: Thymallus thymallus; assembly: GCA_023634145.1. NCBI lineage: Eukaryota > Metazoa > Chordata > Actinopteri > Salmoniformes > Salmonidae > Thymallus > Thymallus thymallus. Next base: position 21,979,850 of record CM042378.1, read on the forward strand.
TATACTGACAGAATAATGTCAAAATAGTCACAATGGGATAATTATCAGGTCACTTCAAATAGAATCAAATACCAAGAGGATATATTTGGATATAGTCAGCAAAGGGCTCTCAATAGAGAGGGGCCCTAAAGTTTTAGGTTGGGGTCCTCCTGGAGGTTGGGCCCCGCAGATAGCATATGAACAAGTGATAAGCCATGTTTGTAAGCCATGTTTTTTTTTTTCATTACAGGAAATTTGCTTTAAAACAGCAACATTTTCTCTCAGACTCTAATAATAATCACTTGTATGACTGAATGAGACATTATTTTCTCAACACTTTTTGTTGTCAGAAAGCTTGTTGTCTTAGTAGGATTCTCATTCCTTCACCATTTAATTATGGGTAGTGGACAGGCATAACCTGTAGGATGGATCAGGGAAGTGCTGAGTTCACAGAGAGATCTTTGATATGTTATGGCAGGTCTGAGGGTGGAAAACCAAGGTAACCACAGTTGGTCATTCATTAAAAACGTTGTGTGACACACCTGGTAACTAGGATGTTGGCAATATTAAAATAGACTGCTTGCACAAAACCTCAACCTCAGCTTTACAAATTGTAGACCATAAATACGTATACTGTAAAACTGTTGTATGGTGTAACTTTATTAATTTCAATGTTCTAATTGTTCTTACACTTTATGAATAGCTATACCAGCTCAAAACTATGTCTGTTACTGATTACCAATTAAACAAGGAAATTGGTCGAGAAATCATGATCATTAAGGTAATATCATCTCATTCCTGGCATAGAGAAGTTATTGTTTTCTTCCACACGGCAAATGCTTTAACAGATCACACCTTGAAAAGGCTGCTGAAAACAACAGCTCTGCGTTACTACAGGAAAGTGATAATTATACTGACAGCATAATGTCAAAATAGTCACAATGGGATAATGATCAGGTCAATTCACATGAAAATAAACACCAAGAGGCTAAATTGTTTTCGTTGAATGTAGTCAGCAAAGTGCTTTCAACAGACATATTTGCACTACCATTCAAAGGTTTGGGGTCACTTAGAAATGTCCTTGTTTTTTAAAGAAAATCACATTTTTTGTCCATTAAAATAACATACAATTGATCAGAAATACAGTGTAGACATTGTTAATGTTGTTAATGTTGTAAATGGCTATTGTATCTGGAAACGGCTGATACATAGGCGTACAGAAGTCCATTATCAGCAACCATCACTCCTGTGTTCCAATGGCACGTTGTGTTAGCTAATCCAAGTTTATCATTTTAAAGGCTAATTGATCATTAGAAAACCCTTTTGCAATTATGTTAGCACAGCTGAAAACTGTTGTGCTGATTAAAGAAGCAATAAAACTGGCCTTCTTTAGACTAGTTGAGTATCTGGAGCATCAGCATTTGTGGGTTCGATTACAAGCTCAAAATGGCCAGAAACAAATAGTTTTCTTCTGAAACTCGTCAGTCATATAGGCTACCGGTAATGTAGTTGAAAGCAGAAGCTTTCAGAGACAGGAAGCTTTCAGAGACATTCATCCATCCATATCCATGTAGGGAGGGCACAGTCTGTGTAACAGCCAAAGTTGTTCCTCTAGATTTAACATCATGGAACTTCCACTGTGGAACTATAGCAAGCATGGTTTAGAAACTAGTCTAATGTCATCATAGTCAAATTCACACTGCTCAGTGAAAAAAAATCTAAATATATCAAGTAGCGTGTGGTTTGTGATGAAGATTAAGATCACAGCACAAACCTTACAAAAAAGATAGCAGTTTTGAAACTGAAGTAAAAGTGCAGTAACTGCAGTCGACTGTGGTATTATGGATACAGTCATTTAACTGCAGTTCTACTGTACTGCAACTGCAGTTACAATAAAAAATGAGTGCTGTAAAAAAAAAAGTATTATTTTGGATTACTTTTTCAACATACTGCAGCTATACTGCAATCTTTTTTTCGTAAGGGAATAACTTGCATGTAAAGCAAACACCAATACACAAAGGTACAGTCAAAGCCAGAGAAACTGAGTTGACATGTCTCCTAATTGAGTCCAAATTTCTATGCAGATTGTACCCCTGTTTTGTGTTTGTATTAATTTGACTTATTTTCACAATATTTTTGTATAGGCTACATTTTATAATTCATGATTCATGACACGAATTATGTCATCACTTTAACTTGAGCGTAGAAGAAGAAGTTAATGCGGGAACTTCCTGTTTGTAGTGTGACAGGAAGTGGATGAAAACATTGGAGGGACGAACATATTCTGAGATCTTCTGTTGAAAATGACAACATAGTCCGTAAGTAAATTCAAATATGATATTTAGCTAACAATGTGTATTATAATTATGTTTAGAGAGCATGTCAATTGTATCAGAATTTGTACAAAGATAAAGGGCTAAGTTAGCATTTGGTAACTAGTTAACGTTTACGCAGAGACAGGTGTGGGGGGGGGAGTGGTTAATTATAAATATATTTGGTTTATGTCTCTTTCCAATGATGTTGGAAATCACAGCTAGCTAGCTAGCTAGCGAGCTAACGTTATAAAAACATTGCTTGCCAGCTAGTTTTGTAATGTCATGTTAGGCATTTGGCACAGGCACAGTGTAAATATTTCCAACTTGAAGCTAACTGGCTAGCTAAATAGTATTGTTAGTCATGTTGAAATTGGAAAAATAGTTGTAATGATGTTGTGAACTAACTAGCTTGCTAAATCGAACCTGCTGTTTGAAGTTTGTTTTGGCTATTTAGCTTTAACAACACCTGCTGTTGTTTTGTGTTCTAGGTGGTTTGGGACTGGTTTGGCAGCATTACCAACCTTGTGTCCAGCAGCCAGATCACCATGGCAAAGAGGAGGAACTTGTCCAACCTGGTGGTGTCGTGTGAATGGGCGTCCTGCACCTTCAAAGGCCACGGCATGGAGGAGCTCAGCGAACACATGTCACTGCACTTGAAGGATCACCTAGGAGACAGAGATGCTATGGAGGAACTAGGTGGGTTGGTGAGGGGACTGGCAGATGACAACTACACCAGTGTCTCAGTATTGTCCCAATAGCTTCCTTTCCCTAGTCTTTTCCGTCAGGTGAAAGCAAATGTAGATTTTGAAATCTTTCCGGCCCTTAGTCTGTCGGTGATTACAATGCAAGTAGTCAAGGACAGGAAGCCTTTGAAAAGTACTGAGATGGCCTCCATAGTGGTGCAGCGGTCTAAGGCACTGCATCGCAGTGTTGTGGAGTCCTATATGGCGGCTCACAATTGGCCCAGCGTCGTCCAGTTTGGGGAGGGTTTGGCCGGGGTGTGTTTCCTCCGACACATTGGTGCCGCTGGCTTCCGGGTTAAGCAAGCGTTGTTAAGAAGCGCGGCTTGGCAGGTCATGTTTCGGAGGAGCATGACTCGACCTTCGCTTCTCCCGGGCCCGTTGGGGAGTTGCAGCGATGAGACAAGGTCGTAATCACAAAATTGGGGAGAGTTAGGGGCTAAAAATTATATGCTGACCAGAATATCACTAACAGCACCTACTGCCTTTCGCCAGATAACGTGTGTTGTGTTGCTCCCTCCAGATGACTATGCATGTCTGTGGGAGGGCTGTGCATTCCTGGCTATGGGCAGCCCCAGGGAGCTGGAGATCCACGCTCACTTCCACACCTTCCACAGCAAACTCAAGTTCATCGGGGAGCAGCTGCTTAAGTCCCACCCCAACTTCCCCAGCTGCACCCAGGACCTCCACAGCAACAACCTGGTCCCCGAGATCTCAGAGGGACTCGTGTGCCAGTGGGAGCACTGTGATGTATGTTAATAATACCATGGGGGGGTGATTATGCATCCCACTGTTTGACATCGCTCTTATAATTCACTGCCACCCTCAGTGACTTTGTGTATGTGATATACTTAATTTTTGTTGTTGTTTTTTCGCTACAGAGTACATTTAACAACCCAGAGTGGTTCTATCGGCATGTGGACATGCACGCTCACTGCACTGGGCTCTCTCCTCTCCCAGACCAGCAGCAGGCCATCTTCTGCAGCTGGAAAGGTACAGCTAGGGGAAAGGAAGGGATCACATTATACTGTATCAGCACAGCCTTTCCTGCTGTAGTGCTGCATTGAATATACTGATGTTCTGTTGGCCTGCTTCAGCTGATACCCTCTTCATGTGTTACCACAGGTTGTGATGCATTCTTTAAGATCAAGTACCGTCTGCGGGAGCACCTTCGTAGCCACACTCAGGAGCGAATAGTGGCCTGCCCCACCTGCGGCTGCATGTTCTCCAGCAACACCAAGTTCTTCGACCACATCCACAGACAGGCCGAGCCAGAGGGTAAATGGGCTCAGCTCTGCCTGGCCAGAAGTCACTGTTTTACAGTTTATAGGCAAATATGTTATTGGCTTAGACATGCACATTTTAATTTGATTGAATGCCCTCTTGCAGAGTCCCTGGTGTGTGAGCATTGTGACAAAGGCTTTGCCAATGAGAGACTGTTGAGAGACCACGTACGACAGCATGGTGAGTGTGATGTTCTCCACCACTTCTCTGTCCTGTATTATTTAGCTCATGTTCCATGTCTGGCTTCGACATGTACATCTATTAGTCAAGCAGATTTATTTTAGTTGTAGTGCTATCAATTGGGTTTGTCAATAACACACTCAGATCAGCTGATGATAATGGCTGTTGTCTGTGTGCAGTTCCTTTCACTGTAAACCTAATGAGTGATCTGTCCTCCGGCCTCTCCCAGTGAACCATATCAAGTGTCCCCTGTGTGACATGACCTGCACCTCTCTCGCCACTCTGAAGATCCACATCAAGTTCCGCCACTGTGACGAGCGACCCTTTCCTTGTGACTTCTGTGAGAGCAGGTTGTTGTCCCACAGACTTAACCCTTATGGACTGTATACATATTGTGCCCATGTTATTTTGCTTACACTCTGTTCTTTATGATGTATGTCTCCCAGCTTTAAGAACCAGCACGACCTGCGGAAGCACATGGAGACCCATAATGAGGGGGCGGCCTACCACTGCTCTGTAGAGGGCTGTGACTACTCCTCCCGCATGGCCCACACCATGAACCAGCACTATAAGAGAGCCCACGAGGTACTTCAGACTGCCTGCAGGGGGCTCCAAACACTCACTCAGTGCTCAATAGACCTACAGAATCAAGATCAGTGTCAAAGCTAGACTTTTTAATTTGCAAAACTCCTTTTGGGTTTGTGGAATTTTGATTGTGTACTGTACTTGACACTTGCATAATTATCCTCTGTAGGGTGGAATGGTCTCGAAATACAAGTGTCATCTCTGTGACAAAACCTTCTCTTGGTGTTACACACTGACTCTTCACCTGCGCAAGAAACACCACCTGAAATGGCCCTCTGGACACTCCCGCTTCAGGTAAGAACAACACTTAAACTTTCCCTTGTGTCATTAGTTAACATGAGTTAGTCAGTTTTACCATAAGGGGGTGGTTGTTGATTATTTGGCTTGCTCCACAGATACAAGGAGGATGAAGATGGCTACCTGAGGCTGAACATGGTGCGTTACGAGACAGTGGAGGTGACTCAGGAGATCATGAAGAACATGGCTAAGAAGAGGACGCTCCATAAGGGCCACGGGTCCAGCAGCCCAGCCAAGAGAGCTGCCACCCGGGCAGCCAGAAGGCACGGCTCTCCCCCTGGCTCCTCCTCCCCCTCCTCTTGCTCCTCCTTTTCCTCAGAGCTCTCTGCAGGGGAGGAGACGTCAGCCCAGCCCAGCCCAAGGGGCAGTGACTCACCTGTGTACTGTGTCCTGAATAACGTGTCTGATATGGGGGATGACCCCGACGCCACCCGGGACGGCTCTGACTCCTGCGGGCCCTCAGGTGCTGTGAGGGCCCTGACTGAGGTGGCCAGGGGTCTGGGGATGGATGTGGTGTGATCACACACACACTGACCCCTCCTTATTCAAGTGGTCCAAGTAAACTCTTGACGCTGCCACCATTGTTGTCTCCAACCTTGATCCTGTAGACTAAAGTAATGATACCAACTTGAATTGTCTCAATGAATAGGGATATCAATGCAGCCTTTCATATCTAACACACAATGTCATTCTTTTATGAAACGAGCACTTAGCTATAAAAATAAAAAGAAATACAGATCCAGCATCTTCTCAGGACCAGTGCTGGAGACCACTAATGTAGCAGTACTGAATCACTCCAATGTTACAGCTGTGCTGTATTTATGATGCTGGGCTTAACCTGGGATGGACCGTTTATTAAAGTTCACTAAATGTTAGTATCTCTGGGAGAGATGTGACAAGTTGACAAGAATATGAAGATTGTGTTAGTGCTTACTAGCCCTGATCAAATGTTTTCATTTGTTAGCGTCTTACAGTATGAGCTTTAATCCGGCGAGGGCGTTCGCAGCTTCAGTTTAGTGCAGCCTCAATGTTTAGTGCAGCCCTATTGACAGCAGTATTGAAATAACCTCAGGTTTGTAGTGTAGAAGTCTGTCAGGTCATGTTTTCCATTAAGTTATAGGTATTAGGTTTTCCTTCATGGTCACTGGATATTCTGATTTCATAAATGCTGTAGCTTTTGATTTTACCTAGTTGTTTGTTTTTTTTTAGATTTAAGTTGTCAGTTATTTATATTTTGTATGTCCATTTTAGGAACAGTAACTTGACGAACTCATGAGTTAACAACATTTTCTGAACTAATTTGATGGATCGCACTTTTACTTTTACAGGTGTTTTAAGGGATGTAAATAAATCAGTTTTTCAATACAGTAGTTTGTCCTTTTCTCTGTGTCATACAGGTAGTAATCAGAATCTTTAGAATGTCTTGAAGCAGTACATTGCTGAGATACAGCAAGCACACAGAGTAGGGTCTTCTGATTTCTGTCATTACGAGGTAGGCCTGTGGGGAGTGCCAGACAAGGGGAGAGAGAAGGGAACCAGAGGTGGCAGTGTGCTTAAGGACCCTGGGGGAAGAGTTCTGTTGGGGAGGTTACTCTGGGGGCTATATGTGAGACCCAGCCTGGAGGTATGTGTGGAGGTCAGGAGGCTGGGATGGGGGAGATGGCCGCCCATGGTGGCAGAAAGGAGGCTGTGCTGGTAGTATTCCTCTCAAGCCCTCTCTTCCTGACTCCCAGCTACAGCTGCCATTGGACCGCTGACCAGATTCCAAGGTCAATGTCTGAGGGACAGACTTCTCTTTAGCCGGTGAACTGTCTAGAGTCCCTGCAACATTGTGGCCTTGGTGTTTCTCCTCCTCCATCTTATCTCTAGTTCGGTGCAGCTGCTGTCCCCATGCCCTCTCTCTGAGTGTGTCCCTGTCCTGAGGTTCCCTGGTTGAATCTCTTCCTGGTTGTTCAGGTTCTGTAAAGCATTCAGGAGGTTGGCATACAGAGGACGGGGTGTCTTCTGCTGCCTGCTCCACCGCTCAGGAGTTCCTCCTATTTCTCCACCTGGTGTATTTAGATTGTCCTTGTGATAGATCATGGGATAGTCTGTTTTTAAGAGGAGGAAGAATAAGCAAGTCAAAGAAATTTGATTTTTAAAAGGCAATTTCCTCCTTTATGATTATATTGTCTTTAACATAATACTGAACCAACACTGAAGGGAGACTGAAGGTGCTACTCACTTAGTGCTAGGTTTGCCATTCCACCAAAGGCTGTGACACTCAGTGTCCCCAAACCTCCAAATGAAGGATGTGTACTGTGTGACTCTAAAGCAGGAAAACAATGGGAAAATGCAATGTCACCTGGGTTAGAGAGTGGGGTGGAGGACTGAATAAGGTCCCGCTGATGGTAGGTGGCTTGAATCAGGTCAAGACCAGTAGTCAGAAACTCTGGCTTGATACCGAAGTTGATTGTATGTGAGTCCACTTGCATCTTCTGCTGAGAAATGGAAGGACAGACAGACAGAACAATAGCGTCAGTTGTAATGTGTGGTTTGGATACAAATAATAATAATTTGGTTTTACACATTTTAGTTGATGTTCAACACAGTTCCATACCTTCACTCTCAGCTTATGGTGGTGGATCTACCATGCAATGCGGACATGCATTGTGTGCCATCTTCCTGGTCTCTGAGAGAACAACCAGTTCAATAGGTCGACTGTATATGAAGATATAAAATGTAAATCATGTAAAGGGTACTCACTCTTGGATTCTTCTGTAGCTGCTTGTGTGACCCAGTCCTAGCTCCAGGTGCCATGTCTAGAACGTTTGACGTCTGGAAAAGACAAGGAAATGTAGACTGCTTATCACACGCTAGTAACTCATAACACCATAACGTGCTGATACCTAAATACTATATATTTAGCCTCACCCCAACGTCCTAGTTCCCATTACTCTCTTGTCCACTGGTACCTGGGGAGGACATGCCTTTGGCTGGTAGGCTCTTTTCCATATTATGTCTATCTCTGATAAGCTACCCAGGAAAGGGCTGGAAATAGCCCATATTAATATACGTATGTAGTCTTGGAAATAAGGTTCATGAAATCAATAACTTGCTAACATCAGTTAACATTCAGTCCTTGCATTCGGGAAGTATTCAGACCACTTCCCTTTTTTCACATTTTGTTATGTTACAGCCTTATTCTAAAATAGATTAAATTAATGTTTTTCCTCATCAATCTACACACAATAACAAGGTTCTTTTTACATTTTAGCCAATGTATAAAAAATACAAAACAGAAATACCTTATTTACATAAGTATTCAGACCCTTTTCTATGAGACTCGCAATTGAGCTCAGTGTGCATCCTGTTACCATTTATCATCATTGAGATGTTTCTACAACTTGATTGGAATCCACCTGTTGTAAATTCAATTGATTGGACATGATTTGGAAAGGCACACACCTGTCCATATAAGGTCCCACAGTTGACAGTGCATGTCAGAGCAAAAACCAAGCCATGAGGTCAAAGGAATTGTCCGTAGAGCTCCGAGACAGGTTGTGTTGAGGCACAGATCTGGGGAAGGGTACCAAAATCGGGGAAGAAGGACCTTGGTCAGGGAGGTGACCAAGAACCCGATGGTCACTCTGACAGATCTCCAGAGTTCCTCTGTGTAGATGGGAGAACCTTCCAGAAGGACAACCATATCTGCAGCACTCCACCAATCAGGCCTTTATGGTAGAGTGGCCAAACGGATGCCACTCCTCAGTAAAAGGGCCATCACCACCGGCTTGGAGTTTGCCAAAGGGCACCTAAATGACTCTCAGACCATGATAAACAGATTCTCTGGTCTGATGAAACCAAGATTGAACTCTTTGGCCTGAATACTAAGCGTCACATCTGGAGGAAACCTGGCACCATCCCTACGGTGAAGTATGGAAGTGGCAGCATCATGCTATGGGGATGTTTTTCAGTAGCAGGTACTGGGAGACTAGTCAGGATCGAAGGAAAGATGAACGTAGCAAAGTACAGAGAGATCCTTGATGAAAACCTGCTTCAGACTGGGGCAAAGGTTCACCTTCCAACAGAACAATGACCCTAAGCACACAGCTAAGACAACACAGGGGTGGCTTCAGGACAAGTCTCTGAATGCCCTTGAGTGGCCTAGCCAGAGCCCGGACTTGAACCCATTCGAACATGTCTGGAGAGACCTGAAATAGCTGTGCAGCGATGCTCCCCATACAACCTGACAGAGCTTGAGAGGATCTGCAGAGAGGAATGGGGAAAAACTCCCCAAATACAGGTGTGCCAAGCTTTTAGCGTCATACCCAAGAAGTCTTGAGGCTGTAATCGCTGCCAAAGGTGCTTCAACAAAGTACTGAGTAAAGGGTCTGAATACTTATGTAAATGTGATATTTCAGGGGGGTGGGGGGTTTATGAATATGCAAAAGTAGCAAAAAAACCGTTTTTGCTTTGTCATTATGGGGTATTGTGTGTAGATTGATGAAGGAAAAAATACAATTTAATCAATTTTAGAATAAGACTGTAACGTAACAAAGTGTAGAAAAAGTCAAGGTCTGAATACTTTCCGAAGGCACTGTATGTATATGAGCCATTTCTGAGACTCACTTAGATAATTAATTTGATGAGACAGCAATACAAGGATAGAACATCTATAGAAGAGACATGAATGCTTATGTGGGAGCTGTTGCTGTATATATTCAGTGCCATATCCCTGTAATGTCAACTTGGAAGGACCCTGCTTCATTCTCCTAGCAGGCTAAGTTTAATTTGTTTTGAATCTGTAAGCTGATTGGGTTTCGTCTGTCTGTCTCAGTTAGTTAGTAAAGCTACCTCTTTAAGGAATACCTGGAATAGTATAACAGTAATCCTTCTACCCCCCCCCCCCCCCCCCCATTAAAAAAATAAAATAAAATAATTACCTTTACTAACACTTGTCTTTTGTCTAAACTAACACCTGACTTATTTCGCTACTAGCACTGATTTTCCTCACAGCTGCTTGTTTAAAGAAAGGTACTTACTGTAATCGAGATGTGGTTGTCCCACTGGCTATCCTAAGTTGAGTGTACCAATTTATAAAGTCGCTCTGGATAAGAACGTCTGCTAAAATGTAAATGCTTAGAGAAGATCTTATGTCAAGTGTTATTGAAGTGTTGTGGTTGCAGGTTCACCTGGCACACTTTATAGGCCACCAAGTGCTAACAGTCAGTATCCAAATAATATACGTGAAATGATTGATAGTGTGTATGTTGATCTGAATATTGACTGGTTTTCATCAAGCTGTCCGCTCAAGAGGAAGATTCTCACTGTATCAACCTACCAGGGTGTTTACAAACACTACAGAAACAAGATCATCCACATGTATTGATCACATTTTAACTATCACTATAGAACTTTGTTCTAAACCTGTACCAGTACTCATTGGATGCAGTGGCCTAAAATAGTGTATAAGAGATCATACAAAAGATTTTGCTGTGACTCTTGTGCGGCTGATGTGATTAATAAGGAGCTTTCAGACGCTGCACTTGATGAATTTATGAAATTGCTTCTTCCAATTATTGATAAACATGCACCTGTCAAGAAACTGACTGATAGAACTGTTAAGGCTCCGTGGATTGATGAGGAATTAAAAAAACTGTATAGCTGAAAGAGATGAGGCAAAAGGAGTGGCTAATAAGTCTGGCTGCACATCTGACTGGCTGACTTACTGCAAATTGAGAAATGATTTGACTAAACTCAACAAAAAGAAGAAGAAACTGTATTATGAAGCCAAGATCGATGACATAAAGAATGATGATTGGAGTACTTTAAATTAAAACAAATTCAACTCCATCTTTCATCGAATCAGATGGCTTATTCATCACTAAACCATTTGATATTACTGGAGGTGTGTTGGGTTATTGTCCTGTTGAAAAACAAATTATAGTGCCACTAAGCGCAAACCAGATGGGATGGCGTATCGCTGCAGAATGCTGTGGTAGCCACGCTGGTTAAGTGTGCCTTGAATTCTAAGTAAACCACTGACAGTGTCACCAGCAAAGCACCATCACACCTCCTCCTCCATGCTTCACGGTGGGAACCACACGTGCAGAGATCATCCGTTCACCTACTCTACCTCTCATAAAGACACGCCAGTTGGAACCAAAAATCTCAAATTTGGACTCATCAGACCAAAGGACAGATTTCCACCAGTCTAAAGTCCATTGCTCGTGTTTCTTGGCTCAAGCAAGTCTCTTCTTCTTATTGGTGTCCTTTAGTAGTGGTTTCTTTGCAGCAATTTGACCATGAAGGCCTGATTCACGCAGTCTCCTCTGATCAGTTGATGTTGAGATGTGTCTGTTACTTGAACTCTGTGAAGCATTTATTTGGGCTGCAATTTCTGAGACTGGTGACTCTAATTAACTTATCCTCTGCAGCAGAGGTAACACTGGGCCTTCCTTTCCTGTTGCGGTCCTCATGAGAGCCAGTTTCATCATAGTGCTTGATGGTTTTTGCGACTGCACTTGAAGAAACTTTCAGAATTGACTGACCTTCATGTCTTAAAGTAAAGATGGACTGTCGTTTCTCGTTGCTTATTTGAGCTGTTCTTGCCATAATATGGACTTGGTATTTTACTAAATAGGGCTATCTTCTGTATACCAACCCTACCTTGCCACAACACAACTGATTGGCTCAAATGCAATAAGAAGGAAATAAATTCCACAAATTAACTTTTAACAAGGCACACCTGTTAATTGAAATGCATTCCAGGTGACTACCTCATGAAGCTGGTTTAGAGAATGCCAAGAGTGCAAAGCTGTCATCAAGGCAAATGCTGGCTCAAGTATAAAATATATTTAGATTTGAGCAAAATAATATTTGGTTATTACATGATTCCATATGTGTTATTTCATAGTTTTGCTTTGCAGATGTTATGGCAGGTAATAGGTTCTTTTGAAAAACATCCGAAGGGAACTTGATAACAGTTTGAAAACAAGGGTCTCTATGTCACTTTAACTGACATCTATAGCGTGTGGGGCGGTGTCGGCGGTAGAACTATGTTCTGTCAAATATATCAGCGGCTCCTGGCATTATACCTAGACTGATAGAAATCCTTATTATTTTGTTTAATGATTTTCAATTTAAGTGTCACTTCAAGGTAGAGGACAGACTACTCATGTATTCTACTACATTAAATGTGGACTGGCTGTGTGCCAGTGGGCCAGATTACTGTCCACATTATGAGACAAAAATCCATAGAGAATCACCAGCGCATATAACCTGCAAAAAACAGTCATTACACAGTTGCACCTTGTGCAGGGGACAATAAAAGGCCACTCTAAAATGTGCAGTTTTGTCACACAACACAATTCTCAAGTTTTGAGGAATGTCCACCAGAGCTGTTGCCAGAGAATTTAATATTCTTTTATCAACCTCCAAATCCGGCTTCATCACCAGCGGGATTGTCTGAGGTGGTGCTGAGGAGTATTTCTGTCTGTAATAAAACCCTTTTGAGGGCCAGTGGTTACACGCTGCGCTCTTGTACGGTCTTGTGAAATCCATAGGCCTAAAGAATTAATGAACTGTAGCTCAGTAAAATCTTTGAAATTGTTTCATGTTGTGTTTATATCTTTGTACACCTATTAGAGCACATTGTACAATTAAGAGTGGACTTCCAGAAAACAAAGATACACTGTTTTCAGACCTACTGCCCTCAAGTCCATGTCCTCTGGCTCCAGTCATCCCTGTTACTTACCAACAGAGGAAAAGATCATTAACTATCACTAGTGACTGTAATGGTAATCTCATTATGGCTCCTAAGTTCCTGATTTGATTTAGTGCACTTAACAAGCAACAGGAGTGTGAACAACAGGTGGAATTATAAGTAGCGTAGCCAGAGTCTCTCATTCAGCTATGTTATAAAGAGTGACATGATTCAATGAGGCAGAAGGATAAACCACCATTGAAATTGTCTCACTGTGATGGAGCATAAATAAGTATGGAAAGAGAAACTCCAGGGTTTATCCATTTTTATTTTATTGAATTATTTTAAATTTATTTAACCATTTCAAGTAGCTCAGGTAATTTATAAAACCCAATAAAAAAACACAAGCTGGCGCACACCCAGAGAAACATATTATATGTAGAGGTGCTGACTAACGGCGAATAAACTATCAAAATAATACAAAGATTCGCAACCATACACATCAGGTCCTCAAAACACTTTTCCATTATTGTACACTATATACAAAAGTACGTGGACAACCCTTCAAATGAGTAGCTCACAGAACTGGACTGCAGAGTGCTGAAGTTCGTAAAAAACGCCTCTCCTTGGTTGCAACACTCACTATCGAGTTCCAAACTGCCTCTGGAAACAACGTCAGCACAAGAACTGTTCGTAAGGAGTTTCATGAAATGAGATTTCCATGGCGGAGCAGACGCACACAAGCCTAAGATCACCATGCGCAATGCCAGGTTTTGGCTAGAGTGGTGTAAAGCTTGCCGCCATAGGACTCTGGAGCAGCAGAAACACGTTCTCTGGAGTAAGGAATCATGCTTCACCATCTGGCAGTCTGGAGGACTACCTGCCCTAATACATAGTGCCAACTGTAAAGTTTGGTAGAGGAGGAATAATGGTCTGGGTCTGTTTTTCACGGTTCGGGCTAGGCCTCTTAGTTCCAGTGAAGGAATATCTTAACGCTACAGCATACAATGACATTCTAGACGATTCTGTGCTTCCAACTTTGCAACTGTTTGGGGAAGGCCTTTCGTGTTTCAGAAATGGTTTGACGAGATCGGTGTGAACTTGACTGGCCTGCACAGAGCCCTAACCTCAACCCCATCGAACACTTTGGGATGAATTGGAACATTGACTGCGAGCCAGGCCTAATCGCCCAACATCACTAATGTCCACATACTTTTGGTCAAGTGCAGTGCCTTAGACCACTGCGCCATTCGGGAGCCCAATAAGGCGGAAACTCTGAAAATAATACTATTTGTAAACTGTGAGCAATAAATTGTGTGCATTCACATGCTTTGAACTCATTGAGAACACCGATTGGCTGATGGCAAACAAGCTGCGTAAAACCATAAACTGAAAGCACAGCTATCATGCTCGTACACAAATTAGTGTTAACAAAAAACCTGTTAATAGATTGCTTTTTATGTTTTGTTGCATTTAACTGCAGAAAATGCTGTCGAGGTAATTTCCTTAGTATGTGACGTCAGAGTTCAGCATGTGGGAGAAGTCAGAGCTCGGAAATGGTAGACGAGTTTCCCACTATGAATTACCAGCTGAAGGGTAATTCAAGTGGATGTTTCCCAGTCGTATGCTGGTATTTGAGGACATAATTTGAGGAGTCGCCTGAAGGATGAGAGATAGAGGTATACTGGAGTGCTGAGGCAGAGGGGTCGTAGCGAGGACGACTGGCTACTATTCTTAACTTTGTGTGGTGAGCTTTCTGGCGCCCAGAGCTGCTGAGGCATCACCCAAGTGGGTGATACAGTGGAAGAGGAGAACTTACCCTCTAAGTTTTGAGAATGACACAAGTATTGGTCTCGACAAAGTTTGCTGCTTCAGTGTTCTTAGATCTTTATGTCAGTAGTTACTATGGTACACTGAAGTATAATTACAAGTATTCCATTAGTGTCAAAGGCTTTCATTGACAATGACATTCAGTTTATGCAAAGAGTAAACATTTGCAGTGTTGACACTTCTTTTTCAAGACCTCTGCAATCCGCCCTGGCATGCTGTCAATTAACTTCTGGGCCACATCCTGACTGATGGCAGGCCATTCTTGCATAATCAATGCTTGGAGTTTGTCAGAAGTTGTGGGTTTTTGTTTGTCCACCCGCCTCTTGAGGATCGACCACAAGTTCTCAAAGGGATTAAGGTCTGGGGAGTTTCCTGGCCATGGACCCAGAATGTCGATGTTTTGTTCCCCGAGCCACTTAATTATCACTTTTGCCTCATGGCAAGTTGCTCCATCATGCTGGAAAAGGCATTGGTTGTCACCAAACTGTTCTTGGATGATTAGGAAAGATTGCTCTCGGAGGATGTGTTGGTACCATTCTTTATTCATGGTTGTGTCATAGGCAAAATTGTGAGTGAGCCCACTCCCTTGGCTGAGAAGCAACCCCACAGATGAATGGTCTCAGGATGCTTTACTGTTGGCATGACACAGGACTGATGGTAGCGCTCACCTTGTCTTCTCCGGACAAAGTGTTTTCCGGATGGCCCAAATAATCGGAAAGGGGATTCATCAGAGAAAATGACTCTAACGCAGTCCTCAGCGGTCCAATCCCTGTACCTTTTGCAGAATATCAGTCTGTCCCTGATGTTTTTCCTGGAGAGAAGTGGCTTCTTTGCTGCCCTTCTTGACACCAGGCCATCCTCCAAAAGTCTTCGCCTCACTGTGCGTGCAGATGCACTCACACCTGCCTGCTGCCATTCCTGAGCAAGCTCTGCACTGGTGGTGCCCCGATCCCGCAGCTGAATCAACTTTAGGAGACAGTCCTGTCGCTTGCTGGACTTTCTTGGGTGCCCTGATGCCTTCTTCACAACAATTGAACCGCTCTCCTTGAAGTTCTTGATGATCCGATAAATGGTTAATTTAGGTGCAATCTTACCAGCAGCAATATCCTTACCTGTGAAGCCCTTTTTGTGCAAAGCAATGATGACGGCACGTGTTTCCTTGCAGGTAACCATGGTTGACAGAAGATTGATTTCAAGCACCACCCTCCTTTTAAAGCTTCCAGTCTGTTATTCTGACTCAATCAACGTGACAGAGTGATCTCCAGCCTTGTCCTCGTCAACACTCTCACCTGTGTTAACTAGACAATCACTGACATGATGGCAGCTGGTCCTTTTGTGGCAGGGCTGAAATGCAGTGGAAATGTTTTTGGGGGATTAAGTTCATTTATGGCGAGGAGGGACTTTACAATTCATCTGATCACTCATGACATTCTGGAGTATATGCAAATTGCAATCATCAGCAATGAGGCAGCAAACTTTGTGGAGACCAATACTTGTCATTCTCAACTTTTGGCCATGACTGTACAAGATAATCCGCAGACTATCACCATCCTGACCAGCTCTCTACTCAAGCCATGAACTGACCCCCCTCTTTCAAAGACTTGGCCTCCATTGGTTGACCTGTCATGATTTATAGTTTGTGTTTTTTGCTCTTGAAGCGTTGAAAAGCACAATAGAAATGTAATTAATTATTTACAAATTTACTACATGTTATGAAGTGAGATTCCTGGAGAACCCACTCACAGATCAACCCATACTGGTCCACACTAAAACAAATACATGTTAATTCATCCATACTGTACATTGCTTGGTCCCCCCGTTGATTATAGTGTGACTGGAATAGTATTGTTGCACTATAATTGCCCTCAAATGACACAGCTCTGGCACACTGTCCCTAACCCCGACAAACGAATGAGACAACTAGCTACCCCTCCAATAGGATCCCATTAGACTGAAAATAAGGCAGTGATTGGATGAGGGTTAAGGATAAAATGTTCAGTTAGGCAATTCCACTCTTAACGACCTGCCGAGTCCCTTTAGCTGGGGTAGGGGCTAAATGGGGTAACCCTAAACATGCAGTCCATTAAGGATCCATCTGGACCCCACCCATAGACCAGTCAACCTCTAAAACAGCTCTTTAACATGCCAATACAACACTAAGCCAGCAGTGAGGGAGTGGCTAAAAAGGACAGAGGTAATATTTGCATTGGGAGTTAACTATGATTATATATATTTAAAAAGCAGGGTTAGAATTATGTACCTGTAGAAAATCGCTTCATTCTTCAACACTGCAAACAATGTTTTCATAACAGAGACCAAAATAGGTAGACGCACTTTATTCCTAAAACAGAAGCTGCACCATCTGTAGCGGCACACATTTATATGTACACATATACACACGCACACAATTCTCTAAATCTGTCATATAAAATATAGAATCTGACCATCTGTACCTCATATCCCATTTAACTGAATGCATTGAATTACTGTGCAACAGACTCTACCACTATGGCTGAGCTGTAAATCCTGTCCACACAAAAGGAAGGGATATAAATGCCCAGCCTACTTAATCTGTACATCAGGGCAATTAAAATGTCAATACCCTTTTAAAAAAATTATCCTCTAAAAGCGGCCTACAGCAAATTCACTTGAGCAGGTTTCGGTTTTGTAATAAAAAAAATTGATTACATTTTAAACCAATTCCTTTTAAAGTGAGACAGCAATACACACACTCAGATTTTATATATATATATATAGGACTGTCTCCTATATATATATATATATATATATATGATATTAAGAAATAAAAATTACACATTTAAACTTACAATAAATAATATATATGCAGGCATTTCATTAAGATACAATTTTATCAGAAGATTGAAAACTAAGATCATTAAAAAGACAACTTATTCTCCTTTACGAAAAGTCCCTTATCCAAAATGTTAAAATGGACACTTGGCATTTGATTGATAGGACACCTCCAGTGCTGCGATGGAGACGCTGGCTGGGGGAGATTCCTTATGGCCATGCCCCCACCCTGAAGTATTGAGGGTGCATCCACTCAATGGAACCCCCTCCCATTAGATTCATGATGCGGTTCATAGATCCCACTTGATATCCTTGTTCAGAGCATGTTCATGATAAAGTTGTACATCTGGTTGAGCACCACAAAGTGGACAGGCAGACAGGAGCGGCGGTCCTGAGTGGCAGGGTCACACGTCAGCCAAGAGAGGGCGTTGTATTGCTCCAGCACAAACCTGTCAGGGGCAGAGAACACGTCACTATGTATAACTAAGTACACATTCAATTCACCACATTCCCAATAAACCTATGCTCTGACTATCAAATGAATATATTGCCCATATGGCTTCCATTCCATATTGAGCAGTGTACCTGAGCACATCTGAGGTGCGGTTGGAGTCCAGAGGGTGGGAGTGTTTGCTGTGGAGGAGCTCATCTGATTGGACCGAGGAAACGTGGAGGTGAAGGGAGGCCTGGGGAGGGACGACGGACAAAGAGGTCAGCTAGAAGAACACCCAAACTTCACACCGGTTACATTAGAAAAGGTAAACATTCAAATGACAGGACATCCAAATACACATTTAAGTAAAGCAGAAATTAGCTTCTGAGTTTTAGGACCGGAGAAGAACAAAAGCCTACAGGAGCAGAGTAAGTGTTAACTGTCAGAGGAGCAGTTGGTAGGTACCTTGAGGAACAGTGGGCACTGGTTCTGTGCCTGGGGGCAGGCTGACCAAAACCAGTCAGGCAGTGGGCCAGCCTTGGCTGTGGAGATGAAGTAGCCCAGAGCCATAGGCTGCTGCAGGATGTTCAGGGCCTCCTCGTGGGACTCCATACGGTCTGTGCTCTGGCCCTGGAACACACATGGGACATTGGGAGACACCATCAATCCTTACTCAACCTTAACTTGCCAGTAGTCAGGTAGTGTTGTGGAGGGGCAGAGAGGGGCTTACCTTGCTGCCGTCTCCCCCCTGGTGATAGTGTCCACCGGGGGAGTGAACAGGGGAGGTGGTAGGGGAGTTGGGCAGGATGTTGATGAGGTCAGGGTCCACCATGTCATTGTCAAACAGGTCAAAGATGCCCATCCCATCTGAACCATCTATGGAGAGGGATAAACACAAAGGGTCATTCCAGACTATATCCCATTAGGTCAGACAGAGAGCAGCTCCATCTCGGTTTTAGTAACCTGACCCTGTGTGGAGCCAGACTACAGCCAGAGCCTAGAGACGCATCAACATCTACAGTGTGCGTGTGAGACTGACCAGGGTTGATTGGGTTGAAGGCGATGTCTATGTTCTGTTCAGTGCTGGCGTTGTTGACCTGCACCATGGCCGAAGTGGGGAACACCAGGATGTGGGTGCAGGACGTGTCCTGAGGAGTGCTCAGCTGGGACGTCTGCATGTTCAGAGTGGTGCTGCGGCCAAACACTGAGCCTGTCGACACAGAGTCTACACAGTAGAGCGAGAGAGGGGTTAACACGATACAGACATCAAAACATTTCAGGAAATTCAAACAAAGGAAACAAGGCCGCACTGTGCTACCATCGCTCAAGGTTCAACTTCTGTTAGTTTTTACCCGGCATGATGACAAAGGAGCCCTGGGGCTCCATGGCAACCAGGCAGGCGCTGAGGATGCTGGGAGTGTCTGCGGCAGAGATGCCACACATTCTGCAGGTCTCCTTAAGGCGCTTGCTGAGAGACTGCAGGTTCCTCCTGCTTAGCAGAATACTCCAGTCTGGAACACAGAGGGAGACAGGGAGGGTGTCGTCAGTCAGGGCACAACAAATCATGTACAACTCACTTTATATACATGAAATGATCAAAAGTATGTGGACACCAGCTCGTCGAACATCTCATTCCAAAAACATGGGCATTAATATAGAGTTGGAGCCCCCTTTGGCTGCTATAACAGCCTCCACTCTTCCGGGAAGGCTTTCCACTAGATGTTGGAACATTGCTGTGGGGACTTTCTTCCATTCAGCCACAAGAGCATTAGTGAGGTCGGGCACTGATGTTGAGCGATTAGGCCTGGCTTGTAGTCAGCGTTCCAATTCATCCAAAAAGGTGGTCGATGGGGTTGAGGTCAGGGATCTGACAGTGAAGTTCTTCCACAACAAACCATTTATGTATGGACCTCGCTTTGTGCACGGGGGCATTGTCATTCTGAAACAGGAAAGGGCCTTCCACAAATTGTTGCCACAAAGTTGGAAGCACAGAATCGTCTAGAATGTCATTGTATGCTGTAGTGTTAAGATTTCCCTTCACTGGAAGTAAGGGGTCTAGCCCGAACCATGAAAAACAGCCCCAGACCATTATTCCTCCTCCACCAAACGTTACAGTTGGCACTATGCATGGGGGCAGGTAGCGTTCTCCTGGCAACCGCCAAACCCAGATTCGTCCTCTGGACTGCCAGATTGTGAAGCGTGATTCATCACTCCAGAGAATGCGTTTCCACTGCTCCACAGTACAATGGCGGCGAGCTTTACACCACTCCAGCCAAAACTTGGCATTGCATGGTGATCTTAGGCTTGTGTGCAGCTGCTCGGCCATGGTTCTTGTGCCAACGTTGCTTCCAGACGCAGTTTGGAACATGGTAGTGAGTGATGCAACAGAAGATACTATTTTTACGCTCTACACACTTAAGCACTCAGAGGTCCCGTTCCGTGAGCTTGTGTGTCCTACCACTTCACGGCTGAGCCGGTGTTGCTCCTAGATGTTTCCACTTCACAATACCAGCACTTACAGTTGACCGGGTCAGCTCTAGCAGGGCATAAATTTGACTAATTGACTTGGAAAGGTGGCATCCTATGATGGTGCCACGTTAAAAGTCACTGAGCTCTTCAGTAACACCATTCTATTTCCAATGTTTGTCTATGGAGATTACATGGCTGTTTTATACACCTGTCAGCAACAGGTGTGGCTGAAATAGCCAAATCCTCTAATATGAAGGGGTGTCCACATACTGTGTGTGTGTGTGTGTGTGTAGATATATAAATGTATACACATTTGTAGAATGTAGAAAATAGTAAAAATAAAGCAAAACCCTTGAATGAGGTGTCGTCCAAACTTTTGACTGGTACACACACACACACACGTGTATATGTCCCAGTCAAGGGTTTTTCTTTATTTTTTTACTATTTTCTACATTGTAGAAAAATAGTGAAGACTTCAAAACTATGAAATAACACATATGGAATAATGTATTAACCAAAGAATTGTTGAATAAATCAAACTATATTTTATATTCTTCAAAGAAGCCACCATTCGCCTTGACTGCTTTGCACAGTCTTGGCATTCTCTCATACGTAAGTATTGTGACCCTTTGCTATGAGACTTGAAATTGAGCTCAGGTGCATCCTGTTTCCATTGATCATCCTTGAGATGTTTCTACAACTTGGAGTCCACCTGTAGTAAATTTAAATGTTTAACATGCACAATTAGAAGCATCAACCATCAGTCTCGGCTGCCACGAAAAGCCCCCACCTGCTGATCTGTACGAAGTGTGTGCGTGCCACTGGCGATGTACTTTGCTGGACATGCTAGCTGTTCTTGGCGGCGCATCATCACTTCAAACTCATTCCGTCGTGGTGTTATCGGTTGGCCTACTACTACTGGTAGTGCCGGTAAAATGTAAGTTATGAATCGCAAATCGCCATACAGCTGACACTTCAATTTCATCTATCATTTTGACTTCAATTTGTTTGTCCAAAATACTTTCAGCTTACACTGCATCTTTGCTGATGAATGCCTTAATTTCTGGTTCAATGACAATGTTGTTTAGTCTATTAAATCTCTTCTAATAGATCTGAAAATGACGCAATAACCATGAATTTAACCAACTGTTTGTTTATAATGAGGGACGTCCCACGTTTAACCTGGACACATAAATAGTAGGAATTTGCACTGGCTTCAGCCATGACGGCATGAGAGAGAAACCGCATCACGTCGCCTGCAGGTGCGAGTGTGTGTGTGTTTCACTGTCCAATCCGAGGCTCGAACATGATCTGAGCGCGTGACCAGATGCGGTTTGGTCTCTTCGGCATTAACTTGGGAAAGGAGAGTGGACAGTGCTTTCCGAATGCATTGTATGTGTGTGAGATAGATATATATATATATATATATATATATATATACACATACACATATATATACACATACACACACACACACACACACATGTATACACACACACACACACACACACACATGCACACAGTATAACTATCTCTCTCATCTGGTGGAGTTTGGACTAGTGCGGTATACCTCGTAACTCTCCATGGCCCATTCTGCCCAGGCGGCCAATCACCACCCTCCAGGGAAGTGATGTCACCTGCACCAAGCCTAGACACCACTCCCACAGCTTCTGCAGGCCCAGTCTTCTGGCTGAACCCTTTTTCCTCCGAGCCCTGTACAGAGGACACAACAAACATTGTCACAAATGAGAGATTTTGAATTGAATTTGGTTGCATTTGGAGTATCTACCATTTGACGTGTGTGTGTGTGTGTCACTGACCTGTTAGGCACGTCGATGCTGATGATGCATGTCTCCAGCAGCTCTCCTGATTGGTCAGTGCAGGAGGCCAGGAGCCAGCGCTGGTCATGCGACAGGCAGTAGCCCACAAACAGCACGTTGTACTTCTGAGAGGCCTCACCGAATGTCTCCCCCAGCTCTGTCTGCTTGTCCTTGATGGGCGCCAGGATGAACGGTGGTGTGTACAGACGCAGACACTCTGGCCTCTGCACAGGTGTGAAAGTCAAAGGTCATGGGTCAGACCAATGGTTCCTTATGTGTCACTTAGCAAGCTGCATTTAGTAAGCCATTGTGATTTATTCGACAGAGCAGTGGTCTCTTGGATCATCAAGGTATATGCAAGGACTTGCCAAAGACCAGGATGTTATATTAAACAGATCATTCACATTGTGACAACAGTTTATAGTACTGATCAGCAGTCTAAAACAATCCAGTAATAATATTTGAGACGTTTTAGTGCAGTTTCCTATGTGTGGTGTGTCGTTTACCTCGGAGCTCCTCAGTGCCATGTCGATGGCCAGGCCAGGGCCGAAGCCAGTCAGAGCCTTGATGTTGGTGTTGCCGGGGAGGGGCCGTCTGCACTGGGTGAACACCGAGAAGGCCAGGGACTTGAGATGCTGAGCGTAGAGATGGCGCTCCTCAATGCACACAGGCTGCAACAAGTACTGGCAGGGAATGATCTGACCAACACAACACAGTTAGAAACCGCTTTTTTAACCACACAAACCCCACAGGTGTTTGAGATAACTGTTGTCTAAAGAACCAATGTGCTGAACATAAATGTGAAGGGTCTGCAGTCTGGCTACGTGTCAAGTCTTTCATTACCTGCACAGACACAGAGTTTCTGATGTGAGGCGGCAGGAACTGGAGCATCTCCACATAGCAGCGCAGCAGACCCAGCGTCCACACACTGGAGTGGGTGTCCCTTTCCCCGTCCTCGTAGCTGAAGGGGTCCACGATGTAGACCACAATGGCCGGGGGGAACATCACTGCATGGGACTCTCCGTCTGTAGGGACGCCCACCTTGTCCCTCTCCAACGTGCTGTAGAGAGAGAAGCACTCTGGTCAAAGGTCAAAACAAACAGCCAATAATCAACTAGCTTTATGTATTAGATTAAAGACATATAGCAGGCCAAATGTTCTCTTCCAGACAAGTCGTGCATAAAAATGGGAGAGATAGGTAAGGTCGTAATTCAGCCTATTCCAAGTGCGAGTCAATTACAAACTCAGGGCTACAAGTGGTGCTACAGAAAATCAGTGTGACTAAACCAGAGCTTGTCAGATGGTGGTGTTACATACGTCTCTATGGGCTCGGTGGTGGCCTGGGGCTGGTTGGCAGTGGGGACATTCTCCCCTGTGGTCTGAGCAGCCGACTGTGGCCCATTCTGGGAGACGCTGCCCTGCAGGCCTGATGTCCCGTATGGTGTGTAGGAGCTGGGCTTGGCCAAGGGCATTCCTACGCCCCCTATCCCTCCCACTGCCTGGGGGCCTATGGTGGAGGTGGTGGTGGAGGGTGAGGTGGTGGCAGGCTGGGCAGTGCTGCTGCTGGTGGAGCTCTGGGGACCTGAGGAGGGGGTGGTGGAGTCGGGGGACTGGGAGGAGGCCACAGTAGGGCTGCGCTGGTTCAACAGAGTGCTATCCAGAGACTGCCCAGCTAGGTATGGAGCTGAGGAGAGTAATACAAATTTAGAGAAAAAGATGACCACTAAAATAACCAATAAAGTACATCTGAATATTTCCTTCTTGCCTTTTGTACAAGCCAAATAAAAAATGATAAACCCAAAATAGATCCCATCTCTTATTCAGTACAATCTCCTGAAGATGGCAATATGAGGACGTACCCAGGTCATGCCGGCACACTTGGGCATACAGTTTGAGTTTGCTGAAGGCCTCGCTGTTTCCGTTGCTGCTGGCCATCTTGAGGAACCAGTCACTGAGGGGCTGCTCTGCCAGGTTCCTGCCCTCTGCTGTACCAACCCGCAATATGCCATCTGCATGAGTCTTACAGATTGGTCTGTGCTGACCCAGTCGACAGGACTGCAAAGAGAAAAACATGGGTAAATGTACCAATTCTCTTAAATATTTATATTTTAGACTACGGGTTCGTGTGAGTCCGCTTACTTCGTACACGGCCATAAGGTCCTTGAAGAAGCTCTTAGCCCCGCGGAGCAGAGCCTCGTTCTCAGGACAGACGACTACATATCCCACGTCCCTGTGGGAGCCGAAGGGGTCCAGCAGCAGCTTCTCCCAGTAAGGCAGGCCGAAGGGCGACAGCACCACAAAGTCATACTCATAGCCCACCAGGAAGGTAGGGATGGGCAGGGGCTCTGGAGACTCGTCCGTGCCTAATGGTTCAGAGAGGAGGGACAGTCCGACTCATTGCAAAGTTTAGTTGAGGGCGGCAGGTAGCCTAGCGGATAAGAGCGTTGGGCCAGTAACTGGAAAAAATGCTTTGTGTAAACTTAAACCAGATATAAAGTACGTAGAAAAGACAATGGACCTATATAATATAATATTTCCGAACTAACAATCACCTAAATAAAAGCTAAAGGGTGAATTACGTAAGAAAACAATGAATTTAGTAGTATGATTGTTTGTGCAAAAGAACACAGGATTAGCCATGGCAAAATGCATAGAATTACAGTAAATTTGTTTTAAAACCGCAAAATTCTCTCAGCTCCATGGAGACATTTATAGACTTGCAAGAATTATCTTCAATGTAGCTGCGCCGAAAGGCCACCATACATTAATCTTTATGTATTATTATTTAAGTCTGTGTTTACCGTAGGATCCCCTGCCGGCCATCTTGTGAAACTGCTGCCAGGTGAGGGGTCCCTGAACACCCCAGGAACGTACGCTCCTCTTCTTCTGGATAGCATCTTGGAGTACAGGCTGGAGGGAGAGCAGCACCCGCAACACGTCCTGAGAAAACAGCCTGCTCACTTCTGCAGCTGGAAGGACAAACAGAGGGTGGGAGGGATTAGCATCATACAAACACACATCCAACAAACACTGGGTTTCACATAATGGGAGTAGGAAGAGGGGGAAAGTGTTTGTGCATTGTCAACGAGCAAAGGAACGGACTCACCTTTGCGTTTAGGCCAGTTGTGTAGACACGTACTCTTAACCAGTGCCTCGTCCACCTTGCCTCCTGACATGTTGTCCATGAACTGCCGGCCATGCTCCAGAGCCATGTAGCAGTCGTTATAGCAGTCCCTCTCCTCCACACGTAGAGAAGAGCAAGAGGGGCCAGAGGACAGAGCCCTGGGGTACTCTACCCCAGCCATGGGGGAGAACGGGTTAGTGCACTGGTCCTGGAGCAGCAAGATGAGCTCGTCTGGGGGCCTCTCTTTGGGGTTACCGGTCCTGTGAAGGGAGGCGCCGTGCAGCTCCTGGAAACGCCTCTCAGAGTCCCGGCCAGCGTCCGAGCCACGCCCCACCACGTCCAGCTCGTCCTCCAGGAAGAGCCCAGCCGAGCTGCCGTAGCGACGGTTGACCACGGCGCTGAAACCGCAGGTGCAGGGGTACTGGGCCTCGCCGTTGTCGTTAAGATATACGCCCACGTCTGCGCCACGGATGTTCATGTTGCACACGCACACGCAGCAACTGTCAAAGTTACAGTCCCTGAAGAGGTTCATGACGGACTCGGAGAGGATAAGGGTGACGTAGAGGCTGTGGGCCTCGGGGATGGAAGGCACAGTGGCTGGCTCCACTGAGCTGAGAGGTCGGCAGGTGGAAGGGGTGGATGCGGGCGAGTCAGAGTTGTCGTATTTGAGCGATCCCTGGACACTGGCGGGCCCTCTTGGGGTGCGTGGGGTACGGGGAGTGCGTGGGGTAGGGGCGGAGAAACGGGGTGTGGCCGGGGAGGGCAGGATGCCCGTGCCGCTGTTGCTGGGTGGGGCGCTGTTGGACATGAAGGGCGTGTGGGTCTGCGGAGTGTAGCTCTGGTAGTCTGGCTCAACACTGGGGATGTTACTGAAATAGGGAGACAACAGCACACACATTAAAACCCCTGACACACAATTGGGTATATGAGACTTGTATAATTCAAGGGGACCCGTCTGATTGGTTACCCGTCTTTGGTGAGAAGGCCCAGGGTTGGCACGGGGGGTATGAGCTCCAGTTTGCCCATGGTCCAGCTGGGTGTGTAAACACAGTCCTCTGGCAGCTTGATGGGCATCATATACTGACTGGGCAGCATCTTCAGCGGCGCAAACATGGAGCAGCCTGTGAATGCCTTGCACCCCTCCGGCTTGTAGACAAACGAGAAGTCCTGGAGGTAGATGGAGATAATGAAAATAAGCTACTAGAACACTTAAGCAGGTCTAAGAACAAGTATGTACGAGCACTGACTTTGCTGAGAACCTGTACTTACTACGACTGTGATGTGGTTGTCTCACCTAGCTTTCCTTAGATGAATGCACAAACTACAAATCATTCAGGATAAGCTGGATAAGAGCAACTGCTAAATGACTAAAATGTCAAATTGAGACCCTCCACTAGACTGAAGTTAACTCTTAAATGTACCTATTCGATTTGTTTTATTCAATTCAGTAGCTCCTGTCCGCAGAAAGCTGAGTATCTTGGCTATTGATTGGCGCCTTCAAATCTTTTGTGTGACTTACTACCATGTATGGGCATACGAATGTATAAGGGCAGGACGAGTCGATGACCTCATTTCAAGATGGCTGCTACCTACATTCCTGTTAGCGTTGTGAAGCATAAACAAAATAAACAAGTAAAACGTTGATACACACCGAAAGCCGGGACTCCACAGATCGTAAGAATATCTTATTTGTCTGCCTGTGACTGGCCCCGAGAGTCAAAATATTTATTTTAAACGTTTCGACCAAACAGAAGACATCTTACAAGGTAAGCGTTGATTTGGTCTGTGTTTGAGCTATAGGTACATGGGGGGGTATCAAATGAATCATATTGCCAATGTTATCTGATGAGGTATAAATAAACTTAATAGCAACATTGAATGTCCACCGAGAGAGACAGGGGATTGGCTACTATGGTACCTTGACAGTCTTGTAGCCAATGAGATAAGCTTTCCAGGGATATGCAGTTGACCTGGGTGGTACAAAGCAAGGCCTAGAACCTTAGGCATAATGGAAACTATTGTTACCTGGCTCAGAGACTTGGAAACATCCCGTGACCACACCTGACACCACTTACTAAAAACATCTGGCCATTTCAAGTTTGGTCTCTCAATACTATTTTTTTTTCTGATATTGTTCACGTCGTGGAAGCCATCTGATGCGTTTCTAGCTCTAGTCATCAATAATTCACTTACAGCTCAATGAAAGATGAGTCAAAAAAATATATATTGTGTGTGCTTGATCTTGTGTATTCTCCTATCCATCTTCTGATAATTTCCCCACAATCTCCCAGATGTCTTCTTTCCAAATATACCAAGTTTTTGTATGTCAGAATCACGTAATTAATTACACATGAATAGCAGTTACTTTGGGGTATGTCTATTTAGGCGGAAATCTACATTTAAGAGGTTAAAGGCCCAGTGCAATCAAGCATTTTATTTTCCTGTGTTTTAGACATTTTTCAACACTAGGAGGTTGGAATATGAGGTTGTGAAAATGACACCTCTCAGTGTAAGAGCTGTTTGAAAAGACTACCTGAAATCTCAGCCCATTTTGGTGTGATGGAGTTTTGGCATGCCTGGCGACATCACCAAGCAGTATAAATGAATAGACCAATAACAAAGAGTTTTAAACCTCTCTGCCAATAACGGTTATTTTTCAGGTTACATATCCCTCCCATTAGGCTCATCCAATTAGGCCCCACACTCAGACCTCTCCCCCTAGCAAAATTCTTGCTTGAGAAATGGCTCTGGCAATTTGCTAAGAAGCCATGTCTATTTCTTACCATTTTAATTGAAAAATAATAAGACTAAGTATTTAATTATTACCCAGAAATTATTTTATATCAAGATAAAAACAGCTGCATTGGGCCTTTAAGTTACCTTTATCTCAGAGGGCTTGGGGCTGCAGAAGCCTTCCTCCACCTCCATCTTGTAGTGGCTGCTAAACTGGCTCCCTTCCAGCAGAGTGAGGCCCACCCCGCCCTCCAGGCCACAGTAGTCCTTCCCCCCAGTGTTCATGGGGGAGTAGCCATTGATGTGCTGCTCCAGAGAGGGAGGTGTCGGGAACATCTTGTGCAGGTCAGCAGAGCCTGGGGACAGGAAGATCAACAGTGGAATTACCCTATTGTTTGATAAATTAATGTAGGATACAGTGATGACCTAAAGAGGAACTTTATGGAAGGAATTGGAGAAGGGAACATACTTATGCAGGACAGAGGGTCCAGATTTGATGTTTTGTGTTCCTTACTGCCAAACTTGTCTCCATGAACTCCTGCTCTCCTGGATCCAGGCTGTGGAGGACAGAACGTTTCAAAAAGGCTTCAAACAGAGAGCTTTAAGACTTTACACAATGTTCTGTTAGTAAAGTATCAACTAGAGATATCGAAACAGACAAAAGGATATGTAACCCAAACAATGCACTCTGAAACAGGTTCTTATCAAGGATTTGCCTGTATTTGGCTTCATTCATTGTTACCTCTATCCTTACCAGTCTCCCAGTACCTGACGCTGAAAAGCATCCCCATAGCATGATGCTGCCACCACCATGCTTCACGGTAGTGATGGTCTTATACAGGTGATGAGCTGTGCCAGTTCTCCAGACATAGCACTTTGCGTTCAGGCCAAAGACTTCCATTTGTCTCATCAGACCACAATCTTTTGCCTTATGCACTCAGTCTTTCACGTGCCTTTTTGCAAGGTCCAGGTATGCTGTCAAGTGCCTTTTTCTCAGGAGTGGCTTCCATCTAGCTACTCTCCCATAAAACCCAGAATGGTGTTGTCCTTCCGACAGGTTCTCCCATCTCAGCCAAGGAACTCTGTAGCGCTGTCAGTAGTCATTGGGTTCTTGGTCACCTGCCTGACCAAGGTCCTTCTTTCCCAGTTTGGTCAGATGGCAATATCTAGGCAGAGTCTGGGTTGTTCCATATTTTTTTCAATTTCCCAAATATGGAGACCACAATGTGCTCTTGGAAACTTTCAAACAAACTAGAAATGGTTTTATGCCCTTCCCAGATATATGCCTCTCTGGCATCTACAGACAGTTCCTTGGACTTCATGGTATATTTTCTGTTCTTACATGCACTGTCAACTGTGGGACCTTATACAGACAGGTGTGTTTTCTTTCTAAATCAATTGAATGGGCCACAGGGGGGCTCCAATCAAGTTATAGTAACATTTAGGATTGTCAAAGGAAAGTGGATGTGCCTGAGCTCAATTTGGAGTGTCATAGCAAAAGGAGTGTATTTTAAATTTCAATGTGTTCACTTTGTCATTATGGGGTAAGTGTGTGTAGACAGGTGATGATTTTTATTTAATCAATTTTGAAATCAAAATGTGGATTAAGTCAGGAGGTATGAATACTTTCTGGAGGCACTGTATACTCTACTGACCGCTAGCTCATCTTCGTCTGAGTTGAAGAGGTTGTCCAGGTCGTTGATGGACACAGCCAGATCTGTCTCATGGATGAGGCTGGTGGATGGTATAGGCTTTGCACCCTGACCATCTGCACACACAGAGAGACAGACAAAGGAAGTGCCCTCAGTAACCACTCTGGATGACCATTTTACTGACATTCCACTCTTGTAGTTTTATAGGAGTGATTAAAACAAAAAGTCTTCAACAATAAAGAAGAAAATGCTCACCATCTGCTGAGGTCCCACTGCCATCGTCACCCTAAACAAACACCAGCATAAAAAAAAAAGTGTTTTTCCTCTTGGCATCCGCTACATCAGTGGCTCCCAACAAGGTGTACTAGGACCCCTGGGAGTACTTGGTCTATCCACAGTGGGTACTTGAGAAGATTCATGAGACCATAAGCTTACTGGTAAAATGCACGAGGGGGTACTTCAGGGGTACTCCAGGCAGCGCAAATTTCAGTTGGTGGTACAGTATTCAAAATATGTTGGGAACCAATGTGCTACATCATCCCATAAGCAAAGAGTGGCATACACATGTCAACTGAACTAACAAATCCTACAACATTAGGTAGGATTAACTATGGATAACTATGGAATTAATTCTTAGAAATTCACCTTGTGTCTCTTGCTGGTCTCTCTCTCAGAGCCTGGTTTGTCCTTCTTGTCAGTGAAAGTGAACTCATCGTCTGCCTCCACGAAGGCGTAGGGGTCTGGCTCCTCCTCCTGGTCCTCATCAGCCATGGCAGCCGCCAGGTGGCTGTTCCTCCGCTGGGTGTAGGTCCTCACCAGGTCGTCAGACACCTTCAGAGGCCTGCCAGAGCCAGACATCAACCTGGGAGGAGACAATGTTACATAGATTATCAGTAATCATGTGAAAGTAGGGGAAACTGCATATACAGTTGAAGTCGGAGGTTTACATACACTTTAGCCAAATACATTTAAAAACTCCGTTTTTCACAATTCCTGACATTTAATCCTAGTAAACATTCCCTGTCTTAGGTCAGTTAGGATCACCACTTTATTTTAAGAATATGAAATGTCAGAATAATAGGGAGAATTATTTATTTCAGCTTTTATTTCTTTCATCACATTCCCAGTGGGTCAGAAGTTTACATACACTCAATTAGTATTTGGTAGCATTGCCTTTAAATTGTTTAACTTGGGTCAAACGTTTCGGGTAGCCTTCCACAGGCTTCCCACAATAGTTGGGTGAATTAAGGCCTATTCCTCCTGACAGAACTGGTGTAACTGAGTCACACGCGTTTTCAGTTCTGCCAACAAAGTTTCTATAGGTTTGAGGTCAGGGCTTTGTGATGGCCACTCCAATACCTTGACTTTGTTGTCCTTAAGCCATTTTCCTTGGGGTCATTGTCCATTTGGAAGACCCATTTGCGACCAAGCTTTAACTTCCTGACTGATGTCTTGAGATAATCAATAGATCTACATAATTGTCTTTCCTCATGATGCCATCTATTTGGTGAAGTGCACCAGTCCCTCCTGCAGAAAAACACCCACACAACATGATGCTGCCAGCCCCGTGCTTCATGATGGCCAAACATATGTTTCATCAGACCAGAAGACATTTCTCCAAAATGTACAATCTTTGTCCCTATGTGCAGTTGCAAACCGTAGTCTGGCTTTTCTATGGCGGTTTTGGAGCAGTGGCTTCTTCCTTGCTGAGCGGCCTTTCAGGTTATGGCGATATAGGACTTGTTTTACTGTGGAAATATACTTTGGTACCCGTTTCCTTCAGCATCTTCACAAGGTCCTTTGCTGTTCTAGGATTGATTTGCACTTTTTGCACGAAAGTACGTTAATCTCTAGGAGACAGAATCTCTAGGAGTCTCCATCCTGAGTGGTATGACGGCTGCGTGGACCCATGGTGGTTATACTTGCGTACTATTTTTTGTACAGATTAACGTGGTACCTTCAGGTGTTTGGAAATTGCTCCCAAGGATGAACCAGAATTGTGGAGGTCTACAATTATTTTTCTGAGGTCTTGGCTGATTTCTTTTGACATTTTCCCATATGTCGAGCAAAGAGGCACTGAGTTTGAAGGTAGGCCTTGAAATACATCCACAGGTACACCTCCAATTGACTCAAATGACGTCAATTAGCCTATCAGAAGCTTCTAAAGCCATGACATCATTTTCTGGAATTTTCAAGTTGTTTAAAGGCAGTCAACTTAGTGTATGTAAACTTCTGACCCACTGGAACTGTGATATTGTGAATATAATGAAATAATCAGTCTAAACAATTGTTGGAAGAATTACTTGTGTCATGCACAACGTAGATGTCCTAACCGACTTTCCAAAACTATAGCTTGTTAACATAATCTGTGGAGTGGTTGAAAAATGAGTTAATGACTTCAACCTAAGTGTATGTAAACTTCTGACTTCAACTGTATATAATGCTCAAAGTGGTTGCACAGAGAGGGAGAGTGGGAGAAACCAAAATTCTATCAAATCAGCCACTCATCCCCTTGGTGCTTGTATTAAGGTTTATCATTACATCTTGAAAAAGAGAAGGGGTAGTGTACTCACTCTGTGACAGAGACAATGTTCTCCTGCCCTCCTCCTCCCCCGGAGTCATCCTGTAGTTTGTCCACAGGCAGTAGTGGTGTCAAGAAGTCTGAAGCCTTCTTCCGTGGGAGGTTGAAGTACTTCCAGGGGTTATGGGCAGAGTCTTCGTTGGGGTTGATGGCTGAGCCCACGTAGACAGTGGGTTCCAGGTACTCAGGGTAGGCAGGGGGGAAAGGCAGGGGCAGGGGCTCGTCAGACGAGGTCTTCTGGGGCAGCAGGCAGGGCTCGGAGGGGGGGTAGAAGTGTTGGTGGATGGGTGTGGAGGAGCTCTTCATGGCCCCAGGGTCTTCCTCCCCGCGCTCGCAGGGGTGGGGGCTGAGAGGAGGGGGCTGAGGGGAGTCGGCCAGGTCTTGGGGGGTCCCGTGGGTGTGCAACATGGGGGCTTTGGAAGGGGCTGTGTCTACGTGGTGCAGGCTGGGGTAGGGGCCCTCATCCTGGGTCCTCATACACAGCCTCTGGGGCTCCATGGCCTGCTCCTCAAACACATAGCTGCGGTGGTGGAAGGGTGTCTGGGGCCTCTTCTGCAGCTTCTCCCCCTTCTCCAGCTTCTCGCCCAGCTTGTGTTTGGGGGGCGGCTGTGGGGGCTGCCCCACCGATGGGGGGTTTCCTGAGGTGCTGCCAGATCGTTGCTTCTGGTTTTTATGCCTGGGGTAAAAGAGACAAAATATTGGAATAGAAATTTACTGAATGTTCATTTCCAAGGTGTCTGTGATAAAATCAAATCCCCTAAAGGACTCTGGTAAGTTACGGGGAAAAATTTAAATCAGCCTAAAACACGTGTCAAACAAGGCCCGCGACACCTTTCCATCTGGCATGAACAATGATTTGGGTTGTCAAGTAATTCTGTCCCGCTTCCATACCGCCCACAACGCGCTGTCCCAGCAAGTACTGCAAACTTGATGCGCTCTAAAGGCAGTGCATTGACACACACACAACCTCTCCTCCCAGACCCACACATACACCAACCCAACCAGGAGCCAACCAAAGCTGTAGGCTAAATGTTGATGCCAAGTCTCAGTTCTAAAGAATCATTGCTGTAGCCTACAGAAAACACCATCTTGGTTGTCAAAAAGGTATTAGATAAAGGACACACACGCAAGTATAAATTAGTTAACAGTTAAGTCATCTACTTTATGAAATTACAGCCCGATGTGCTCGCACAACAATTGAACATAAATTGCGCTGTTCCGTTTATATCAGGCAGCAGAGGGAAAGTCCTAAGCTACTAAAATGTTGGATTCTGGTTTTGGTTTTTAAAGCTTGAGAATGAATATCCCAAAAACATAAACTGCAACAAAACACATCAAATATGATTTATTAGGGTCGCAGCATATTAACCGACGCACATTATTTCTCTTATTTATGTTAAAATGCTATATTCAGCATCCCATGTACATTTATACGTGGACATTATAAAGGGGCATATTTTTTAAAAATAAAACAATGGTCAGTTTGGGTCACAGTTGTACGCATGTTTCACTCTAAAAACAAACATAGGCCTGTCTGGCCCGTAAATGTGTTGTTTTCTTTCCCCCAATGTGGCCCGTGCAGTGATTGAGTTTGACACCCATGGCCGAAAACAACCCCACCTTTATAATCAAACGTGGTCCACAGTACCTTGAACAGTTACAGTTTGCCCTATGCGATGACTCCACAAAATCCCACACTCCTGTTTTGTCCCCCTCCTCCTCACAGGTGCCGTTGGTCAATGTAGCAAACTTCCTCCTGACAAAGAACCAGACAAACAGAGCTCAGCAGACAGACTCTCCTTCAATAGACCAGTAGTATAATATCAAATCAATAGGGTGAGGTGACGGTAGGGTACATACTTGCTCTGGGCCCGGTTGGTAGTGCACTCCTGCCACACACTCTCCACCACCTGGGCAGCAAGCTTGCGGGGGATCTTGCTGCCGTGCATACTGCTGCTGTTGGAGCTGAAACCATCCACTGTCGAGCAGAGCTTCAACCACCTCTGGGATGCCTGATAATCTACAGCGGAAAAGATAGTGTAACACTTAGGTGAGAATGCCAGAGAAGCGGGTGTTTGGAGGATCTACTGTATTGGCACAGGTGTTAGCCCCGAGACGAAACACTGGATTCAAGGGCATAATCCCTTTTATACAACGGATTACCAACATACTCAAATAATGATTCACATATTTTTTTTAATAACAAATGTAATTCTGATTAATGTATTCATACCATTTTATCCTTCCACGAGATACAGCCCTGACACAAATCTAGGGTTGCTACCCAAGCTGGCTGGTCATTCATTCTATTGGTTCGGTTGCCAGGGACATGACACAGTCGTTAAGTCTTTATGTTTTAAAATCTATGGACACGACCCAGTCGTTCGTTCTAAAAGTTCTGTTGCCATGATGGCTGGCAACGTTCTTATCCCTTAAACAACCTGAATGCATCTGTTTATTATCTATGCATAGTCAATTTAACTCTATATTACCTGGACTAACCGGTGCCCCCCGCACATTGACTCTGTACCAGCACCCTTGTATTTTACTGCTGCTGTTTAATTATTTTCATTACTTTTTAAAGCATTGTTGGTTAAGGGCTTGTAGGTAAGCATTTCACTGTAAGGTCTACACCGGTTGTATTCGGCTCATGTGACAAATACGATTTGATCAATGTTTAATCATTCAAAAGATGGACACTGAAGCCAGACTGCGACTCATACCATATTACACCTGCAGTGTCTGTGGTCCTAAAAGACTGATTAGTAAATGGTAAGGCTACCTGTTTGGGCCTCCTCTGGTGATGTGGGAGGGGTAAGGGTGACAGAGGACATAGCAGGGTCTCTGTGGGTTCCCTGGCCCTGCTGGCCCCCACACATGATGGC
The DNA here is from genome assembly GCA_023634145.1 of Thymallus thymallus. Taxonomy (NCBI): domain Eukaryota; kingdom Metazoa; phylum Chordata; class Actinopteri; order Salmoniformes; family Salmonidae; genus Thymallus; species Thymallus thymallus. The sequence goes on from CM042378.1 coordinate 22,015,255, forward strand.
TGAGGGGTTGGCTGAGCCCTGGGGGGCCAGGGCAGGGAGGTCTGACTGGGGCACCAGTACTAGACAGGCAGGGTACACCATCCTCACTCCCGCTGGAACAGATCAACGCAACACATTTAGTCAGTGACAGTCACCGTCAGAAACAGACACAATTGCAATAACGCATACTAGCCATTAAAATAACACATCCACACAGAACACACACTCAACTGTAGAAACAACCCCACTACCCCAGCTTACCAACAAGGACCTCCACGGCTGCTAGGGAGTCGTCCTCCCAGTCTGCATCCTCCATCTTGTCCTCTGGGCGGTCCTTGGCGCTGGGGCTGATGGGATAGAACTGCCGCCACTCCTCAATGAGTTTCTGGGTGGGGTGGTCAGACATCTTGAAGGACTGGCCCGTAACAGTTCCGTTCAGACCGTATGGACTCAAGATGACTGTGGAAATGAGAGGATAGGAGGTGTGAGGTCAGCCCAGGTCAGAATAGAGTTGTGACTAAAGATAAATGAATTATGACAGCAGAGAGCAGGCTTGAATTATAAATACTACTGCAGCGGCATTGCCTTTGACAAAAAATAACAGATGTATGGACATTACAGTATCTAACCAATGCCAGGTAGTTTAACTGTTGTCTCAATAGGATATGGCTGAGTGACTAGGCCATGGCTGGTTAGACCCACCTTGCAGGGGGCTGGCATTCTGCTGTGCCAGGCTCAGGTGCTCTTCACTCAGCCGCTGGACAGACTGGTGCTGGGCAATCTCCACGCTGGTGCACACGTTACTGTCCCCGTGCAGGAAGAAGGTGAATGCACACGACAGGTGCTCACTGCAGAAGGGATGGGAAAAACACTGTCAGTCTCAGATCCATCTGGAAATATAGGTACGACATTCCTCAGAGAAGCAATCAGAGTGAAACTTAAAAGATTCAATGTCTTATCAGACACAGAAAAATAACAGAAAGCAAAATAATGATTTATTCTCATTTGGATTAACTGGTACCAGGACAAAATTACAGGTTTCATAAAATGCAAAAGAGTGAGAAATTAAAAGGGTTGAACAGGGAGGTCCGTTGGCCTTGACCAGACAGGATACTTCAGACATGAAAGAAAAAAAACTATACCAAAACCATTACATTCCTATGAGGCTGTTAGCAGGGTTGGGGCTGGAAATGAAACTGAAAGGTAAACAAAGCTTTGCTGCTGTATGCAGAGTAAAGATCTGATTGCATGATTTCGTGACAGACTGAGCAAGAGGATGCACCGATTTTGTAATAAACCAGTGTATTCTTTCTTTCTGCCCGAGGCTCACTCATGTTATACGTGCAACAGTTAACACAACAGTAAATGTACAGATCAAAAAGGAGGGTAAGTGGTGGGCATGGCGGCGGGTGTGGTCAACGCTGCTGAATTTCTCTACACCATCTTGGCTGTGTAGACATTTTTAAGCCAATTTCCTGCAATTTTCTCCATGGAGCGGAGATCTTTTTTTTGCTGTTTTATAGCTAATTTCATGCTTTTCTACATACTCTGCCACGGAGCAGAGAGAAAATGTTATAGTTTTGCAATGGCCAATGCTATGTTCTTATACTCAAACATAATAAAATCAAGATAGCTAAATTCATTGTTTTTGGAAATTTCATTTCTCACTGTATACATTTTATTTTGGTGTTAGTTTTCGTAGATTTTATTACAAAAAATAAAACATAGGTCTATTACCTTTTCTACATAGTTTATATCTGGTAATTAATAAGTAATTTAAGTTTACACTGAAAGTGTTTTTCAATTCATTATTTGTTAGTTTTTTTCCTCCCCATTTTCGTGATATCCAATTGGTAGTTACCCCGTACGGACTCAGGAGGGGCGAAGGTCGAGAGTTGTGCGTCCGTGTCAGCGTGCACACGCCCGGCATGTACCAGGAGTTGCTAGAGTGCGATGGGACAAGGACATCCCGGCCGGCCAAACCCTCCACTAACCCGGATGATGCTGGGCCAATTGTGTGTCGCCTCATGGGTCTCCCGGTCACGGACGGCTGTGACACAGCCGTGAATCGAACCAGGATCTGTAGTAACGCAGCAAGCACCGCAATGCAGTGCCTTAGACCGCTGCGCCACTCGGGAGGCCCAAATGTATTTATTTTTTATTATACTGTTCGGACCCTTAGGCAGCCCGCCCAAGGATTACAATGGCAGAAAAATCCCTGTTTTCCAGTCAAGTCATTACACAAACCTTGATTTTCTATAAGGTTGAATCAAAGACAGGAATGTTGGCACGAGAAGGCACATGACAGGGTTATCAACTTCAAAACAAATCTTTACCATCAAAACTTTCACAGTCTGTGTTAGATAGATAGCAGCTCTAGTACTTTGCTGAAAGGATCATTCTCAACATCCCAGAAATACACTAGTCACACATAAACTGAAGACTATATGACAGGCTATTAGTACGTTCCTAGAGCAACAAGCCCATGTCCTCACCCCAGAGAAAGCTAATTGTCCATAAATGAGTCAGAGGGGTGAGTCAAGGAGAGCAGGGAAGGGAGTGAGGGGACCAGAGTGGCAACAACATTCCTCAAATATTTGTTGTGCACTTTTATCAGAGCATGTGAGCAGTGTTGAGTAGTTGGAAATCCTGACGAGGGCGCTCCGCTACAACCCGACCACAAGAAAACTGCCGCTCCAAACGCGCTCCCTTCTTTAAAAATCACAATTTAAGCAACACTCATGTATTTTTGTGACTTCCTGGACCTAACAATTGGTTTATAAGTACTGAAAGCTAACGGATTTGAATGAAAAGTACTTGAATAAACCTGAAACTGTGAATATAAGAAGCTAACATCATTTCAAATAGGTTACATGTCATATTAAACAGCACAAACACTAAACAGAAATGAATTATTTCAAGGCTATAGCCTACAAAGAAATACATTGTGAAGCATTTGTGACAATAGGCTGGTAGGGACACAAAGCACTCAGCATTTAAACATTTTATTGTATTAAATCATTCTTCATCAGTCTATAAATTGCGTATATAGGCTTACTTAGAATTAAATACAAATTAAACAAAACATTACTTATTAGTGCTTTTGAATGTTTAGAAGAACAAGTTTGGCCTAAAGGTTTTTAGGCAAAATAACCCAATCAAAATGGAAAGCTCCTTGAACATGGGAATATGTCAGGCCTATTGGGACAAAATCAATTAAGACCAATTATATAGATTATAGAACGGAAATGAACGAAACATTTAAGAGATCTGATTTTTAGTTTATAAATACTTTGCTACAATGACAGTTATCTACCCACCAAGTTGTGCACGTCATAAGTACACCATGCTTTTGGGATACGTGTCTTTTCAGATTCCGCAATGATTCTTTAGTCGTGGACACTACATCACCAGATTCCCTCTTGCTCTTGGCACTCGTCTTTGTAAGTCACCCTGATTTAGCACTTGTGTGCTATATGAAAATATTTAGTGAACTCCATGACAGTAGCTAAAGCAAGGGGCTATAGCAGCACACAAGTAGACTACAAATGCATGCTGGGCAGGCATGCCCTGAGCTTGTGAAGTGAGCGCTACTGGGCACGTTCCACTCCTTGCTGCGCTCCAGCTCTACTCCGCTTACATACAGACTTTTATGCCATTAAAATCTACTTCCAGGTCACAATGGCTGCTTCCTCTGAGGAAAATGGTCAGGGAGGCCTGAGCCCTGGCCTTCAACCAGCATGGACAACAGACGGTAGATTATTTTAGTTTCAGATAAAAGTGATCCTCAAAAACACCTACTTTCCTTCAATAGGCCAAAATGTGATTGCCTTGTTAAAAATAACAGACTATTAGATACCTGAAATGTTGAAACAAGGCTTTATTTACTCACTAGTGCTGCACCACACCAAAATAGTTCCTGTTGACATGGTTGGTGTAAAACCACAGTGCAGACTCAGTGTTTTCCAAAGACAGCCCTGTTTACCAGACAGAGTACAGGCGACAGGGAGACCGCTGAATCTCCCTCACACACCAACTCTCATTTTCACCAAATCCAAGCAGGCACTGCTCTTCTTCAACACCCACTTGTAGAGGACTTCATCCAGAACATTGAGGCCTATTCTCACACACTTCACACACGTAAACACACCGTGACACCTTAACCCCCCAGTGATCATGCACTGCAATCACCTCAATTCTACGCTCTCGTCAGGCTCACTGAAAACTTACTCTCCTGAAATTAACGGAGCAAAACGGAAATGCTTAAAAACGGCAGCACTGCTTGAATTACCAGGGGAGGCAAAACAGGCAGGGCTCAAATTAGCCCATTAGGGCTCTCCAGGATTCCCCCAGGCCCCATTCGAGTGCAGGGGGAAGCCAAAACTGTGATGTCATTCCCATTAAAGGCGCACGCATGCTTCCCAGCCAAAGAGTTTTTGCATATATTATGACAACATTTTGTGACGTTTTTGTTAATTTTGGACTTCGGTAGGGTTTTTTTCCGGCTGTTCAGGCACATTTTTTCCTCGCAGCAAGCCGAAGTTAGTAGCGAAGTCTACGCCCCTTCATCTGTGATTGGTCAAGAGTAGGGATTCTTCAATAAAGTATTTTTTGTTTTTCAAGGAGATTTTTTCATTGTGAAATACTGCACCAGCCATCTTCTATGTAAAAACTTCAATTTATGACAGATTTATTGTATTCATTCTGACTATTTTGAGGAAGTGTACACTGGCTACACGTCTTAAATTTACAAACAGTACTATTGACAATTTTTTGTTTTTCAAGCAAAGGTCTTAGGGGAGTATGCGAGTACACTCGTTTGGCTAGGCGCCAGCTAAACTGAAGTATGCTGACGCATAAAAGGGCAAGAATTAATACAGTATGCATGTCTACTCTCAGCAGCAGAACAAAAAAATCTGTTGCTTGTTCAGGCTGAGATAGGCGCCGAAAAGATTACCTAATCTTTCCAAAATAACTCTAATGGCAGTGTAGTAGTTGTTTGGAATCTGAGGTAATTTATAGATCAGAATCTGTGCAGGTTGACTCACGTGAACTCATTTGCACTCCAGTATCTCTATTTGCACAGCATCATCTGCACATCTATCACTCCAGTGTTAATGCTAATTTGTAATTTATTTCGCCACTATGGCATATTTATTGTCCTACCTTCCTGCATTCTGCACTACACTTGCACACTCTGTACATATATTTTCTATTGTGTTATTGAATGTACGTTTGTTTATCCCATGTGTAACTCTGTGTTGTTGTTTTTGTCGCACTGCTTTGCTTTGTCTTGGCCAGGTCGCAGTTGTAAATGAGAACTTGTTCTCAACTGGCCTACCTGGTTAAATAAAAAGGTTAAATAAAAATAATATTTAAAAAAAATAATCTGTGCAGGTTGACTCACGTGAACAAGCATACATTCACCTGCACTCACTAAAATACTCTCTACGGACAACCGGAAACTCTCCAGACATCCAAGTAGTAATCCAGCAGAGCTATTAACAGAGAAGGATACTGAAGTGGACATGTGAATAACTACTAAACATATGCTGCCTTTGAACAGCCAAGTATCCTAGGGGTATTTCAATGAATCCATCTATCCAATGAACCTCAGGGTTTATTTCAAGAACAAACCATAAGGGACAAAATCACCAGATAGGGAGTCAATGACAAAGTGTGTACATTTCTATGGCCTATGTGTTACAAATCATACGACAGAACATCAAGTAAGAGGAAAACTGTCACATTCACATGCTGACTAGATCGGGACCGCGCGTTGGTCCGCGTGCGCTATCGCACACATGTTGATTTTGTCCATCCAGACCAGACGCAAATCAGGATACACAGGTTGAAAAAACAAACTCGGCACCAACTATATTCATTTGGGGACAAGTCGAAACGCATGAAACATTCACTGCCATTTAGCTAGCTAGCTTGCTGTTATAAAACATTGGGTTGTTATTTTACCCAAAATGCACAAGGTCCTCTACTCCGACAATAAAAGGGTAAAAGGGTTAACCTAGTTAGTTTCTAGTCATCTCTCCTCCTTCAGCCTTCTTTGGACTTTATATGGCGGTTGGCAAACAACTTTAAGGTGCCCACGTGAGCATATGATCCTAAAAACCAATGGGGAGACGGGAGAGGCGGGACTTGCAGCACGCTCATTGACGTGCGCGAGCAGTTTGGATGAAATTATTGAATGTGTACATTTATTTTGCAACGCTCGCACACTTAACGCCAGCGGTGTGGTCAGCATGTCAGAAACTGCTGAATTTCACACTAGACACTCATGCATGCCATTAACAACTTTCATTGGCATTCACTCAATTTACTGTAGGCCTACATTTGTAGCCAACCAATTTACTATTCTTGGCAGACGTTTTAATCCAGTGCAATACATTTCTAAAACCAATAAGGAAGTACACTGGATTAGGATGCCTGGTTGACCTGCTGTAGAAATTTACTAGAAACAGTCACCAGAACATTCCGCAAAACTGATGAAGATATCAATGCACTGGTTACTGAATAGGGTTATTACGGGGACTCTTACCTCTTATTGATGGGCTTCTCATCCTTCTCGTAGGGCTTGACAAACCACTTGCCAATACGTACAAAGCTGCGGTTCATGAGGCAACGCTCCAGCAGGTTGTGGACAGCTTTGAACAGGAGTGTGCGGCACTCGTAGGACAAGCCGCTCTCCCATTCGCCGTCCTCCTCACCTGAGGCGGGGAGAGAAATGACAGTCAGATACCTGCTGAATGCTCCATCAACATCACAACTTTAAACTGTAAACAAAAACTCAAGGATTGGTGGTGTTGCCTTTTGTCATTGGTTCAAACAATTTGAGAATTTTTGACTATGTGCCAATGTTTACGATGAAACACAACACATTAAGAAACCATGTAAATAATATGTTAAAGAGAAAATCAAAAACAGCAGTCAAGCTTTCATGATATTGGACAGTGTTAGCACCCACATCATGATGATGATGAAAAATGCATCATATCCAAAATAACATTTGAGTGGAGTTTCCCTTTAAGCTTTCATGATGAACTGTTGCTGCAACAGTTTGACAGGTGGTGGGGATATAAAAGGGATTTTCACCTGACTAGTGTTGGATAGAAACTAAGCAAAAATGTTAGCTTTGTTTTATCAGCGGCAAGGCCTATAAGATCTAGCCACCAGGCAGCCCCTTAGCTTTACCCTGTAGGCAGCTTACTACTGTAACAGGAGCTGCGACTCAAATAAAAGCAGATGGGAGATTTTATGATTTATGCGTTCAGCTGACTGGTGTCATGGTGCGCAAACCCCCTCCCAACAACAAGCAGAACTCAAAACTGTAGGCCCGACATGTAAACTACTTGCAGCTTTTGGTAATGAAAGATGCAGGTAATCATTGAAGTGCGCCAGGCTGTGGACTACTGAGGGTCTTCAACTGAGCAGTGTTTCGCATGACACCGGCAGCCTCTCTTCCAAGAGTCAACTGAGAGTTTATCCTAACTCCAATGCCGTGTGAGCCACAATCATCCCTTCCTGTGGCAGAAGCTATCCCTTACTTGACAGCTCGTGATGGATGAGTTCGGCGAAGCTGGGGTCATCCCCCCACCAGAAGAGCCAGAGCTCGCGGCGGCCCGGGGTGTGGTGCCTTCGCCAAACGCTTAGCACGTCGGCCGCCAGGCACCGGCTGAAGCTGCACAGGATGGGGTCCTCCTCTGTCACAGGGAACAGGATGGGCGAGGAGGTGGGCCCCTGCCACACAAAACGTCGCCATTTTATCCCAGTCAGGTCAGCCTGGGGGACAGGGTGGGAAAAGAGAGAGCTGAGACAGAGGCCCAATCCTAAATGGACACTACACCCTATACACTTTTAGATATAAGAGAGGATTTGACAGGTGCAACTAATATGGTAATAGCTCCACCTAGCCCTCTGATAGGCTAGGTGGAAGTTTCACCATATTGCTTTTACCAACCAAATCCTTTCAGATCTTCAAAATTGCGTAGGGTCCATTTGGGATTGTCACGAGTGAAGCCGGCTGAATGCAAAGCCGTGCAGTAGTAGCCTAACTCCTGGGACAACTAACAGCTGCTCTATCCAATCAGTGTGAAGCACCTCCAAATACAAAATGTAAAGGATGCAGCTGTTCCTCCAACATAACCTTCCAACCCACTAGTCTTTAGGGTTGAAAAGGTGGGAAACCCGTTTCAATCAAAGTATTTAGTGCCAATGGATATTACCTAGAAGATTCAACATTGAATACCTTTTGAATTCTATACGGCACAGTTTCCAGAACAAGAATATAGTACCAATTCAAAATATGGCAAGACATTTCTTAAATACTAGTTACAATAAAATATAGTTTCAGAATCACTAAAACTATTGGCCAGTAGACCCTCAGTCTAATAGCTATAGCTAGTAGCCTACAGTTGATACGTATAAGGTACACTTATCTGGGTACCCTGCTGAAAGTTATATCCATAAGGGAGCACCACATTATACTACAATGAGGAAGTGTGCAACTCACTAGCTTCGTGAGTTGTAGTTGACAGCATTGGCAATAGGAATGCCCACTGAAGAAAACAATACTGTAGACCTAATCATAGGCTGACTCATGATATTGTTGGCCTAAAAAGTTAGCCATAACTAACTGTTAACTAAGCAAGCATCAAGTTGTAAACAAACGCTAATGTACACTATGAGACTAGTTGCTAAGTAGTTGGATAGATGAAATTGAAATCAAATATATAGCCAATGGTGCTGAGGTGAAGAAGAATCATAAACATCTCACAATGACAGACAACCTCACAAAACAATCTGAACCTAGCAAGCAAGTTAGCCAACATTAGCTAAATGAGCTACCTAGCGAGCAAAATGAAAGGTAGCCAAGTATGTTTGTAGTGTAATCTGGTGTACTTCAATTGCTATAAACTAACCTCGTATCAACCAAGTATTAATGTTGGCTGGCTAAATTAGCTAGTTAACGTTAACTAGCTTGCAAAATTGCGTTAGCCAACAATCTAGAACAGGCCATGACGCCTCCAGTCAGCTGTAGTCAACGGTTCAGCTTGCTGACTGCTAGCCAAAATGGCTTTCTGGCCTCCGTTTGAGCTAGCTAACGTTAGCATGCTAACAGAGTTTAATCACTTACCAGGCAAAATAGGTTGGAGTGGCAGTCCTCCAAACTGGCCCCGTTTGGTACAAAACATGAACTCATCCTCACACCGTGGTTGAACAATCCATCGTCTCAGTTACCGAGAAGAGCAATATTCAACTAAGTTAAGAAATTTGATCTGGATATTGAGTAGTTAGTCAACTACCCCAGAAAACTAAGACGCTAACTGGCTAGTTATTTATACAACCGGTTGATGGCTAGCTAGCTAAACAGTCTCGCTGTCTTGATAGCCAGCTAATGTTAGCTAGCCAGCTAACATGACTAGCTAGTTAGCTTTCTACGCTAACAAATTCATCAACCCCCACTTCCGAGTCAGTTCTTACTTTACAATAAGTTAAATAAAATACCTACACGAACCATAGCACAACCTCACCATAAAGTGATATAATCTTAAACAAGTTCAGAGTTAAGCTAACGTTAGCTAACATAGCCAAGTCAGACTAAATTTAACAGTTACCTAACACCACCCTTCTATCCCCCATAGTCGCCAGAATCCGATAAACTATTAAAACTTTCACTAAAATACTGACATCATGATGTAAATGTCCAGTAAGGGTAAGCATTGGCGTTTACTGATTCTCGGGTCCTGCAGGTTGCCACTTGAATTCGTGGATTGAATTCTTTAATGGCGGCCAGGAGGACAACTCTGCTTCCCAACTCCCATTGGCCACTTTGTGAGGGGGGGTTCACACAATAACTGAAGGTTCTTAGCTGAGTTTACTGATCAAACCAATGAGATCTTTGTATCAAGCCAATCTCATCCTATAATGATCATCATGCTTTCAGGCTCCAGCCAGCCTTCATCTATTGGAAATAGTAAGAATGGAACCTCTCATCCTGGTGCCAGTCAATCCTGAGGCTGCACCTGAACATCGCAGGTAATCCTCCTCAAGACATAGGCCTACTGCAAAATTGCACAACGTCACCAAATCAGGGCACAAAGGGACAGTTTTACTATATGTTCTAAATGTTTGCATTTGTGCAAGCTTTCCCCTGTTATTTTTCAGAGGGGAATATGACATAAGGTAAATAGAGGTTAAGGAGGGGGAATCATATCTCAAACATACACAACTGCTTGGGGGAGCTCTGACAGTTTGGCATACTTTCAACTCCAGCTAATGATGTGAGGGTATAACATTTTAATATCCATTGCACTCTAGTCTACAAATATATTGATTAATTCACATCCATCAATATTATTTTGAAGATTTATGTTACAGCTATCAGAATACATTTCTCAAATACTCCCCATACGATTTCAAGTGTAGAGTGACAGAAAGTTGTCACGAGTGAAACTCTTGCATCAACATTGGTGTGAAGACCAGTCCTGCACACCGTGTAGCTTGACCAAACTGTTCCCCGTTCTTTTGATCCAGATTTCTGGGGAGTATTATACCTCATATTTAAAGGGATACTTCACCCAAATTACAAAATGAAATTGGTTTCCTTACCCTGTAAGCAGTATATGCACAAGGTATGACAGCAATCCATACTTTGGTTTTAGCATTTGTCGCACAAATCCCATTAAAGTCAGAGGACCGATATTAGCATTTCTCACGCATCATGTTCAAGTCATCTAAAAGTTACTTTGTAGAGCTTCACAGTCCATTTTAGATTTGGACATGATGCGCGAAAAAAGCTCTAATCAGTCTCATGACTTTTATTGCTCTCATATCTTGTCCATATACGGCTTACAGGGTAAGGACACCAATGTGCCACTTTGTATTTTGGTTGAACTATCCTTTTACATTTAAGTAATTTATCAGATGCTCTTACCCAGAGAGACTTACAGGAGCAATTAGGGTTAAGTGCCTTGATCAAGGGCACATCCAATATTTTTTCACGTAGTCGGCTCAGGAATTCAAATACCAACCAGAACATCAATACATCCATTGTTTATCTAATAAAATGGATGCATTTCACAAAATATCTTATGTTTCATTACTCTAGTCTAAAGTTTCAGTATCATTGTTTTTATCTGGCAAAATCCAAACAAGTGCACCTAGTCATGCAGTACCGCTTACCACCATGTGGCGGCAGCACCAGTATGATACATTTTTACGGAAACTTCAGCAGCCACCCCGTCTGGCTCTCAGGTTTAGAGAACAGTAGCATAGATTTTCCACAGCGAAGAGAACGTTAAATTAATTTATACATGAGGTTGTTGATGTTGGCAAATATTATTCAAGGAGAGCTGGTACGACAGGCTGTAAATCTGAGTTACTTGAACTGGCCACTAAGGCACTGCATCTCAATGCCAGAGGCGTCATTACAGACCCTGGTTCGATATAGGGCTGTATCACAGCCGGCCGTGATCGGGAGTCCCATAGTGCGGCGCACGATTGGCCCAGCGTCGTCCGAGTTTGGCCGGTGTAGGCAGTCATTGTAAATAAGAATTTGTTCTTAATTGACTTGTCTAGTTAAAAAAAGGTTACATTTAAAAATATATATATATTTTATGCCAAGGTTGGCCAGGCAGCAGGTTTAACACGTTTTAAAGTCTAGCCATAGTCCTGGGACTTTGTTACAGTAATTCTAGTCCCACTAAGCAATGGTACCTAAACAAAATTAAAACTACACTATGAGTTATTATTCATGTTTACTATTAGAGGATATGCATGTACTCATTTAGCTCTTACCCGACCCAACATTCCCTTCTCTATCAGCACAAGAGCAAATGTAATAACCAAAAGTCCCCATTCAGTTAGTAATTCAGACACTAAAAGTGAAAGAATGTAAAAAGTAAACATTTGTTTTTATTGAGGCCCTCATGAATTGATCTATCATCAATTGATCCATCATTGATATAGCACAGTAGATGCATTCCTAAGACATAACGCCATGTTCAGAACCTCAGCTTATTGATACCCCTCCCAATCATATATTTAAATTAACAATAATTCATGATTTTATTCTGCACCAGGAAGCAATCTTCAAGAAATACTGTCAAATCTCCCAAGTGTTCAGTGGAAGCAATGAATTCCTCATCAGCATTCGACCATCTAAAATTAATCATTTTGGATGTTGTTTTAGTGTGAAATGTGATGGCTCACATTTTATACATTTGATCTCATTCCTTTTTTTCATAGTAGGATGGGAGTAATAAAAAAAAGTTAAAGATCCAAAGTGATGCCCCTCCCGCAGGTCCAGTCCTGCTAGGGGTCAGGGTGAAGAGGTCAAGGGGACCTGAGGGAGTGGCCTAGTCTGTCGAGCTCAGCTGCAGCACACTGGAGGTTACAGCCTGGGGGAGACTTCAGGTAGTGATGGTGTGTGTGTGTGTGTGTGTGTAGAAGTGAAATGTAGTGTTTCATTGTCTCTAGTGTCCTTATCTTTAAAAAAAAAAAAAGAAAAGAAATATCAACAAAGAAAAAAAATTCCTCTAAGATGAGCTGCTGGTCATAGGTTAATGCGTAAATGCTCGGGCCGCTTGGCCATGACAGGGTAGGCCTGTTGTTTGAACTGCGACAAGTTAGGCCCTGTAGGCCTGCGGATGGGCAGGGGAGCAGAGGCCTCAGAGCTGGTCTGCACATCCATCTGTTCTGGGGTTGACATCTCCATGACTTGCTCCTGGGGCGACTGGTGACATAGAGAGGATCCGCCGGGCATCAAGGGGCCCCGGGGCCACACGTCACAAGCAGAGAACTTGAGAGGGCTGAAAAGTAATAGGGGACATACTATGACTATGTGGTGATGTGGCATATTCAATGTTACTGTACAAGCTATGTAGGAACAGCCAAAGTGGCTGAAACAATGGAATACCTGACTGGTGTTCTTGGGCTCCCCAAAAACCGCCGGGGTGAGCGGATTTTTGGCTCGAATGAGAACTTTTCCTTGACGTTTTCCAGTACTGATGGAGCAACATACGTAAAGCCCTGCAGAAGCAATGACAGAGGGGTTACGGTCACCAGTACTGCCTACAAATGTATTAAGTTGAATTCTGTCATATCTTGATTTTGTATCATGAGCAAAATGAACAACACCAACACATGTACTATGCGATTTAGACAGGTTCAGAATTTATGTGAGACATCACAGCACAGTTAAAATATATGGCACATGGAAATCATAAGAGGGCGGTTTACAGAGATAGGTGGGTTGGACTGAGAGTAGCTGAGGGGTGGGTTTAAAAGCTCATGTTCTATAATAGTTATGACTGAAAACAAAGTACTATCTAGATGTAATGTATATCCAAATATGAAATTCCTTTATTCTTGCTATGTAACTACTGTACAAAAAAATAAAAATAATTAAGTGCCATGTATGTATACTGAACAAAATATAAAACACAACATGTAAAGTGTTGGCTCATGTTTCAAGAGCTGAAATAAAAGATCCCAGAAATGTTCCATACACACAAAAAGCTTATTACATCCCTGATAGTGAGCATTTCTCCTTTACCAAGATAATCCATCCACCTGACAGGTGTGGCATAGGCGGCTTATGGTAGAGAAATTAACATTAGGTTTAGAGAATTTGGCAGTACGTCCAACTGGCCTCACAACTGCAGACCACGTGTAACCAAGCCAGCCCAGGACCTCCCCACAAAGCCCTTTTGTGGGGAAAAAACTAATTAATTCCGATTGGCTGGGCCGGGCTCCCAAGTGGGTGGGCCTGGCTCCCAAGTGGGTTGGCCTATGCCCTCCCAGGCCCACCCATGGCTGCACCCCTGCCCAGTCATGTGAAATCCATAGATTAGGGCCTAATGCATTTATTTCAATTGACTGACTTCCTTACATGAATTGTAACTCAGTAGAATCGTTGAAACTGTTGCATGTTGCATTTATATTTTTGTTCAGTATAAAATGTCTGAAAAATGTACATGTAACAACAGAATAAAAAGCTGTAAAAACAAGAGGGAATGGTCCCCCCCCCACCAAAAAAAAACATGTAATCCCTAACTAGATATGTAACTGACTTACCAGAAAGGCTTGGTTGGCGCTTTCACTGAGCGTGGAGTCGTCTGGGCTGTCTACTGGTGTCTGGCTGGTGAACTTGGAGTCAAACTGGCTCACGTCTTCAGCAGATTGCTATGGATACAAGATAGCACGTGTGTTACAGAGTCTAACGGCTGTGAGAGCTTGAAAGGGTGTCAAACAGAAGCTCTTCTGCTGCTTACCAGGAAAGGCTTGAATGGAGGCTCCACTTTCCTGGCCAGGAGCTCTTCCCAGTTAATGTGTCGGAAGAAGGGATGAGCCTAAGGAATTAATTATAACAATAGATGTTTAATTTCAATACTTCCCTGCCCCCTCTCACTTTGGAACACTTCTATTTAGGGTCATCTTCTGTTGTATTGTGATCAAAGGCTTGAGACAGAAAGTGGCGCTTGCCAGAATCTCAAACTCTCCTGCCCTCAAAGTCGAGGTCACAGTTTCTTCTTGACTGCATCAAGTAAAAAATGTTCCACTCCTTTTGTTCTCACCTGCACCTCTGTAGCATCTCCGGCCCCTGCTCCAAGTCTTGACGAGGCATTTCTCTTCAGCAGCTGAAAAACAAGAACAAGTATAAATACATATTCGAATACAAAAATGAAAATAAAAAAAGGTAAAATATGTTTAAAATATAGTCACCCTTTTCAGGAGATCTCTGGCTTCTTGTGTGAGATAAGGTGGGAGGTTCAGCTTGCATTTTAAGATTTTGTCAATGGTCTTCTTCCTGTTTTCACCAGTAAAGGGTGGCTACATTTGAAGAAAGAACAAAATAATTACCTTGGGTCAACACCACTTAATTGTAACAGAAGTTGTTGTATTACCACATCATTATAAAGCAGGAGGCTGTGAGAGAAGTTTTGCACTCACTGCTCCAGTCAGCATATCGTACATAAGCGCTCCGAGACTCCACCAGTCCACTGCTCTGTTGTGTCCACTTCTCATCAGGATCTCTGGAGCCCTGACAAAAAATTTTTATACATATTTTCATGATAGACAGACAGTCAATAGATAAAAATAGTACAGCTTTCAACTGATTTACATGAAGAACAGGTGGTGTGTATTTTACAAAGTGTGACTTACATGTACTCTATGGTGCCACAGAAAGTATGGGTGACTGTGCCGCCGTGGATGGACTCTTTACACAGCCCAAAGTCAGTCAATTTCACATGGCCTGGGAAAACACAACACAGAAACAATTCAGTCAATTTCACTTTGTGGTGGATATAAAGAACATTTAGTAAATTACATTTCCTGCAGAATAATGTTATGTCTTATACTGATGGGGGGGTTAGGGGGGTGGTCAATAGTTACATATCACAGTAATATATCGATATTTGACTCCCAAGTATCAATTTATATTTTTTGCTACTGTTGGTAGCATTAGCTAGCGCTAGTCAGTTGTACCGGCGCCAAAACTCTGGTGTTTTCCCTCCTATAGCTTGTTCTCAATCTTATTTTGAAATAGTGAGCCAACATGTTTTCACCACTTAAATTCCATAACTGATCAAAACTAGTTCTCATGCTCTCTCGTCTCTCAGCAGCAGACTTATAGTGAGCAATATTTTTGGAACATCAAATCGCAATCCATATCGTATCAGCACCTAAGTATCGTTTCATGAGGTCCCTTGCAATTCCCAGCCCTAATGTCTAACATTAAGTAAATATACAAGCACAAATGTGTATGTATTTACAGCTAATGTAGCATCAAATATTGTCTGACTTGCAGTGAACATTATTGCAACTTAGGACATTTCTTCTGACATCCTTGCCCAGCTCCAGCATTACCTTGGTTGTTAAGCATGATGTTTTCAGGCTTCAGGTCTCTATAGATTATTCCTTTCTGGTGCAGATGGCCCAGAGCCATTGAGATTTCTGCCAGGTAAAAGCTGCAGATAAGAAATAAACAACATTTACATTGTATATACACACTATACTGATTTTGTACTAAACTATTTTCTGTGCCAGGCACAGCCAACACCTGGTAACCTAATCTTCAATTGACTGCTTTTGTAAATTGTATTTTCCCTTTTTTTAAATTTTATTTAACCTTTATTTAACAAGGCAAGTCAGTTTAGAACAAATTCTTATTTACAATGACGGCCTACACCGGCCAAACTCGGATGACGCTGGGCCAATTGTGCGCCACCCTATGGGATTCGCAATCACGGCCGGTTGTGATACAGTCTGGATTTGAACCAGGTTGTCTGTAGTGACGCCTCTAGCACTGAGATGCAGATGCAGACCACTGCGCCACTTGGGAGCCCCTTTCACCAACTAGCATATTGGTGTAGGTTATTCCAAAGATGTGTCTTAGTACAGTGGATGTAAGAAAACCGCCACTGCTATGACTACATTGCCTTTCGTCATCTCTACTCACCAGGCTGTGTCTTCCATAAAAATCCCCTCCCTTTCTAGTTGCATAAACAGCTCTCCACCTGAAAATTACAACAAAATTAATTAAAACTGAAACAGATATAATAAAAAAAATAACATAAAAATTGTAGTGTACAAATGCACAAAATAATTGTGGGGAGACTACACCAAATTAACTATTTCACCCATTTACATTTTGAATCCTGACTGACTGAATTTCACATACCACAGTGTGCATTTTTCTCTGTAACTCTAGAGGTGCACAGACAGGAAGGGATGGTAGACAGGATGTAGAGACTATTACATACATTATGGTTAGATGCAATGAGCAGAGGCCCATTAAGTGTTGATGTAAAGTATGCAAAGGTCAACGTTCTGTGTGTGAGAACCAATTCAGATGATTTGAATCATAATTTTGGTCTCAGAAGTGAAACCATATGCTTGACTGGGACTGCTAATGTGTAAGGAGATTCAGTCTGACTCCCTAGCAACTCTTGGGCAACAGGAAGAGTGTGAAAAGAATGCATGGTTGTTTATCTTCTGGTTAAAAGGTTCTTCGGTGTAACTGCCTGTGTAACCCCTGATTTACTGACCGCTGAGGTACTCGAGGATGAGGTACAGCTTGCCCCCCGTCTGGAAGGCATAGATGAGATCCACGATGAAAGGATGCTTCACTTCCTCCAGGATGTTCCTCTCCGCCTTGGTGTGTGCCGTGTCCTTAGCGTTGCGTACAATCATAGCCTGCGAGGCCCCAAAACATTCATGGCCATTAGTCACGCTATTACCGCTAGTTTGCCACACGATAAAAAACATTTAATTATCAGTTCAAGAGAAGCTGCCACTGTCAAGAATGCGCTAACATTGAACTCAGTGTTGCTTAGAACATTTCGGTTTGAAATTAAGCAATTGGCTTTTCAATGTATTTTTGTAGCATAGCTTGGTGGACAAATCTTGATGAAATGTGACTGCATCTGTCATTAAAGTCTCTTTCACTGATCAAGCAAAAGCAGTGTATCTATTGTGCAAAATCTAATGGACTGAGACAACTTCTTAACAACCAAGTCTGCAGTAGCGAAGATGGAAAACTACCAACAAAAACACCAACAGGCTTCAAGGAAATATTTGCACACAGAAGCAACATAAAACAAATGTTTATTTGTAAAATTTACTACGTTTGAGACAAAATTGAGATACACTTGAGGGCTATGCATGCTGCCAATGATGTACTAAATGTAAATAAATGTTTTTTTATGTACCTTCTTTAAAACCTTCATTGCAAATATCTTCCCCGATGCTGCTCCAGCAACTTTTCGAACTTGAAAAACCTATAAAAGAAGGGAATAACCAGTTCAACACATAGGGCCAGGCCAAATAATGACACGTGTGAAATGGAATAAAAAAAAAGTCAAAAGTAAGCCTATGAAAAAACATTTGAATAAGAGGAGGATACATTTTCATGGCTATCAGGGGAACAGTACCATACCTTTCCATAACCGCCCTTTCCCAGTACCCGCAGCAGCTCAAAACACTCCGGCCTGATGTTCTCTGTTCCTTGGTTGACGTTGTCCTCAGATATCTCAATCTTCTCACAGTCGTCCATATTGCTGGGGAAAGAAATCACGTAACTATATGCTCACTTTCAATACACTGACTGAAGCACGGTACAATTACTGTAAGTGCTCAACAGAATGATTTAATTGACTAGGCCTTCCTAACGCTAAGTGTCAACACTTACAATTCAAAGCCGCTGCACTGCTCCATGAAATCGTTGGTCTGAGCCTATGACAGAAAATGTGAATTAGCACATTGTAAAAACAAATATGCTTTGTAACTGAAATCACTGCAGAGCAATAGAACTGCAGTAGCATCTCATTAGATTCAACAGGAATGTTGATTATATTATAAAAGTGTTTAATCTTAGACTCAAGATGGAAGGACATCAACTGAAATCAATGCAATATCAGCTAAACCATTAACTCAACAGGCCAACATACGATAGCATACCATCATGTGAAAATAGGTTAAATTAAAATCTGTATTGTTTACATTCATTTCAGAACCCTGGATGGCGGATCTTGAGCTGTAGACTACTTTTCTTTATTTTTTATTTTTATTTTTTTTTATTTCACCTTTATTTAACCAGGTAGGTCAGTTGAGAACAAGTTCTCATTTGCAACTGCGACCTGGCCAAGACAAAGCAAAGCAGTGCGACAAAAACAACACAGAGTTACACATTAAACAAACAGTCAAAAAAAAAAAAAAAACAAAAAAAAAAACAATAGAAAATCTATATACAGAGTGCAAAATGTAGTGCAAAAATGCAGTAAGGTTAGGAGGTAGGACAATAAATAGACTATAGTGGTAAAATAAATTACAGAATTATCATCATTAACACAGGAATGAAGGATGTGCAAATTTTGATGTGCAAATAGAGATACTGGAGTGCAAGATTAGTGAAATAAACAAAAATAAATATAGGGATGAGGTAGTAGTGTGGGCTATATACAGAAGGGCTATATACAGGTGCAGTGATCGATAAGCAGCTTTGACAACTGATGCTTAAAGTTATTGAGGGAGATAGGAACCTCTAGCTTCAATGATTTTTGCAATTCGTTCCAGTCATTGGCAGCAGCGAACTGGAAGGAATGGCGGCCAAAGGAGGTGTTGGCTTTGGGGGTGACCAGAGAGATAAACCTGCTGGAGCGCATGCTACGGGTGGGTGTTGCTATAGTGACCAGTGAGCTGAGATAGGGCGGGGATTTACCTAACAAAGACTTGTAGATGACCTGGAGCCAGTGGGTTTGGCGACGAATATATAATGAAGGCCAGCCAACGAGAGCATACAGGTCGCAGTGATGGGTAGTGTATGGGGCTTTGGTGACAAAACGGATGGCACTGTGATAGACTACATCCAATTTGCTAAGTAGAGTGTTGGAGGCTAGTTTGTAAATGACATCGCCAAAATCAAGGATCGGTAGGATAGTCAGTTTTACAAGGGCATGTTTGGCAGCATGAGTGAAGGAGGCTCTGTTGCGAAATAGGAAGCCAATTCTGGATTTAATTTTGGATTGGAGATGGTTGATGTGAGTCTGGAAGTTGAGTTTATAGTCTAACCAGATGCCTAGGTATTTGTAGGTGTCCACGTATTCTAATTCGGATCCGTCGAGAGTAGTGATGATAGTCCGGTGGGCGGGTGCTGGCAGCGTACGATAGAAAAGCATGCACTTAGTTTTACTAGCGTTTAAGAGCAGTTGGAGGCCACGGAAGGAGTGTTGTATGGCATTGAAGCTTGATTGAAGGTTAGTAAACACAGTATCCAAAGAGGGGCCAGATGTATACAGAATGGTGTCATCTGCATAGAGATGGATCAGAGAGTCACCAGCAGCGAGAGCGACATCGTTGATGTATATAGAGAAAAGGGTTGGCCCAAGAATTGAACCCTGTGGCACCCCCATAGAGACTGCCAGAGGATCGGACAATAGGCCCTCCGATTTGACACACTGAACTCTGTCTGCAAAGTAGTTAGAGAACCAGGCAAGGCAGTCACTTGAGAAACCAAGGCTATTGAGTCTGTCAATAAGAATGCGGTGATTGACAGAGTCGAAAGCCTTGGCCAGGTCGATGAAAACGGCTGCACAGTACTGTCTTTTATCGATGGCGGTAATGATGTCGTTCAGTACCTTGAGCGTAGCTGAGGTGCACCCATGACCAGCTCGGAAACCAGATTGCATAGCAGAGAAGGTACGGTGGGATTCGAAGTGGTCAGTTATCTGTTTGTTAACTTGGCTTTCGAAAACTTTAGAAAGGCAGGGCAGGATGGATATTGGTCTATAACAGTTTGGGTCTAGGGTGTCTCCTCCTTTGAAGAGGGGGATGACCGCGGCAGCCTTCCAATCTCTAGGGATCTCAGACGATACGAAAGAGAGGTTGAACAGGCTAGTGATAGGTGTTGCAACAATTTTGGCTGATAATTTCAGAAAGAGAGGGTCCAGATTATCTAGCCCAGCAGATTTGTAGGGGTCCAGACTTAGCAGCTCTTTCAGAACATCAGCCGTCTGGATTTGGGTGAAGGAGAAGCGGGGGGGGCTTGGGCAAGTAGCTGCCGAGGGTGCAGAGCTGTTGGCCGGGGTAGGGGTAGCCAGGTGGAAAGCATGGCCAGCCGTAGCAAAATGCTTATTGAAATTTTCGATAATCGTGGATTTATCGTTGGTAACAGTGTTTCCGAGCCTCAATGCAGTGGGCAACTGGGAGGAGGTGCTCTTATTCTCCATGGATTTAACAGTGTCCCAGAACTTTTTGGAGTTAGTACTACAGGAAGCAAATTTCTGTTTGAAAAAGCTGGCCTTTGCTTTTCTAACTGACTGTGTGTACTTGTTCCTGACTTCCCTGAATAGCTGCATATCGCGGGGGCTGTTCGATGCTAATGCAGTGCGCCACAGGATGTTTTTGTGTTGGTCTAGTGCAGTCAAGTCTGGGGTGAACCACGGGCTATATCTATTCTTAGTTCTACGTTTTTTGAAAGGGGCATGCTTATTTAGGATGGAGAGGAAAGCACTTTTAAAGAACAACCAGGCATCCTCTATTGACGGGATGAGGTCAATATCCTTCCAGGATACCTGGGCCAGATCAAATAGAAAGGCCTGCTCACAAAAGTGTGTTAGGGAGCGTTTGACAGTGATAAGGGGTGGTCGTTTGACCGCTGACCCATTGCGAACGCAGGCGATGAGGCAGTGATCGCTGAGATCCTGGTTGAAAACAGAGGAGGTGTATTTGGAGGGCAAGTTAGTCAGAATGATATCAATAATGGTACCCATGTTTACGGATTTTGGGTTGTACCTGGTGGGTTCCTTGATAATTTGCGTGAGATTGAGGGCATCAATCTTAGATTGAAGTACAGCCGAGGTGTTAAGCATATCCCAGTTTAAGTCACCTAACAGTACAAACTCTGAAGATAGATGTGGGGCAATCAATTCACATATGGAGTCCAGGGCACAGCTGGGGGCTGAGGGGGGTCTGTAACAGGCGGCAACAGTGAGAGACTTATTTCTGGAAAGGTGGATTTTTAAGAGTAGAAGCTCAAACTGTTTGGGCACAGACCTGGACAGTATGACAGAACTCTGCAGGTTATCTCTGCAGTAGATTGCAACTCCGCCACCTTTGGCAGTTCTATCTTGACGGGAAATGTTGTAGTTGGGGATGGAAATTTCCGAATTTTTGGTGGCCTTCCTAAGCCAGGACTCAGACACAGCTAGAACATCCGGGTTGGCGGAGTGTGCTAAAGCAGTGAATAAGTCAAACTTAGGGAGGAGGCTTCTAATGTTAACATGCATGAAACCGAGGCTTTTACGGTTACAGAAATCAACAAATGAGAGCGCCTGGGGAATAGGTGTAGTACTGGGGGTTATAGGACCTGGGTTTACCTCTACATCACCAGAGGAACAGAGGAGTAATAGAATCAATATTCGGCTGAGGGCTTTCAGAACTGGACGTCTAGTACGTTGGCTACATAAAATAAAAGGAGCAGATTTCTGGGCGTGGTGGAATAGGTTAAGGGCATAATGTACAGACAAGGGTATGGTAGGATGTGAGTTCAGTGGAGGTAAACCTAGGCGTTGGGTAATGAAGAGAGAGGTTGCATCTCTGGAGACACCAGTTAAGCCAGATGAGGTCTCCGCATGTGTGGGGGGAGGGACAAAGGAGCTATCAGAGGCAGCCTTGGAATTGACCCATAATTTACGTTAATTATGTCATAAATGTTTACAAATCTTTATGGAGGTAAATATTTTACAGCCAAAAAACACGTGACGTGATATTCAGCGTTGCCCAAAATCATTGCCAAAGGGCACTGAACATGAGATGTTCAATAGAGTACGACATGTTTACGATAAAGTTGTCATTCTTGATAGTTAACTATCAGAGGATGAATACAGTTTGTTCATATCATGTAAACATGGCCCTATACAGCCAACTCACTATCTAGTAACTACAAATTGTTCATAGATGGACATATCAGAACTGTGTATGTCCACTATAACCCATGATTAAAATATTGTCCAAATTGGGATCTGCCTGTGTGTACACATAAGGACCTCAAGTCCATATTGTTCCAAACTGCATATTGTTCCAAACTGTTGCACGCTCAGCACCCAAGGCACATTTGCCTTTGCTGCACACCGACTGTCTAGCAAGTTTGAAAATACAATATTCAATATTTGTATAAAACATGACGTATGCAAATGTCGTAATTCAATGTATAACAACTATCTCGCAGCAGCTGAGAACAAGTGACAGCTCATGAGTGTTAACTTAGCAGGCTGATCTGTGCTGGCAAGCTAACGTTAGCTGGTAGCGTTGTCAGAACTGGGCCTCTAATGCACTGGCACCGAACCAAGACGACAGGCCTATTAGCTAACATTACAGACTAGTAAGCTAGCTAGCTAGCATGGCTATTAGCAGTTACACCGAACACCCGCGCGACCACACCCGACGTTATCGAGCAAATTACCTCCTCGAGCTCATCGTCGGAGACATTTTCCTCCGGCTGATCCAAATCGATGTCGAATACACCAGCCATCGCTGCTTCCTTTCAGGTTCAGTCCGTGAGAATAGCTCGCGTTCCCGGCCTCATGGACAAACACACATCGCCGCCGCCATAACCGGCTACTGCACAGCGCATGCGCGCCACGCAACCAACCAACCAAGTGAAGCGCCGACCTGATCGATTTGTTGCAGGAAACGCAGCGAGCTTCAAACCAGACTGGAATCCAAACATGAAACTGTCATTGGCAGTTGGAGGAAACACAGCTAGATGGCTTTTATTTGTGGATCTAGCTAGAAAGCTTATTTCCCACACACACTCAGTAAACATTTAGGCGAACGTACTTGGAAACAACAGCTTTTGCAAGCAGGAATTGTAATGTCCATCGTGACAGTACAACTCGGACAATGTGGCAACCAGGTAGGCCAAGAGTTGTTCGAGGTGATCAACAATGACGCAAATGATACGCAAAGAAAGGTTTACAGTGAATGCAGCAGTGAGCGGTTCTTCAATGAGACTGCAAATAGAGGTGGGTTAGCTATTCCTAATGATAATAAGCTGGTGCTCCTCTTCTAACATGTACACTTAACATATGTGTATTTGCAAAATATTCACTTACCTGTTCATTTAACCAGTCGGTCTATTAAGTAAACTATTATTACTCTCACTCATATCATACGCATTTTTAGCAATTGAAGTATTTCTATAGCTTTCTCTGCCATCGACCTGTATAGTATAGTTACCTTTAACATTTAATGTTGTCTTTACACAGACCTCGTGGCAAGGTCAGTGCTGATTGACATGGAACCCAAAGTAATCTCACAGAGTATTGCAAAGGCTGCCAAATCTGGGACATGGAGATATGGGGACCGTTCACACTTCAGTCAGAAACAGGGTTCTGGAAACAACTGGGCGAATGGGTAAGGATGTTTTCAAGGTGCAGAATTCGTTTGGAGGGGCTGGACACCTTGTAATAATAAAGGCTCTGAATTAATTTTTCACACCACATTACGTGACAGGAAAAACCGGTCAAGTGACATCATGTAGTTAGGGAAAACTCTATGCCCCGCACCTGACAGCAGTGTCCATAGCACTTTAATATGACAACACTGGGTTTTATTTTCTTTGCGTGTAGATACTGTGTCCATGGACCGCGTCATGATGAGGTAGTGATGGACATTGTGAGGAGAGAGGTGGAGCGCTGTGACCGTCTGGCAGGAATCATGGCCATGATGAGTGTTGCAGGGGGCACAGGGTCAGGGGTGGGCACATACGTCACTCAGTGTCTCCGGGACGCCTACCCAAATTCCTTCATCCTCAACCACCTGACATGGCCCTATGGCACTGGAGAGGTAAGAGGCTTGCTTCAGCACCTGGAAAACATCACAGATCTGGCAACAGAAGTGTATATAAAGGCCTAACATTTATTTACATTTACATGTGTCATTTAGCAGACCCTCTTATCCAGAGCGACTTACAGTTAGTGCATTGACCATAAGATAGCTAGGTGAGACAACCACATTTCCAATGTAGAAATGAAAAAGAAATTACACGGTTACAATAATATAATTTCTGAAGGCAGAAACAACAACATCATCATCATCAGGACTCTTTGGATGACCAGTTTTCACTAACTGCTGTATTGGGCTTTCCTTTGAAGGTGATTGTCCAGAACTACAACTCTGTGCTCACACTGTCACACCTCTACCAGCTCTCGGATGCCATCCTGGTTCACGAAAATGACACGGTTCACAAGATCTGTGCTCAGCTCATGAATATTAAACACATATCATTCAGTGACATCAACAAAGTAATCGCCCACCAGCTAGGGAGTGTTCTGCAGCCTGCTCTCACTGGTGACTCCCATGGTAGCTACAATAGAAACCCTATAGGTGAGCACTGAGTACAGTACTGTAACAACACACATTCTATACATATACACACACAAACCGATGCCCACTTCAAATGTAGTAGGAGGACAAAACAAACCAGTGCGTCAGAAAGTCATGAAGTTGCAAATCACACACTGTATACTGTGTTTCCAGGTGAGCTGATGAGCAGCCTGGTGTGTCACCCAGAGTACAAGCTGCTTAGCGTATGCAATATTCCACAGGTGTCCAGCTCATCCATGGCTTACAGCATGTTCACCTGGCCAGGCCTGCTCAAACACCTACGTCAGATGCTCATTGCCAACACCAAAATGGAGGAAGGCAAGTGTTGTCATACATAAATTGTGTTCTCCGTTTTTTAGTGTAACCATGATAGTTTGTATAAGCTAGCATCTCCATCATGTGTTTACTGTTCCATGTCCAGTTGTTCATGTTAATGCTCTGAGGACTGCTATTTTTCAGGCATTGACTGGCAGGTGCGAGCCCCGTCTCTCCAGCCTGAAGGGATAGAGACGACCAGGAGTCACCGACGACCAGGCTTCAACACCTCCCTGGCAAACCTTCTCATACTGCGGGGGAAGGATGTGAACAATGCAGAGATAGGTAAGAGACCATTACATAGGTGTCTAACTACCAGGGTTGGGGAGTAACGGATTACATGTGTAAAAAAAAAAAAAAAAGGTAACTAATCCGTTACATTACCTGTAAAAATATTGTAATCAGATTACAGATACTTTTGAAAAACTAGATGATTACTTCGAGGATTACCTTTAAATTCAGAAAGGATGTTTGCAGATTTTATTTCTTCACACTTCTTTGTTTTCTCAATGACATTCAAATCAGCATTGAAAAAGGGGCAAATTTAAATTTGTTCCACCTGAGCGAGTCTGACCACAAGTCAGAGACCACTATGATGACAGACCAAATGTGTTTGATGGATCGCGGGAAAAGAGCAGGAATAGGCTTTTGTAGGCTACAGTCCAAGCTATATCTTCCAATGGTGCAACTGCTGTCATCATCCAAAGATGATCCAACTTGAATAAACGCTTCGAGGTAAGGATGACGGCAATACGGATATCACTTATTATTGATCTACATAGCGCATTGATGTGAATCACACGGCTGCCCTCTCATTTAGGGATTGTGGTTGTGGATGGCTGTTCACAAATCTAAATGTGTATTTGAACCCAATAACGGTTGAATTCAAGAAGTTTAAGCTGCCTATCAATCATTGTTTTTGAAACCAGTGGACAGAAAAATGCGCTCTTGCAACAGCTGCATAGTGCAGATCCAAGCCTATGGAATAAAAGTGGTGCTTTTATTGCTCAAACGTTTGATAGACTTAAAGGGGCAATCTGTAGCTGCTACATCCATTTTTTGACTTATATATGATATATACAGTACCAGTCATAGGTTTGGACACACCTACTCATTCAAGGGTTTTTCTTTATTTTTACTATTACTACATCAAAACTATGAAATAACACATAAGGAATCATGTAGTAACCAAAAAAGTGTTAAACAAATCAAAATATATTTTAGATTTTAGATTCTTCAAAGTAGCCACCCTTTGCCTTGATGACAACTTTGCACACTCTTGGCAAAGCATGCCAAAAGTAAAGCATTTATTTTTCAACTCAAATCAATGAGCCCAACCAGTCCTCCGTGACAACAAAATCAGAAACAACAGAGTAGGGCTGGCTAATAAGTCCTTAGTTTTGCGGTCATGCTCAGGTAAAACAATTTGGCTAATCTATACTTCCATATTTCCAAGTCCTATTCTTGAAGATCAAGGGGTATAATATTTATTGGAATTACTGGAATTCTGATACTTCATTTTTTTATGTAAAGATATAATTTAACCGTATTATTATATGTAGTAAAAAGCCTATATAACCAAACCATAACGAAAATGTAACATCCATATGGCCAGCTATGTAAACTTTAAAATTGATTTATCCTGCAATAGATGTTGTTCAATTGGTAACATACATTTGGGTAATCCAAAAGTTACGTTACTGA
This sequence comes from Thymallus thymallus, assembly GCA_023634145.1. Classification (NCBI taxonomy): domain Eukaryota; kingdom Metazoa; phylum Chordata; class Actinopteri; order Salmoniformes; family Salmonidae; genus Thymallus; species Thymallus thymallus. The sequence goes on from CM042378.1 coordinate 22,042,156, forward strand.
TTACAATTTTGGACAGGTTACTTGTAACTAACAGATTCCATTTAGAAAGTAACCTACCCAACCCTGCTAACTACTATGGGACATTAGACATTAATACAGACACTAGTTGATTCTATTTAATTAATTATAGAATCCAACACTCCTTTTGAAATCTATAGGTGGATTTCAGGATCCGACCCTATATACCCCCTGGCTTCCAGCAGATGAGGCTTTCAGCATGTGGAAAACCCCAGTCCCCTTTAACAAGTATGAGAAGTCTGCTATACTGGTCAGCAACAGCCAGACTCTGCTGAGGCCACTGGACAACATGGTTGGGAAAGCCTGGAACATGTTTGCTTCCAGGTACGGTTAGACACAATGTAAAAAAAGGCATGCATGCACACTTATATTTAAGTTTTCCAACAGGATGAATAATTGTCATATATTGCAAAAATTTTGGGATGCCATTTTCAGATGAGCAAATGCTGCATGGTAATGGTAGACTTCTACTGATCTAAACTGCCTCATTCCCAGGTTATTGGGTTTCCACATATTGTTGTGGTGTTTTTGCATCCGTAGGGCCTACATTCATCAGTACACTAAGTTTGGGATCTCCGAGGAGGATTTCCTGGATAGCTTCACATCTCTTGAACAGGTCATCTCTAGCTACAGTCGCCTTTGATGCTACAGTCTGCTTTGGACCAGTAAGATACGATTTAGATACGACTCAAACCGGGATTTAATCAGACGAAATTCCGGCCTAAGCCAATAAAAACTTGCTGGGAGCGAATGCTATATTGTCATGTTATTGGACAGGAGATTGGTACAAGAGAACAGTACGTGTGTAATGTTCAAAGAGCATTCATGTTGAAATAATGATATGTACATTTTTGTAAAATAAATTCATTTATACAAATAAAAAATGCCCATTATTCAAGTACATTTGGAGGGGTTTAAAAACAACACATTTTATATGAACAAGGCTTTTTATTGAAGACAGCTTGATTTTTCAGAAAATACAACTGATGCACACAAAACAGCCATGATGCCCTACAAAGATGTCTGTTGGGAAGTTGTTTGATTTGATCCATTAGCCACAAAAGGTACTGAAATTAGCACATGCTTGAAAGTTTGACTATGGTACAAAAGACAGCACTCTTCAGATGGTTAATACCCATCTTCAGACAGCTTACAGACCGTTGTTGCCATGTGATTGAAACAGTCAACACCAGTCTGATAAGCTATCTGACAGGATGGGAGAGGGAGTGAAATACCTGCAACAAGTCTATACAAAGGACCAAGTGCACACAAAGCAGCTTCAGAAAACTCACATTCCCGCAAAAGGACAATAAGCATTGCATTCTCTGTGAAACAATAAGCCATGATGATATACAACTCATTCATATATCTAGTTTCAAATTACAATATATAGATTGTTTAAAATATACTTTTTTGAAATTAATCTATAACTTACAATATAGCGACCCGGATGCTTTTTGAGAATCTTGGCACTTACCTTTTGGATGTTCAAATTCTCTAAAAGAGAGGTTCAAGCATTCTTTCAATCTTGGTGATCTGATTGCCTAAGCATCATTACCTCAACAGTAGAAGATGCTCTATACAATAACATGGGGCAAGCTTATAAGAATGGGAGCAATTGTTTACATAGTTAAACCTACAATGAGTCAAATAAAGATGGAAAAACTCAAGACATGGAAACAAGCAATGATTTAGGCATTTTATATATTCTGCTCAAAGACTCAGTCTAAAAGTACAGAATAAAAATGACACTAAGTTAGCTAAGTAATGTTAAGTTACAAATGATATCACTTCTTTTTGTTCTGTTTTGGTTCAAGTTAGTTCGTCCAGATCATTCAAAATACGTACATACCGTCCACCCAAAAATATTTCCAGGATGTGCAAACCATCAATAACACGTTGATCCAACTTGATATTGCCATTTCCAACAAATCCAAGAAACACAAATGACAGATGGTCCATTTCTGATCAACAAGACAAAAACCCAAGAAAATGTTACCCTGAAAACATCCTTAGCATCATATCAGCATACAGAAAGTCTGAGTCCATCCATACAATGTAAAATTTGGTACAAATCAAGTCTAGTGATTAAGAACTGTGTTCAATGGAAGTAGGACCCTCCACCTTGCATAAGGCATCGCAGCTGGTATAGCTGCCAGCAAAACAGTTGACATCCAGCTTCTGCTTAACTGCTCATCATATCCTATCATATTATATTATTAATCATCACACACACTAAACACAGAAACTACAAAACCTTAAGAGGGACAAACAAACAGTATACATCCGTAAGCTCACACAGAACAGTGCCAGTTCAGCCTCTTAAGAATGGAAGAGGGCGAGGTTAGTTTGAGACAGAGCCGAGGGACTCTCAGCACAGTCAGTTGGTGAGGCTCTTATCACTTGGTTTTCTCCTCAGTGTACCTCTGCTGCCGACTCTGTTGCCGTCGCTTGGCGTAGCTCTGAGCCATGGAGTTGATGATGGAGAAGATAAAGTAACAGACCATGACCAGAACCACCTTCTCAAAGACCCACGACAGCCAGTTCTCACTCTGCAGAGAGAGACATGCATACAGAGGAATATTACTCTTTTGACCCACAAATGCATTACAATTTGTATTATCTTGGCAACCAATAACATTGCATGCTTTGTCTCGACTTAGGAAGGATGATGGTAGTAGTGCTCTTACCGCCGGGGTGCCTTCTCCAGTGTGGTGGTGGAGTTTACTCCTCTGGGCCTCCAGGTACTCGCTGAAGGGCTTCTGTATGGAGGGACCTACCCTCGGCAGAGACCTAAAACAGCGGCAGGGCAAGGACATCCACAGGCAGGGTAGAGGCGAGGAGGGAAAAAGAGAGACAACATTATATCCCAGAGTACTTACCATACCAGCAGTATCCCTACACATGGTAAAATAATTAGGTTTTATAGAGGGAACCCTTGGTCCATAGGACCAGGGTTTAAAGAGAGCAGTCCATTGCTCAGGATGTCGAAAATTCCATTTCCTATGCGTTTCCAGTTAGGCATCAAGTCAGGCCTCTAGCTGGGAGTTCACACTGCCAGTATAGTGGCTGAGAACACACAGCAGAGTGAAATGAGGCAGTCCTCATCTGTTATTTATCCCTGAGCCCAATTACCAGGAAGTGACTCGATATGCTGTCATCTTAGCCTTATGGGTGGAAACAGATCAAACTAGGCGTGTTCATCAATATGACTGTCCATATATGGGATGGAGAGCAAAGGATTAGATCGCTGTGGGCCACTCAGTTAGTTCATCGGGGCTCTTTTGGTTATAGTTAGAGAATGCAGACAATTTGATTGGAAGAGAACCCTCAGACACCATGAGGTACTATAATTTGATGTACCTGAATAAATTCACAATCATTTGTAGTTGACAGTACTATACCAAAATAATTGGTATAATTGAATCAATGGATCACAACCATCATTAAATAGAATACACAAACATTTCTTAGACAGGGTTACAATCAGAGTTTATTTTATTTCAGGTGTTAATATAATCTTCGACATTTAAAACTTGACTAGACAGATCCAAGACAATTTACTATCAGGGGCTACAAACGTTAATTGGGTCATTGTAATTGCTGATCTTAAAAGGATATGGCAAGCCCATTCCCAGGCTAACTGTGACTGACTCACTCAGCCACACACAAAACTGTTGCAATCAACAAGAGTCCCGATTCAGCATTCAAGCACCAGTGTAACACATCATAGTGAGTCAGACCAGTCAACCAATTGCAATGGTAGCAAGCAAGGGTTATTTCTCATGACTCATTTTAACTGAATGGTGGCACTATAAACTGATCATTAGTTGTGAGTACGATTTTTTATTTTGTTTGTTCATGATTTCTTTAGTCTGGGAAGAGCTGAAGATCTTAGCTAGTTATGTTGGATTTAATATGGAAGTGACGATGAATCTCTCTTTAATTCATCCTGCAGTTATTTTGTTTCCCTGCTGCTGTCGGGGACATTCTGGTTGCAGTCAAAGCTAAACTGCTTTGAGTCAGAACAGAACATAAGACATTGATAGGACCCCACACGGCTGGCTGACCACCTATGTGGGGGATTGGTTTACGTGTAAGGGAAATACCCTTAATAGAAGAGGTAAACACACACATCTGACTTTGATGTTATGCTTTTATGATGCTATTTGATGGGAACGAGAATGACCCCCCCCCCCCCCCCCCCCGCCCCGGCTTGACATGAACTTGTTTTTACTTGTTCAAAAGCTCGAGTCACTTGCCTGACCAAAAAATTGTCTGTAAGAGTATTTTTTACATCATTGTATGAAGCAAGGAACAACTTTGCAAAATAAAATGCATTACTATCTTTTTCACCGTAGAGATTCAGACAACAATGTAGAATACACTCTGCCTATTGGCTCCTTTGCATATTCAAGCCTGTCTCAAAATACAACACTGTCCCTTTAAGGCTCTCCAGGAGGATGGTTGGTAGCCTACAAAATACTGCAACATTACAATTACAACAAAATGTTTGGTCTTTATAACATAATTCCCTCCTGGGTTCGAAATGAAGGGTGAAATTAATACTGTATGTCTACGGTTCAAAAACAGACTCAGTTCTGGGAAGATGGATCCAAAATTCAAAATTCATACAACCAAGCTCAACGAGTGGGCTCCCGAGTGGTGCAGCGGTCCAAGGCACTGCATCTCAGTGCTAGAGGCATCACTACAGACACCCTGGTTCAAATCCAGGCTGTAACACATTCCGGCCGTGATTGGGAGTCCCATAAGGCGGCGCACAATTGGCCCAGCGTTGTTTGGGTTTGGCCGGTGTAGGCCGTCATTGTAAATAATTATTTGTTCTTAACTGACTTGCCTAGTTAAATAAAAATAAAAACAATGTGCACATGGCTGTAGACTATGTGTGAATGTTCCAAAATGCAATTAGCAGGAAAACACCGCTCACTAAATGCGCAATTGGTTTAATGTGACAGAAATGAAAATCGGCTGCTGGACAATAAAATAACATTGATTTGAAAACCAATAGAAAAATGCTGGTTTCAATGGCATAGGCTAGACCTAAGTGTTTATAAAATAATTTCTATGGTTTTATTTTGGCTATGCTAGGCTACTCTGAAACAGGTTTTAAACAATTAAGTTTATTGTTAAGTAGTTAAAAAATGCTGCCTGCCTTCGCTCAGATTAAAAGGTGGGTGATGTGCGGTGCGCAATAGACACGGTCCTTCACGCTCTGCTCGTGACCATTTGATCTGAACGAACCTTGCCTCGAGTATGTTGACAGACTCAAGCCATTAGACGTTAATTATCCTTCATTATATTTGTCAAACACGACTGGCTTTTAGCCTATATTTATGTAATCAAGTCTCATTAAAGTTTAGCTAAATTCTCGTGACTCCCTCATGTCAGCATCGTTTTGGACAATATGCATATCACCTACACTTTGACATGTAGGCTTTTTATTTATGTACATAAAAAAAATTGATTAGAATTTTATTCCAATGTTGGTCTCTCTGATTGATATTGTGACGTGTGTGATTTGTTTTACTTAACAAGAAAACAAGCATCAATGCTGAGCCCTGGCCCCCAGTAAAATAAAAATAAATAAAGCACAGAGGAAGAATGCTGACTAGGCAAAGCAAAGCACTTCATCTATAAGCATACATTAACACAGACACATACTCACCCGATCAGAGACACCATCTGTTCCACTATGTGCTTGCTGAACGTTATGATAACAAACAGTTTCTGTGGGAAGACAAATTCATCAACTGGGAGATTAGTGATCAGTCTCGGACAGAGACACAGACAGTGAGAACCGGAGTTGCCATCTGCACCGAGGTGGGGGACATATCCTATGTCTGCTTTGAACACAGTGACGCATGCCATCCCAGCCAACTCTGGACATTAAAAGAACCTTGAGGTCTGAAGGAGAAGCACAAAGGCTCCCCCTGGACCCTGGTCCTCCTCCTTAACCCTGGAGGGCTTTGTCAGAACTGGTGAGATCACCTGCTGGTACCACGGAGATAGATTGGTCTGGTTAAACAGCTCAGCTCTCACCACGACGACTCAGAGACACACAGTCAGTCTCGCACCGTCTGGGAATAGATTAGTCACTGTGGCAGACTCCACAATACAGCCAACAATTAAGATTTTGATCTGGTTTACAAAGAGCAACGGCTCTCGTTAAAGTGCTCTCCATAGTCCTTTCATCTGGAATGGTCTTAAAAAAGCAACACTAAAAGTCAGAAACCATGGAATTACAGCAAACTGAACATAAATGTCTGATTGGTTAGTAGAACTAAAATATTTACTTGTATGTGCATCTTGACGATGGCTTTCCCAATAAGCGTTGCTCCAAAGAAGGTCCAAAATGGTACCAGGAAGTGGCCACATGTTATACCAGCCAGGTCAAACAGAGGATTAGGGATCTGAAAGACAGGTCGTAACATGCATGCAAATATATCCTGTAATAGAGGAGTGTATTCGAATTCTACCTTCATTGCCGTAACTTAATTGTAACAAACATCAACATACAATATTCAGTGATGCACTTTAATAATAAAGGCCTCAACTTTAAAACAGTATATGGTAAGAGTGCAGGCAACTGTTGGATGACTTGACATGCAATGTAGTTTTGGACTTACCGAGGCACAGGCTAGAATCCCAAAGAATCCCACTTTCTGCACCATGTTCTGAACGCCCAGTTTTGCTCTAGTGGCAAAATCCTGGAAAAATAATTCAACAGTCTATTATCCAATATTAAATGTATGCTTAACACATTATATAATAATATCAATATCATGATAACACCAAACTGAAAAACTAAAGTCTAATGTAATTCTGAAAAGGGTGTTACTTGATAAAGAATTAACGTGGTATAACAAATGCTATCAGATGGGCTATTCTCTTTTCCTTTGATCTCTTTTAGCAGCGCTGGTAAAAATTCAAGCCCAGAGTTGTTAGCAAAGAACTGTTGAACTCTTTTGATCTGATTGATATACACTACAGAGGGGTGTGAAATATTGTGGTTTCACGGTGTGGGCAATTAAATTGACAAAAAAAAAAATCTAATCAATGGTGTCTAGAGTGATAATGTGACACAGACTACTTCAACCCTTGCCCTAAAACTATTCAGTTGTAAACGTCAGTTCAAAAGCATCTGTATATCAAGACCTTGGGACTGACTATAAGGTTCTATCTGACATTTGTCAAAAATGAGTTATTCACATAGAGTTGCTCTTTAGGAGGTCCTTCACGTGTGACATGTCAGATTTGTGAAAAAGTCAATTTATGATGAAAAACATCTGAAAATTCTGTCTGTGCAAACACCTTTGAACTTCGTGTTATAAGGTTATATCTGCAATCCAATCGCACAATGGGTTGTCAATAAAACATTATTGTATGTAAGGCGATGTACTTTTTGAGTCATGAAAGAGGACAACATCAAAAAACAGTGGAACTTGAAAAATACTCATCTCAAAACCATAAATTGTGCAGATAGACCTTTCAGTACCAAGTACTTTGTTCATATCACAGGTTCTGGTCCTCTTTTGCAATTACTTAGATTTTTTTCACCACTTTTTCAGAAGATGGCCATCACTTAAGCTCTTTATGGTAAACATAAATAACTGACTTGCCTAGTTAAATAAAACATTTTTTTATTTTTTTTTAAATCCAGAGCTAAGCTTTAGCAATGTTGTTCTGCATAGGATATTGTGTATCTGTCATTTTAATGAACTAACGATTGTGTCATTAACATTACAATATTTGATGATGTGATTAGAAAGAAGGAAGGGTATTCTCTTTATTTAATCATTAACATGTCTGTACTTATTGAAATAATAGTAACATTCTGTGCCAGATAGAACCTTCATTTTGTTTTTTACAAATGTTGCATTGGATTTGGATACTCTAATTTAGGTACCTTTAATTTCTCTGTACAAAAAGGGCCAGAGCCGACTCTACTTTCTGAGGAGGCTCAGGTCCTTGTGCAGTAAACTACTACTTCTCGGGTAAATAAGCTGATCAGGAAGGCTAGCTCTGTTCTGGGGATTAGCCTTGACACTCTAGAGGAGGTGGCGGAGAGACGGATCCTGGCCAAACTGCTGGCCATCATGGACAACGTCACCCACCCTCTGCATGCTATGGTTATGACGCAGAGGAGCACCTTCAGTCACAGACTGATCCCACCACGGTGTGCCAGAGAGCGCTACAGGAGGTCCTTCCTGCCGGTGGCTATTAGACTATTTAATGCCTCACCGGGGTGCCGTGCCGTCAGCAACATAGACCTGGAACTGTTGGGGTGTTAGGACCTAGTTTAACAATTATGCATCCATCCGTGAGTAACTCTGGTCTGTAATCACTCATTTACTCAGGACTTATTAATTCATTCAGGTCTGTATTATTCAGGTACAGTTGTTATATCATATCACGTGCAATATTGTAAGTAATTCTTGGACTGAACATAGGTAGTCATTCACTAAGGAATGCATATTAGTATCCTGTCAGTTATATCTTTTTTCATTGCTTTTAGTATATCGAATGTGCAATACGTGCAATTGTCTGTAATTAAACCCTGCACTAAGGACTGTATTTTAAGGGAATTATTATTATTACCCTAAATTATATCACACACACACATTTAGCTATTTAAGTATCTCTTCCTGTCATTTACCTGTACAGTTAATTTAACAATGCAAAATATTCACTTACCTGTTCATTTAAACAGACTGTATATTAAGTAAACTATTATTACCCTCATCTTTTTATAGCTTTTTGCACTCCAGACTTCTTGTATTTTTATACTTTTTCATACTGTCACTCTATGTCTCATGTATCGTGTATCTGTCTTTTGTGTATTTTCGTTCTGGCATTTTGCACCTGCCCTGTGTTTTTTCGTAGCTGCTTGACAAAGAAATTTCCCCTCGGGATCAATAAAGTATCTATCTATCTATATCTATCTATCTATTGGTGAGGACCTTAATGGGTTATGAAAGAAGATTTCACTTCAGTTCTGAGATGTTATAAGTATGCTTTGCGCAGACAGAGTCCCAAGGTCACAATATCTTAATAATAAATTAGTATGCAGCTATACACACATTTACTGGTGAAGACATTATTTCAGATTACATGACGTGAGACTGGAAGAAAATTTGGATGAATATCTGATTCTTAAAATCTGAGCTCTTTGCTTAGTTAACAATCTGATCTAAGGGGTAGGCACCAGCAGTCATGTCAGTAGCCTGGTCACATTGCCTGTCCCTCAAATGAAAGGATCATGAAAAAAAAAGGCCTCAGGGATGTTTCAACGTGACTCACTCCATTAGCAATGAGCTTACTGGAAATGGTGGGAGGTGAGGCTTTCAAAAAAGTCATGTGATAACTGGAGGCCAATCACAGGCCAGATACAGAAGTCAGTAGATAGCGATGGACAGTTAAGTAGAGTTCCATCCCAAAATAAAAAAAGACTGAAGGAGAGTATATAAGACTCCAGAGATTTGGGTAGAATGGGGCATTCAAGAGGCAGGCTACTACACTCTGTGAGAGGTGAGGACAGATTCCCACTCACCTGAGCGGTGTCTGCCTGCTCCAGCATCTCCTCAAACTCCTCATAGTCTTCATCATCTGGGTCTGCTCCAGATAGCCTGGCTGCTCGGGCCATGAAGTAGGGGGGCAACTCCCCAATGGCTGTGCCTGCACCCTGGAGACAGTCACACACTGGGTTAGCTTAGCACTGGTTCATACTCTTTGCTCATACCAGACTCAAGCATAGCCCTATGGTCTCAATACTAGAGGATGTCATAGGTGAGGTCAACCGAAGACTACCAATGTTGAGCCCTCAAGATTCCCTGATTGTTCTAAACCCAAAAGGAGCACAAATTAAGTCCGGGTCAAAAAAACAAAAACTTTTAAAAACTGCCTTTCTCCATTGAGCTTGCTTTGTTGTTGTTGTCCAGGACTAGGCTTAATCTGTGTCCGGGAAACCAACCCAATGAAGTTCACTAGAAAGTTGAACCTAGACTTTAGGGTTAAAGATACTTATTTTTGCCATTGAAGAAAGACAGATGTTTACTCACCCACATACAGGCCTCCAGGCGGACCTTTGAGACGATGGACCAGAGTGAGATGCTGCCCTCCACTCCTCCTCCCTCTGGACAGATGATCTGGTCTGGGTAGGGGGGCTCGGGGAAGTCTGTAGATCCACACTCGTACGCAGCCAGGGTGACTGATGCTATGTGTGGACCCTGAGAGCCAGAGGATGGATGGGTATTCCTTAATTCAACTGACACACACTAAAACTGGGATGATAAACCGGAAAATACAGACACCGCCTTCTTACCGAAGCATTTAGCTTACGTAATTTTGCTACACAACGCTCCTGTAGATTGTTCTAAAACCATTATTTGGTCAGCAGTAATAGCCTATGCTGCTGACTCTCACTCCCTCTCCCCACTGTGCACACGGAGGAGGGATAAATGCTTTCTGAGAAGCACATGCATATGACCGTTGCTCAAAATGCTATTGCGGGACAAAGACTGTTTTCAAAGCAACTACAGTCGTGGCCAAAAGTTTTGAGAATGACACAAGTATTGGTCTCCACAAAGTTTGCTGCTTCAGTGTTCTTAGATCTTTATGTCAGTAGTTACTATGGTACACTGAAGTATAATTACAAGTATTCCATAAGTGGCAAAGGCTTTCATTGACAATGACATTCAGTTTATGCAAAGAGTCAATATTTGCAGTGTTGACCCTTCTTTTTCAAGACCTCTGCAATCCGCCCTGGCATGCTGTCAATTAACTTCTGGGCCACATCCTGACTGATGGCAGGCCATTCTTGCATAATCAATGCTTGGAGTTTGTCAGAAGTTGTGGGTTTTTGTTTGTCCACCCGCCTCTTGAGGATCAACCACAAGTTCTCAAAGGGATTAAGGTCTGGGGAGTTTCCTGGCCATGGACCCAAAATGTTGATGTTTTGTTCCCCGAGCCACTTAGTTATCACTTTTGTCTTATGGCAAGGTGCTCCATCATGCTGGAAAAGGCATTGGTCGTCACCAAACTGTTCTTGGATGGTTGGCAGAAGTTGCTCTCGGAGGACGTGTTGGTACCATTCTTTATTCATGGCTGTGTTCTTAGGCAAAATTGTGAGTGAGCCCACTCCCTTGGCTGAGAAGCAACCCCACACATGAATCGTCTGAGGATGCTTTACTGTTGGCATGACACAGGACTGATGGTAGTGCACACCTTGTCTTCTCCGGACAAGGTGTTTTCCGGATGGCCCAAACAATCGAAAAGGGGATTCATCAGAGAAAATGACTCTACCCCAGTCCTCAGCAGTCCAATCCCTGTACCTTTTGCAGAATATCAGTCTGTCCCTGATGTTTTTCCTGGAGAGAAGTGGCTTCTTTGCTGCACTTCTTGACACCAGGCCATCCTCCAAAAGTCTTCACCTCACTGTGCGTTCCGATGCACTCACACCTGCCTGCTGCCATTCCTGAGCAAGCTCTGCACTGGTGTTGCCCCGATCCTGAAGCTGAATCAACTTTAGGAGACGGTCCTGGCACTTGCTGGACTTTCTTGGGCGCCCTGACGCCTTCTTCACAATTGAACCTCTCTCCTTGAAGTTCTTGATGATCCGATAAATGGTTGATTTAGGTGCAATCTTACCAGCAGTAATAGCCTTGCCTGTGAAGCCCTTTTTGTGCAAAGCAATTATGAAGGCACGTGTTTCCTTGCAGGTAACCATGGTTGACAGAGGAAGAACAATGATTTCAAGCACCACCCTCCATTTAAAGCTTCCAGTCTGTTATTCTGACTGTCTCAATCAGCATGACAGAGTGATCTCCAGCCTTGTCAACACTCTCACCTGTGTTAACGAGACAATCACTGACATGATGGCAGCTGGTCCTTTTGTGGCAGGGCTGAAATGCAGTGGAAATGTTTTCATTTCATTTTCATGGCAAATTGCCATCATCAACACTGAGGCAGCAAATTGTTTGGAGACCAATACTTGTCATTCTCAAAACCTTTGGCCACGACTGTACTTTTGTTCTAGTTACAGAGTGGAGAGTCACAGCTTTCTGTGAGTACGTCTATGTGTTTCTCACCTCTTGATATTGAGTTCATGGCACCACTTTACAAACAGTGTAGGCTGTAGTAAGTATGGTTTTGATGCGCCATGCCTAGATCAAGTAGCAAAGGCCTAGAGCTGGAAAGTGTTTGTAGGACATTAGCCTACATTTACTGAAAGCCATGTAGACTAATCAATTGATCTATCTAGCTACAATATCATATTTAGAGTTCGCAATCTAGCTAAGTGTTTTGAGCTCCCACAACCCCTTTCCTCAGTTGGTGAATAATAGGCTATAGGCCAATATGCAAAGATGTCAGCAAATTCTCTAGAGCCAAAAATAAATCTGATAATTCCGGATCCTATTTTGACAGGTTGCATATCAACATTTAAATCATGCATTTTCTGGATATGTTAGAAGAAATGGCTTACTTTAAAAAAAATCATAGGCTACCACCTTAGTTGTCTTACTTGGCACTGGGAAAAAACATTTTTTTTGTAGGCTATTACATTCATCACAATATTACTCTTTGTACATATCGCCCAACTCTAGCATCTAGCATCTCCCCAAAAAATGATGTATTGTATTTTAACGCTATATGGATTTCTGTCCATTTCACAGACACAGCTGAGTCAGCACAGCCCCCTGACAGCCTGGTATGCAGCTCCATTAATCAGAGCCCAGGCTTAGCCACCTGGCTTCATTAACAGTAAGGGCAGTCGGGCCACCTGAAACCACAACACAGGAAGCCTATAATGCCGCCTCCTGTTGAGATACCACAGTGACAGGAGACAGACAGAAGACAATTAGTCAGTGCTGATCCCCATAGCTCTCCTAGAGAGAGCGAGCGAACATGCTGGGGAGTCTTCTTTTCACAATACGGGTTCATCACAAGGTCTCAATCCCTGCCTTTCCTTCCGTTACAAAGCTAGACTTGTTTCACCATGATGGTGACACAATGATAAAACAACACCTTTTCATTATTTGGAAAGAAATAATCCTTGAAACATAGCAAATTAAATGCACGGTGGCGAGTGTTTACCAAATGAAGAAAAACAGTCCCTACATTTCCATCTTAATCCAGCATAACCAGACTCATGAATCATACAATTATGCTTGTAACCCCCAGCAAAATGGGAGCATGGTCTCCACTCCTTACTATGGGTTATCTCATTTTTTAGGTCCGAGGTAAATCCATAGCAGCTCTTTAGAAGGCAAATGTTTCTAGGACCCTTCTACTAGGGACTTTCTAACATGTTGACCTCACCTCTGAGTATGGTAAAGTGTGCACATAGCCTAACTATGGGAGCAGAACCTCGCCCTTCTCCAGATAGTAGGAGGATATTGTTTTTAAGTGGCGAGTCCAAAAAAACAGTTAAGCAAGCACTCTCTCATATCAGCACATATTTACACAAGTGGTTGATATTTTAGTGATGCCTTGATTCAAATATAAATCAAACATACTGGTAATATCCACATGAACAGTTGTACAATACAAAGTAGGCCTAACGCTACAGCAATATTGACACTGCATCTTTGAATGAATATAGAATCATTTGTGTTTGTAAGTTGCATTAGACAAAGTGGGCCTACCACTATACAAATCATGTTACTGACACTGTCTTTATGAATTCATATAGAATAATTTGAGTGTTTTTAAGTTGCATTAGTGCCATCTTTTTTTGCAGTGGTGTGTTGGGGCGCCAACAAAGGCTGGTGATGCTTCTCGGGTAAATAAGATGATCAGGAAGGCTAGCTCTGTTCTGGGGATTAGCCTTGACACTCTAGAGGAGGTGGCGGAGAGACGGATCCTGGCCAAACTGCTGGCCATCATGGACAACGTCACCCACCCTCTGCATGCCATGGTTATGACGCAGAGGAGCACCTTCAGTCACAGACTGATCCCAACACGGTGTGCCAGAGAGCGCTACAGGAGGTCCTCCTGCCAGTGGCTGTTAAGACTATTTAATGCCTCACCGGGGTGCCGTTCCGTCGGCAACATAGACCTGGAACTGTTGGGGTGTTAGGACCTAGTTTAACAATCATGCATCCATCCGTGAGTAACTCTGGTCTGTAATCACTCATTTACTCAGGACTTATTTATTCATTCAGGTCTGTATTATTCAGGTCATATTCATGTACAGTTGTTATATCATATCACGTGCAATATTGTAAGTAATTCTTGGACTGAACTTAGGTAGTCATTCACTCAGGAATGCATATTAGCATCCTATCAGTTGTATCTTTTTTCATTGCTTTTAGTATATCGAATGTGCAATACTGTAATTAAACCCTGCACTAAGGATTGTATTTTAAGGGAATTACTATTATTACCTTAAATTATATCATACACACATTTAGCTATTTAAGTATCTCTTCCTGTCATTTACCTGTACAGTTAATGTAACCATGCAAATATTCATTCACTTACCTGTACATTTAACTGTATATTTACCTGTACAGTTAATTTAACAATGCAAAATATTCACTTAACTGTTAATTTACCCAGACTGTATATTAAGTAAACTATTATTACCCTCACTTATATCATACGCACATTTAGCTATTTAAGTATTTCTCTGCCGTCGACCTGTATAGTATAGTTAACTCCTTATTTATCTATATCAACTTGCAATATTTGTATCATTTTTTTTTTTTCACCTAACACTCTAACAATGTATAGTGTACATATTCAGCCATCCACCCATACTTTTTGCACTCCAGACTTCTTGTATTTTTATACTTAAACTTTTTCATACTGCCGCTCTATGTATCGTGTATCTGTCTTTTGTGTATTTTCGTTCTGGCATTTTGCACCTGCCCTGTGTTTTTTTCGTTGCTGCTTAACAAAGAAATTTCCCCTCTGGGCTCAATAAAGTATCTATCTATCTATCTATCTATCTATCTATCTATCTATCTATCTATCTATCTATCTATCTATCTATCTATCTATCTATCTATCTATCTCACTTTGGAGAAGATGACTGAAAGCTGCTGGAAATAATGCCTTCACACTGAGTAGGGAGATGTGGGAAAGGGAATGAGGTCATACACACATCTAGGGGAAGATGACGCGTCAAGAGGTCAACACTTTACAGGCCCGTCTCTACTAGTGGGCTTTGGTAGTGTGCGTAGTGAGGACAATAATGGGTAGTTAGTCATAGAATTGGAAAGGCTACACAAATAAATTGTATTTCCAAAGTAGCTATTTAAAAAGTTCAGTAGAAACCTTACAATTTCTCATTTGTAAATGGAGCTGTTGACTCAAGGGTATCTACATCATAAGATCTAGTGAACAATGGCCACATCACTGAAAAAAAATGGTGACCTCGGCAGAATCACTTCCTCGTCTTCGTCACAGTTGAATGCTTCATTTCACAACAGCCAAGATGGATGTCACAAACATACCACACAGTGAGGAAGGAGCGTGACCCAACCGCAGTCACACCATGATCACTCATCAGGAACTAGGGCTGTGGGGGTCATGAAATTGTCGGCCAGTAATTGTAACTGCCGGTCTCGCGGTAATCGACTGTTAATTAGGGTGGCAGGTAGCCTAGCGGTTAGAGCGTTGGGCCAGTAACCGAAAGGTTGAATACCCGAGCCGACAAGGTGAAAAAACTGTTGAGCAAGGCCCTTGAGCAAGGCACTTAACCCTAATTTGCTCCAGCGGCTGACCCTGTAGGTATGCAGTCATTGTAAATAAGAATTTGTTCTTAACTGACTTGCCTAGTTAAAGACAGGTTAAAATAAATAAATAACTAAATAAAATATATATATATATTTATTATATAAATAAATAAATAAAATATATATATATATATAAATAATAATTAACATAAACACGTTTAACATCTCTGGGCTTCCTACGCATAGACAAGCCATGATGCGGACCATTTTAAAAAGTCTAATAAATCTGTTTAATATAGCCTACACCATCACAATAAATCCATTATGTACTTCAGGCAGGTCTAAAGAAACATTGTGACAGTCCATTTCAGAAGAACTTAACAGCATATTCTGAGTCATCCTTATGTTAGGCCCTGACTTTTCCTAACTAGTTCATTTAGCAGATAAGATTTGCTTAGAACTCACGTGGCACGATTTTATAGTAAGAAGCATACAATTGAAAATATCTGAAAAAAATACTCCCTCGGTGTCCGAGGGAGTGTGCACTTGCGGTTATTCTGGTGACTGGTTGAAATGATCATTTGAAATCAGGTCCTACTATATGCTTAATTTAGAGTTATTTATGCAACTTTAGTCAGATACAAATCTTGGGCTTATCTTCACAGAGTCTTGCCGTGCTACTGAAGGGACAAGTGTGGTGTTTGGAGGAGTGCCTGTTTTGTTTGGTACGCCCATCTATTACTGGGTTGGACTCCCCATTGCCTCCAGAACAGCTTGAACTCTTCAGGGGCATTCTACAAGGTGTTGGAAACATTCTACAGGGATGTTGGTCCATGCTGACGCAATGGCATCACGCAGTTGCTGCATATTGGACAGCCGTACATTCATGCTGCGAACAGCCGTTCCATCTCATCCCAAATATGCTCTATTGGGTTGAGGTCTGGGGACTGCGCAGGCCACTCAAGTAAACTGAACTCGCTGTCTTCATGTTCCATGCAATGTTTTTCCACTCCTCAATTGTTGATCGGGTACCCACTGGAGCTGCTTTTTCTTGTTTTTAGCTGATAGAACTGGAACCCGGTATGGTCGTCTGCTGCAATAGCTCAGTGACAAGGATCGACAAGTTGTGCATTCAAGATGCCATTCTGCACACCACTGTTGTATTATTTGTCTGTTTGTGGCCCGCCTGTTAGCTTGCACATTTGACAATTCTTGACATTCTCCTTCAACCTCACTCATCAAACAAGCTGTTTTCATACACAAGACTGCCGTAAAAAGGCCAGGAGGGCAGACGT
Organism: Thymallus thymallus; assembly: GCA_023634145.1. NCBI lineage: Eukaryota > Metazoa > Chordata > Actinopteri > Salmoniformes > Salmonidae > Thymallus > Thymallus thymallus. Next base: position 22,059,170 of record CM042378.1, read on the forward strand.
TTCTGAGATAATGGAGCTGGCACGCCTGGCACAGATGATTATACTACGCTCAAAGTCGCTTAAGTCACTCGTTTTGTCCATTCTAACGTTCAATCGAACAGTAACTGAATGCCTTGATGCCCGTCTGCCTGCTTTATATAGCAAGCCAGGGCCACGTAACTCACTGTCTGTAAGAGCGATCAATTTTCATGAACGGGGTGGTGTACCTAATAAACTGATTAAACGTTTTATTTAGTTACTTTCCCTCAACATGTTTCTCTTAAATTCATAGCAAGTCAAGCTAGCTTGCACTGCAGAGCAGTGGGCTCCCAAGTGGCTCAGCGGTCTAAGGCACTGCATCTCAATGCTAGAAGCGTCACTAGACGTTAGATTCCAGGCAGTATCACAACCAGCCATGATTGGGAGTCCCTTAGGGCGGCGCACAATTGGCCCAGCGTCGGAGTTTGGCCGGTGTAGGCCGTCATTGTAAATAAGAATTTGTTCTTAACTGACTTGCTTAGTTAAATAAAGGTTAAATAAAAAAAAATTAAAAGCCAACTAAATGCTAGGCTAGGTTGAAGATGGCGACCTCCACCGAATAATTATAATAAAAAAATAATGTAATTACATCACAATAAACTTAAAACGGGAGGCAACTGTCATAATATAAATTGGCTTAACAGCCAATGTCTATTATTAAATTCATCGATGGACTCTAGCTGGACTGAATAATCAGTTTGAAAAATTTAAAAGTATGCTTAGACCGTCTCGCAGTGTACTTATGGGTAATGTGAACAAGGCTTAAGGCATGAACTCTGCTCTGTTTCTTGCGCAGGCTGCACACTTCATCAGTCTCTCATTCACAGTTTAACAAGCACTTCATAATATTTCTCACCCATCAGACTATTCTCAATTTAATCTGCTTTTTAACATATAGACTACTAATTTGTACACCGAGTATTGAGTTGCATCCCCTTTGCCCTCAGAACAGACTCAATTTCTCATGGCATGGAATCTACAAGGTGACGAAAGTGTTCCACAGGGATGCTGGCCCATGTTGACTCCAATGCTTCCCACAGTTGTGTCAAGTTGGCTGGATGTCCTTTGAGTGGTGGACCATTTTTGTGAAAAACCCTTCAGTGTTGCAGTTCTTGATACAAACCAGACGCCTGGAACCTACTACCACACCCCGTTCAAAGGCACTTAAATATTTTGTCTTGCCCATTCACCCTCAATGGCACACATACACAATCCTTGTCTTAATTCTCAAGGCTTAAATATCCTTCTTTAATCTGTCTCCTTATTAACGTTTTATTTAAAATGGCCCACAAAACTAAACGTAGCCTGCACTAGAATAGCGAAAGCTCTTCCCTCAGTTCTGTTTTTAATACGCCAGGTAGGCTTCACTAGTTGTAAAGCAGATTAATGTGATTCCATTTTAAGAATTGAGCAATAAATAAAGCAGTACAAGAATGCTGGGATCCTCTTTTAACTAGTGGCCAGTCAAAACTCTGTTTTCAGACACGATTGTGCAATGACTGAGCTTATAAGAACCTGTTTCACTAGACTCTGTAGGCTCTCCAACCCTGTTGCAGGGGTCCTAAGCCTATGCTTAGAGTTATTTGGCCATTTCAGTTGTGACACAAACCTTATCAAAACATATAGGCCTATGGGCTAGGCTACATGATGCATGTGACTATGATTTGAAAAAGTCGCAATAAAGGGACTTCCCTTAGACTGCACATGCTGGCCATCATTAACAAGTGATAATATTCTCATCCATTAGACTATTCTCAATTTAATCTTGTCTTTACATATACCAAATAATATACAGTACCAGTCAAAAGTCGACACATTTCAGGGTTTTTCTTTATTTTTTACTATTTTCTGCATTGTAGAATAAGTGCATACATCAAAACGATGAAATAACACATTTGAAATCATGTAGTAACCAAAAAAGTGTTAAATCCAAAAATATTTTATATTTGAAATTCTTCAAAGTAGCCACCCTTTGCCTTGATGACAGCTTTGCACACTTGGCATTCTCATCTAGCTTGGAGAAGCCTATTTACCGTGACTCAAAGGTCACATGGAATTTGACTCTTGACTGCCGGTATAGCGGCAATATGGTCACTGTAACAACCCTAATCAGGGCCCAGTTTATCAAAAGTTATCTGGACTTAATCCAGCAAAGTTTGTCAAGATAGATAACTTTTGAAAAGATGGGTCCAGAGGTGAAAGGCAGATCTAGATGGACCAGATCTATGGAGAACTGAACACACAAAGAATGAGATAGGAAGTATGAGGCCACTCACTGGACAAACTGTGGATATGTATTACGTTTCTGGTAGTGGTCAAAGTCAAACGTCACTCAGATGATGGAAATACCCTGTGCACAAAATGTGTCCCTCTAGCTCAAAGAAGACAAGACTCAACTAATTCGCTATAGTAATCATTTTTGTATCTATCGTGCCAGTTATGGAACAACAAGCAGAGCTAAGAGGCCATACATATCCAATGTCATACTGTACCAGCATTCTCAAAAAAGTAGTACTACAGAGATACAGCAGGCTTTTCCACTGTCTGAGTTAGCTTATGTTTTTGTTGGCACAGTTGACAGGCAAGGGAAGGGTGGTTCTCTTACTCACCAGGTATAGTAGGAAGGTATGTAGGCCAGTCCCAAGGCCTACTGAGGACAGGATGCCCAAACCTACCCAGTAGGCACACCACAGGAACCTCTTCTCCAGGTACTGCACATACTGTAGAGCAGAACCGACAGGAGGGGGAGCAAGAAGTAGAGAGAGCTTAAGGCTTTTGCATGGACATAGACAGCCATAACATACTACTTCACAAGACATGTATCCTTTGGAGAGAACATTGGAGACCTATGTTATGCCAAGGATAGTGGTGGAAAAAAGTACCCGTAAATATTGTACACAATAATATCAACATACAAGCTAAGATGCATCCAATGTATTGGCCTGAGCCTCAAGCTAAAAATGATGTATTGCTCAACATATCTCCTCCTCAGATGACCTTTCCTCTAGGAATGCAGTGTATCTGAATGAACAGTTACTTATCTTTACCATTAAACAGCTCAAATAAATCAATTACAGAGGAGGTGATAGCGGTTTCTGTTTCTCTCCTTCCTTACCTTCTGGTGTGCTCCCTCAGTGGAGTAGGCAAGGGAGAAGAGTGAACACAATACCAGGAACAAGAACACTGTACCCCTTCTTCGCCATAACCTATAGAGAGGGAGAAGTGTAACAGTTTATTAGGTACAACTACCTAATGACTAGACTGGCAAACGGAAAAAAAGCTTTCAACTGATCAGTTGCTTTCTAGTTTTACTGTCAAGTAGTGGTGGTTTACTTTAAAGTCCACTCCTTTAGTGTGATGAAGGTTTCCAGGAGGAAGAAGTGTAGTGTGACGATAGGCCGCCTCCACAGCACCAGAGCGAGACGCTCCTCTCGATCTTTACACCTCCTCTCACTCACCGCAGAGTCTGTAGATACAGGAGCACACTTGTGAAGTCAGATTAACCTATAAAAACGGGCTAGTTTTAAATAAGCTACTACAATATTCCCTCATTTTGCTGGACCTAGGCTATCGTGACTTTGACAAAGTAATTTCACTGTCTAGGCTTAAGTATGAACATAAAACTAGCAATTGGTGGTGTTCTGTCTAGAACGTCAAATCAACTAGAATCATTTAGTAGTTTTTAAACTATATAATAAAGAAGTACCCAACAGCTTGGGACCATTCTGGCAATACTGTAATGTTGCAAGAAGAACTGCCAAGATTATTTTTGCAGTTGTTGCATAACAATAGTGAAACACACCCTTTCCTTCCTTGGTAAGTCTCCATAAATACAACCTAATGCTGGTTCACTTGGGGAAGTTTCAAAACAGACCTGCAAAATGTCCATTCTGTTTGTCTTTGATTCCTCGCTTCTGTGGTTGTTCACAGCTTGTCCCATTCTTTGCCATCTCATTCACTGTTGAATCGACCAGACAACCTGAAGACAAGACCAGCAAATACGTGTTTTATGGTTTTGGCCTCTGTCAACGGTAGGATGCGAATTAGCTAGTTATTGCTTGTCACTGAATGACAGCTAGTGGCAACATCTCCCACACGATCAAGATAGCTAGATATCCGGCATGCAAGCTAACAAACAGCTGATAACAAGTAACCCTTACTCATAACTCGAACTCCATTAGATTACATTAACCGGCTCTGTAAACCACCTTAGGTTCTCGAGAACTAGATAGCAAGTAAAGGGTGTAATAACACTCCCTTAGTTAGCTGGCTTGAGTGAGTTTATACAAATAATATAATAGTTAGCAACAATTCATAGTTCAATGTTTATGACAATGAATTACAGATTTATAAACTAGAGTAACCTATTGCATGTTGACGTCGCTAGTTAGACAGGAAACGTTAGCTCTAGCTAAGCTAAGTAGCTAGCGACACCGGGGGAATATTATAGGCTACAACCATTGATATGGTTACTTTGGTTGTTATGTTGACTGTAATGCCACAACTCTGTTGAGTCGAAAATGATACATATTCTAGGCAAAGATTAATTTGTTAGTCACACCGATTGAATGAAATGAGCTGTCATACCTCCGCGCGTCTTCTTCCTGGAGGATTCTTCTTCTTCGATGGTATATTGGCGATCGCACAACTAAATGTGTATCCCGCCACCTACTGTGCCGGATGGAAACAGGATTCCCAAAACTAAACTGAAATCCCCCCCAAAAAACGACCATCCTACCAAAAAACTAAACCAAATCAAATAACTTTTATGTTACAAAAAAAATACAGATCTTATCCCTACACAGGCTCAAGGGGAACCTGGGAGGGCGGGTATTTTTCTTAGATTTCTTTGAAACAAAAAAAAATTTAAACAAAATATTATATTTATTTATTTAACCTTTATTTAACTATGCAAGTCAGTTAAAAACAAAGAAATCCAAATTTGCGCGGGGATACTGGTAGGCGACGGTCTAGAGAGCTAGAAGGTGGAGGGCTGTTTTTGGTTGTTTGACAAGTTAACCGAGAAGTGATCTTTCACGTTTTGTTTGTTTGTTTGTATGACAAGTTTTTTATTTTTTACCTCCCAGTTTAGGGAGGTGGCCGTCATGGCGGGTAGTTCAGATGGAAGTTATAACTCAATGAATGAGGATTGTATTTCAGAGAACGAAAAATGTACAATGGTTAAGAAAAAACGGTGGGGGAAATATGAGTAGTGATAACAGACCAGTAAAACGTAGGACAACAAGAGAGTATGAAATTGAAGAATACAAAGTGATGGAACCTTCAGGGAAATATTTTCATCCAATACAATAGACAAAAGCAATTCAGAAGGAGATTGGGCTAATTAAGTACGCCAAACCGGTTGGTTATGGAAAAATACAGATTGTGGTTAATTGTAAAATGCAACAAGAGAAAATTCTGAAAATGGAGTCACTTAATGGAGGTAATGTCAAGTGTCATATACCAGGTGCTAAGGCCAGGGGGGTAATTGCTGGTATTGACTTGACGGTAACTATGGAGGAAATTAAAGAGTTGTTGAAAGGAGGGAAAGTGTTTGAAGCCAAAAGACTGAGTAGTAAAAAGAATGGAGTTAGAGTTGAAACTACGACAGTTCTTATACATTTTGAAGAAATGTTACCAAAAAGAGTACAATTGGGATCAATACGTTTTCAGGTAAGAGAATATGTGCCGCCGTCACTGCGGTGTTTCAAGGGTCAAAAGAATTGGACATACTGCAAATGTTAGTAGAAGTCAGTTGAGATGTGCAAGGTGTGGGGGAGGGCATGGGTATGGAAAGTGTGCACCTGAAGATAAAGTTACATGTTGTAATTGCAATGGTGAACATAGTGCAGCATATGGTGGATGTGAAGTACAATGGAAGCACAGAGGTATAAGGTAGGAAATTATGTATCATATGCTGAGGCAGTGAAGAAGGTACATGTCAAGAATATTGCACAACCAACCACAATAGTAACTCGACGGCAAATAGTGGAACGTTCAAATAGTAAAATGGAGCATGACAATATAGTTGAGACGCCGTGTGTACATGAAGGGTTGATTACTGATAAAACAACGGCGGTAAATCGTATTGAATTCATAGCCTTTATTGGTAAGGCGTTAAATTGCTGCTCAGTGCATAAAAGCAGGACGAAGAGGTAGTTAAGGCGGCTCAGGAAATTCTCGGGTTCACAGGAGTCACAATAGACATAGTACATCAGTTCTTGAATAATATTTCAACTAATGAACAAGATATTAAGTAGGATAATGGTGTTCATTATAGTTCAATGGAATGCTCGTTGTTTAATAACTAACGGGCAGGAGTTTAAGAAGTATATTCATGATTTAAATGTTTTGCCGGATATAATGTATACAAGAAACGTGGTTAAAACCACAGTTGGATTTCATTATCCCGCGAAACGTGTCAGTAAGGAGTGATATAAATGTAGGATCTGGAGGGGGTGTGCGACTTTCATTAAAGATGGAAATGCTTATAGAATCATTTTGGAGAATAATGAAGATGAATGTGTGATAGTGGAAGTTTATAGGAAGAGGGGGACAATCAGGATATTTAATTATTATAATCCGTGTAGACTCATCACAGTTGGTATGCTAGAAAAGATTGTGGGAGTATGGACAGGGGGTAAAGAGATTTGGTGTGGAGATTTTAATGCACACAACAGTTTGTGGGGAAGTAATGTCACATATGTAAATAGATCTGTTTTCGAAGAATTTAGAGGGGAGAGGATTGGTATGTGTAAATGATGGACGAGGGACAAGAATAGATATACGTAGAGGAACCATGTCTTGTCTGGATCTTACAATAGTGTCAGCTGATATGGCTAGTGTCTGTCAGTGGGATGTGAAGGAGTCTACTTTGGGTAGTGATCATTTTCCAGTAATTTGTAATATAGAGATTGACATTTGTTGTAATGACAATAAACTCGTTAAGAAATTGTATTTTGATAGGGCTGATTGGGAAATGTTTTATACTGAATGTGAAATAGAGGTTAATAAAGTATCTTTCGAAGGATCTGTAGAAGAATGTGTTCATGAATTGAGTTTGGCTATATTGAAAGCTGCAACAATGGCCATTCCTATAAGAGGGGGAAGAGGTGGTCAACGAAGGATAGTTCCATGGTGGAATAAAGAATGTGCCAAGGCCATACAGGATCATGAGGAGGCATATAAAATATTAAAGAATAACTTGACAGTTAATAATAATATAGAGTTACAAAGAAAGAAAGCAAAAGTGAGGAAAGTTATTAAAATGGCAAAGAGGGGGGCATGGCGTGACTGCTGTTCATCTATAGGAAGAGACACTCAGCTAGGGGATGTGTGGGAAATGTTTAAAAGTATGATGGGAAAAGGTAAAACAGTAAACATACCAGTATTAAAAAAGGGAGATGTTATGGCTGTAACTAGTAAAGAAAAAGCAAATGTGTTGGGAAATGTCTTTGCAACAATACATAAAGCAGATCATTTAAGTGATGAAAGCAAAAGACGTGTGTACAGGAAAAAGGGAGATTCAGAGGAAGTGTTAGATGTAGAATTTAATATGTTTGAATTGAATAGGGCTTTTATGAAAGGACTGTACAGTCATGGCCAAAAGTTTTGAGAATGACAAGTATTGGTCTCCGCAAAGTTTGCTGCTTCAGTGTTCTTAGATCTTTATGTCAGTAGTTACTATGGTACACTGAAGTATAATTACAAGTATTCCATAAGTGTCAAAGGCTTTCATTGACAATGACATTCAGTTTATGCAAAGAGTCAATATTTGCAGTGTTGACCCTTCTTTTTCAAGACCTCTGCAATCCGCCCTGGCATGCTGTCAATTATCTTCTGGGCCACATCCTTACTGATGGCAGGCCATTCTTGCATAATCAATGCTTGGAGTTTGTCAGAAGTGAATTAGCTTGCAGGCACCACGCCACACCAGAAGTTGATACAGAGAAGCGGGGTGGTAGTCCAGTTTTGTTAATAGCAAAAGAAGGACTGAGGAGAAATAGAGTAGATGTGGAGGTGAAGTTAAAACATTGATTAGGAAAAAAAGGCATAGATATGTCAAAGGATGTGGGAAGTGAGTAGTAAAGTTAGATTTTACTATAGTATTAGGAAGAATATAAAACAAGTTGTGAATCACAGGTGTGCTGGGAATAGAAGAGATTAAGTGGTACTGGGAAGATTAAGATTTGGACATGCAGGACTGAATTCAACATTTGAAATTAATAGGAAAACATGAAAAGGGGATGTGTGATGCATGTTTGGTAGGGGAGACAGTGGAACGTGTGTTGTTATACTGTCAGTTATATGATACACAGAGAGAAAGATTGTTTGAAGGAGTAAGGAGAGTGTGACGGAAATGGGGGTTAGATGGTATTTTGGGAAGGGGAGATGGAAGCAGTGAGGTAGATAGGGAAATTATATATTTTAGTAGGGAGACTGGTCTGACAATAAGAATATAAGTGTAAGTTGTCATGGATGACCACACTCCTAAACAGTAGGTGGCGGTAGATGCAAATGGTAGAAGAAGCCCCAAAGAAGAAGAAGAAGAAATTCTTATTTACAATGACGGCCTACACTGGTCAAACTCGGACGACGCTAGGCCAATTGTGGGAGACTCCCAAATATGGCCAGTTGTGATACAGCCTGCCGTACCGTTTATCTTCCATGGGAATTTAAGCCCTGGAATTTTTGGAATTTTGCTTAAATTCATCATAAAAGTTAGCTTATAACAGTGAACCTTTTTTGTGAACTTTGGGCCCCAGGGTCTAAATTCCCCAGGCCCAGGGTCTCAATTCCTGAAGCTGCAAGGCATGAGGTAGGGAGAATTGTCTCGGAGACAGAGGGTGTGGCAGCGGAACTGTATAGACAAGAGAGGGCGTCAGGTTTCACATTCTTAGATCCAGGGCGGTAGGAAATGGTGAAATTAAATCGGGTGAATAACAGTGCCCAACGGGCCTGCCTAGAATTTAGGCGTTTGTCGGTGCGGATGTACTCCAGGTTTTTACGGTCATTCCAAATCAGGAATGGATGTTCTGCTCCTTCCAGCCAGTGCCTCCATTCCTCCAAAGCCATTTTGACCGCCAGGAGTTCTCGCTTATCCACGTCAGAGTTTCTTTCAGCAGCAGTGAGATGATGGGACAGGAAAGCACAGGGATGGAGCTTTTTAGTCCAGGGCAGATCGCTGAGACCAGGTGAACGTTACTTTGGGAGAGGTGAGTGCAGAGAGGGGGGCCGCCAGGGTGCTGTAGCCCCGAATGAAACGGCGGTAGAAATGGGCAAACCCTAGGAAACGTTGTAGTTGCACCCTGGATGTGGGTTGGGGCCAATCCACCACTGCCTTCACCATTTCGGGATCCATCTGGACATTACCTTCAGCGATGACATATCCCAGAAAGGAGATGGTAGAGATCGGTGGAATTCAAATTTTTCAGCCTTAACCAACAACTGGTTCTCCAAGAGGCGCTGAAGGACTTGTTGAACGTGGAGGATGTGTTCTCGAGGGGAACAGGAATTAAACAGGATGTTGTCGAGGTAGACAAACACAAAGCGATTTAACATGTCTCGGAGTACATCATTGACCAAGGCCTGGAAGACAGCGAGTATGAGTACCTGGTCCAAACGGCATGACCAGAAAAATCCAAGGTTTTGTTTGAGCCATGAGGAGGACGTCTCGGGGAAGGTTGCACCTCTTTATGGCAATGGGAATGGCAGAACTGGCTCCAACCCAGGATAGAACTCGTAGTTCAGTCTATAACAGGATTATGTTTCAGGAGCCAGGAATATCCCAGGACAATAGGAACATGGGGAGAATCAATGAGAAGGAATTGAATCGATTCACTGTGATTACCAGAGACCCGCTGATTAATGGGAACAGTGCTGTGGGTAACTCTTCCAATGGAACGGCCATCCAGTGCTCTAGTGTCCATGGGAATAGGAGTTGAAACTAGGGCAGCATCCAAAAAACTCTCGTCTTCCCCAGAATCAATGAGCACCCGGAGAGACTTAGACTGGTCTCCCCACAACAGGATCACAAAAAGGGGAGTGCGGGTGGTGGGAATTAGTGATTACCCATTCTGGTTCACCAGAGTACTTAAGGAAATAGGTCTTCTAACAGGGCAGGTGGCTATATAATGTCCAACAGCTCCACAGTACAGACAACAGTTAGAATTGATCCTACGTGAACGTTCACTAGGTGATAATCTAGCCCCCAATTGCATAGGCTCCGGAGAGACTGACTCAACCGTCGCCGATTATTCACGAGGTGACTCGGTTGGCTTCGGCTCTTCTCGGAAATACAGCCTTCGGGGATTTCAGGATTCCTTCAGATGTGAGCCAGCAGCAGAACGAGTGTTCCCGGGACCCAACCTACTCTCATTCCAACATTCTCGTAGGCGCCCATCAAACCTGATAGTAAGGGCGATGAGGGAATCGAGGTCTAACGGTATCTCCCAAGCTGCTAGCTCATCTTTTATTTCTTCAGAAAACCCGTGGAGGAAGGTGTCGAACAGAGCCTCTGGATTCCAGGCACTCTCGGCGGCAAATGTGCGAAACTCTACTGCATAGTCTGCCACACTACGAGAGTTCTGATGTACTTTTCAAGCCGCCTCCCTCCCGGGCACCGGAGAATCGAATACCTTCCTCGCCTCAGCCATGAAATCCTCCAGGTGATGGCATACAACGGATTTCTGCTCCCATACAGCCGTCGCCCAGGAGAGCGCCCTTCTGGACATTAGCGTAATCAAATACGCTATCTTCGATCGGTCCGATGGGAACGAAGAGGGCTGTAGCTAAAAAATGAGTGAGCACTGGGAAAGGAATGCCCGGCAGGTTCCCGGATCGCCTGCATATCGCTCCAGAGTGTCACGGTGCGGAGTATTTAAGGGACGATAGACGGAGCGCTGGTGAAGTGTCATCCTTTTATTTGAAAATGAGTTGTTCTCTCGAGGCATTTACAAATAAAGGAGAGTGAAAAAATAAACTATTACCAACAAAAACACAGTGACTTACTTGCTAGGCTACATGCAGTGCAGACAAGCAGGAACAATGATATACACACAGGTGGAAATGTGAGGAGCTTAAATACACTCCCCAATCAGAGACAACGCTAGACAGCTGTCTCTGATTGGGGATGATAATCTCCCTAATAAGTGTGTGAGGACTTGGTTGTGTGCCTCTCTCCTCCCCTAGGTGGGAGTAAGAGGCCTTACCACAACCAAGCCCTCACAGTACCCCCCCCCCTAAGGTGCGGACTCCCGATCGCACACAAACAATCCCCCCTCTCCAGAAAAAATGTCCAAAAAACTAGGGGGGACATGGCGGGGTACTGAGGTGGTTGCTGGTGGAGGCTCCGGTTCTGGTTCCGGGCGTGGCACAGGCTGTGAGAGTAGCTTCCCTCCTACCTCTCCGTTGCACGCCCGGTCCAGTCTGGACCCCGGCGTGATGGTTCCCCCCTCAGTACTCCCGCCATCTACCAAGTCCTGTCTGGACCCTGGTGTGGGAGCCCTCGACCCTGGAGAGGGGCTGACAACCGGCCCCGGACTGGGCACCGGTGGAGCGGACTGCTCCGTCACTGGAGCGACGTAGACGACCGGTCCCGGACTGGGCACCGGTGGAGCGGACTGCTCCGGCACTGGAGCGACGCCCCGGACTGGGCACCGGTGGAGCGGACTGCTCCGTCACTGGAGCGACGTAGACGACCGGCCCCGGACTGGGCACCGGTGGAGCGGACTGCTCCGGCACTGGAGCGACGCAGATGACCGGCCCCGGACTGGGCACCGGTGGAGCGGACTGCTCCGTCACTGGAGCGACGGCGACGACCGGCCCCGGACTGGGCACCGGTGGAGCGGACTGCTCCGGCACTGGAGCGACGCAGATGACCGGCCCCGGACTGGGCACCGGTGGAGCGGACCGCTCTGGCGCTGTAGCAGAGCAGACTGCTGGACCCGGATGTGGCTCTGGTGGAGGTTCAGGTCTGCTCACCTTCACCTGAGGTCCCGGGCTGCTGACCTTCCCCGGAGGTCTCGGGCTGCTGACCTTCCCCGGAGGTCTCGGGCTGCTGACCTTCCCCGGAGGTCTCGGGCTGCTGACCTTCCCCGGAGGTCTCGGGCTGCTGACCTTCGCCGGGGGTCTCGGGCTGCTGACCTTCGCCGGGGGTCTCGGGCTGCTGACCTTCGCCGGGGGTCTCGGGCTGCTGACCTTCGCCGGGGGTCTCGGGCTGCTGACCTTCGCCGGGGGTCTCGGGCTGCTGACCTTCGCCGGGGGTCTCGGGCTGCTGACCTTCGCAGGAGGCCTCGGGCTGCTGACCTTCGCAGGAGGCCTCGGGCTGCTGACCTTCGCAGGAGGCCTCGGGCTGCTGACCTTCGCAGGAGGTTTCGGGCTGCTGACCTTCTCCGGAGGTCTCGGGCTGTTGACCTTCTCCGGAGGTCTCGGGCTGCTGACCTTCACCGGAGGCCTCGGGGTGCTGACCTTCACAGGAGGCCTCGGGCTGCTGACCTTCTCCGGAGGTCTCGGGCTGCTGACCTTCTCCGGAGGTCTCGGGCTGCTGACCTTCACAGGAGACCTCAGGCTGCTGACCTTCTCCGGAGACCTCGGACAGCTAACCCTCACCGGAGGTCTCGGGCTGCTGACCTTCACCGGAGACCTCGGGCTGGACGCCGTGCCCACCCTGGGCACCGACGGAGAGGTGGTTTTCAGCCCTGCTGTAGGTCTGGCTGTCTGTCCCAGACTGGGCGCCGACACGCTATGGAGCTCCTGCTCCACAGCGGGACTGAACGTCGTGCCCACCCTGGGCACCGACGCAGAGATGGTTTCCAGCCCTGTGGTTGGGCTGGCTGTCGGCCCCAGACTGGGCACCGACACGCTATGGAGCTCTTGCTCCACAGCGGGACTGAACGTCGTGCCCACCCTGGGCACCGACGCGGAGATGGTTTCCAGCCCTGTGGTTGGGCTGGCTGTCGGCCCCAGACTGGGCACCGACGCGCTATGGAGCTCCTGCTCCACAGCGGGACTGAACGTCGTGCCCACCCTGGGCACCGACGCAGAGATGGTTTCCAGCCCTCTGGTGGGGCTGGCTGTCGGCCCCAGACTGGGCACCGACACGCTATGGAGCTCCTGCTCCACAGCGGGGCTGAACGTCGTGCCCACCCTGGGCACCGACGCAGAGATGGTCTCCAACCCCAGAGCTGTGCTGACGACCGTCGCTGTAGCCTCCGTGCGAGGAGTAGGCACGGGGCGTACTGGACTGGGGAAACGCACCACTGGTCTGATGCGAGGCGCAGGCACGGGCCGTACCGGGCTGGGGAAACGCACCGTTGGGTTGGTGCGTTTAGCTGGCACGGGTCGCACCGGGCTGGAGACACGCACCATAGGGCTGGTGCGCGGAGCAGGCGCGGGCCGTACCGGGCTGGGGAAACGCACCGTTGGATTGGTGCGTTTAGCTGGTACGGGTCGCACCGGGCTAATGTTGCGCACCGATGGTTTGGTGCGCTGAGTCGGTCTCCTCTTCCTCCGACTCTGGACCGGCGCTGGAGGCACCGGACTGGGAACTGGCGCTGGAGCACGACTGTCCCTGTCGTCTCTACTCCACCGCCAATCCCCATCCTGTGAGGGTTCCTCCGGGAACCCCCACGAGTGAGGGAACAGAAGCACATCGTCGTCGTCTTCCTCCGACTCCTCTCTGTACTCCTGCTCCCACGGCTGTAGGGGCTCCTCCTGGAACCCCCACGAGTGCAGTGGTCGGGGCTCTTCTCCCTCGATCCCCGACCACCCCCATAGCCCCCCCCCCAAAATCAGTTTGGGGGTTTTTCTGGGCTCCAGGCTGGTCCTCAACTTTAGCCCGGTGACGTTTACCCCGTCTACGGCGCCTCTGCTGCTCCGGACCCCAGCCTTCCTCCACCGAGCGATAGTAAGAGTGTTCCTCCTCGGTAATTGTCCCCATACCGAGGAGGATATCTCCTAACGTTATTCCCCGTTGCGTCCCAGGGTGGTGGATCATTCTGTCACGGTGCGGAGTATTTAAGGGACGATAGACGGAGCGCTGGTGAAGTGTCATCCTTTTATTTGAAAATGAGTTGTTCTCTCGAGGCATTTACAAATAAAGGAGAGTGAAAAAATAAACTATTACCAACAAAAACACAGTGACTTACTTGCTAGGCTACATGCAGTGCAGACAAGCAGGAACAATGATCCACACACAGGTGGAAATGTGAGGAGCTTAAATACACTCCCCAATCAGAGACAACGCTAGACAGCTGTCTCTGATTGGGGATGATAATCTCCCTAATAAGTGTGTGAGGACTTGGTTGTGTGCCTCTCTCCTCCCCTAGGTGGGAGTAAGAGGCCTTACCACAACCAAGCCCTCACACAGAGGAGGTAAGCGGGGTTCTCGGGGAGCCGGGGTAGGCTGAACAAACACACCACTAGTAGGGAGGTTACTGAGTGGCTGGGCGGTCTCAGGTGTGGCGTGGTGCCTGCAAGCTAATTCACAGAATTGCTCTGTTAATGCCTTGAACCCCTGGTCGTGGCGTTCCGCCAGAGACCGAATCCCCTCCAAAACATTCTGAAGTAGCTCCTCATGTTTTCCAATAGTAGCTCCCTACAGAGAGACACCGTGGCGGAGCTGGCCTAAGTCTGCTGGGTTAGTCATGGCCAGTTCGTACTATAACAACACAAGACGAGACCCAGATGCAGACACAGGAGGCAGATGGTTAGAGCTCCAATATTTATTACAGTATAGGGAATAGGCAAAGGGCAGGTCAGGGACAGGCAAGAGTTCATCAACCAGATCAGAGTCCGAACAGTACAGTGAAACAGGCAGTCTCGTGGTCAGGGTAGGCAAGGGTCCAATAACCAGGGCTGAGTCCAAAACGGTACAAGGCGGCAGGTACGCTCAAGGTCTGGGCAGGCAGAGTGGTCAGACAGGCGGGTTCGGTGTCAGGGCAGGCAGAGGGTCAGAATCGGGTGGACTAGAACGATAGAGATTAGGAACAACAGGAGCTAGGAAAACACGCTGGTTGATTTGGCAAGACAAGACGAACTGTCACAGAGAGACAGAAAACACAGGTAGAAATACACAGGGGATGATGAGCGACACCTGGAGGGGGTGGAGACAAGCACAAAGACAGGTGAAACAGATCAGGGTGTGACACGGTCTCTACATTGCAGATGAGCTGAAGGCAGTCATCAATGACCTTGGACCACAGAAGGTATTTGCACTAGTGACAGACAATGCTGCGAACATGAAGGCTGCTTGGTCTAAAGTAGAGGTGTCCTACCCTCACATCACACCCATTGGCTGTGATGCTCATGCATTGAATCTGCCATCCTGTCTGATCCTGTCTGATGTTCAGACTCTGCTTGTAGATGTAAGAGAACAAATCCGTACTGCCCTGCCCACTTCACTGTTGCTCCGAGCAGAGGAAACTGCAGTTCTGAAATGCATTAAAAAGCGTGAAGACTTCTGACTGAAGCCCATATACGCCACAGCGTACATGTTGGACCCCAAGTATGCTGGCAAGAGCATACGGTCTGGTGCAGAGATCAACAAGGCCTATGGTGTCATAACTACCATGTCACCTTTCCCTGGATGAGGGCAGGGGTATGGAAGCTCTCCTGAGTGAGATTGCATATGAAGTGTTAGATGGCATGATGCTTTAAAGAAAACCTTTCACGTTATAAGCATTTTCATACTGAGACCATTAGGCAATGTAACCAATCACTGCCCTACTTTAGGATTTATTGTACTTGTACCATGTGCTTGTGGAGTACATTATTTCAAACAATACATCCAAAATTAGGAAAATCAAAAAGGCACTTTTCAAATAACCAAGTATAAATATGTACAATAATTATTACAATAAATACAATAAATATTTGGCACCAGAGGGGTTTTCAGAAGGATCTTGGGTGGGTGGCATGCAGGCCAGGAGTTTCTTAAACATGGAGGCCATCTCCCTCTGTGTTTCTTGAATGATCTTCTGTGCATTCTGGAGAGGAGATCACATCTCCATTTGTTGTTTCTGGGCCTTCTCATGCATCTGCCTCTCCAACTGCCTGTTTTTTTTCTCGAGTTCCCAGTTGTCTTGAAAGCACCATAAATCCAGAGAAGACTCTGATGACAAAATTTGCTCACAAAGGACTATCTCGCCACCTTCCTGTTCAAGTGAGCACAGCACAACAAGGTGAGTCCAAAAATGTATTGTATGCTGCTGCATAAATTATGTAATATGCCAGGGAGATATATTTACTGTAGCTAAGAAAGTAATACTAAGTGTATGTTGTGTAGCTGTTAGTAGCCCATGTGCCTCACCCTAATAATTTGGTCTATTTACCCCTCTTAATTTAGCCTACTGTTCTGACTTGGTGGTGCACATGTAGCCTATAACCTGTTTTAGAGAAATGTAATCATTGAATATTCTAAGAGCTTTCATTGTCTGCTTATATGCCTCCTTTATTTATCCTACGGTTCTGACTTGGTGTACAGGGAGAACACTGAAAGAACGGCCCATGTTTTGAATTCTGTCGCTGTACATTTCAAAAGTGCTAAACATATAGTTATATTGACTATGTCCGTCCTAGCTCGCTCATTAATGTCTTAATCGAAATTACGGATTGCCTCTTATCCGCTTGTCGTCCCCTTATGCCATAGTTTGTAAATCTCAATTTTCATTAGAAACCACATTTGTTTAAGCAAGTCAGCCCCATATCAGCTATGTTTTTTAAAAAGGCAGTAAATTAACTGAATTAAATGTTTCACTGACAGACAAGGCGCCGCTGATAGCCAGGTGTAGCAGTGGTAAAATGTTGGGACTGCTGTTGGGACAGCTTTATGTAGACCCTAACAGTTTCTGGGCACCATTTGTCACCGTTATAGTGCAATGAATGTATTGTTTAGTGTTGTGTAGTGGCTTTGCTGACATGCATCCCACTTTTATTTTTTTCCCACCAAGATTTACATGCTAAAATCGCCACTGGGCATACACCAAGCTGTCCCATATGGTGCCAGTTATTTGTGTACAAATCTCCTTCTCCGCACAAATTGGAAGAAGCTTGCGAATTTCCATGTCTGATCAATGTGTCATTATGAAAATGAATTTAATAATACAAAACCTGCACTATAATGGTGTAAAATTCCTTCAAAACTGTAGGATCTCCGATGCAGCAACTGGTAATGCATACCTTTGTTTTTGAGGCATGAAATGGGTGTCATACCTGTCCTCTAGGTCGAAAAAAGTGTTGGCGGTGTCCCTTTGCTAATGCTGCGTTCATAACCTATATGGGAAGGTGGTAATTACCTGTTGTGAAGTGGTAAGTAGCAGTTTGATATGTTCAGATGCGTTGAACTCATTGAGAAACGCAGATTGGCTAATAGATAGGTACTTTATTGATCCCCGAGGGGAAATTTATTTGTCAAGCAGCTACAACAAAACATAGGGCAGGTGCAAAATGCCAGAACGAAAATACACAAAAGACAGATACACGATACATGATACATAGAGCGGCAGTGTCTGTCCTCCATACCCCTGCTCCACCTATGATTTTCCTCATTCATGAATCTCCCAAAGTCCTGTCTTGAAAGATGTTTGAAATCAGTATACCAGTACTTCAACATAGCTTTACCCTGAAATTATGAGAATTATGTTTTATGGGTTAAGGAAGGATCACATAATGGCCAACAACCTATGTTAACCACAAACTAAAAGTTTCCGTTTGTGAGGGAGGAGACTTTGCTTCCTTCCTTTGCACAAAAGGTAATCACAATTGTTAATGCCATTCCCCGTAAAACAGGAAATGACACATTTCCTTGAGATCACACTGCAGAAAAAGCTGTTATCGATGTAATTTCCTTAGTAGGTGACGTCAGAGGTCAGCATGTGGGAAAAGTGGGAGTTTAGGATGATAGATGAGTTTCCCAGTTGGAGGGCAGTTCAAGTGTATTTTTCCCCAGTCGTATGTGGTAAATTCCCACTTGGTTACAAACGATTTCACAACATAGTTTTAATGGTCATTCAACTCGGAATTCCAAGTCGGAAACTAGAACTACGACCTGAAGATCCCTGAATCCATGATTTGACCTCATATTTTCCCCAGAGTTCCCAGTTGTCTTTAAAGCGCCAATAGGTCTCATTCCCCTGCTCAGACCTTGCATGCATCAACCAATGTTTGCGTGACACGTCGTCGACAGATCGCTTTAACATATGATGTGGTTGGTTGATACTTAAAACACCTATCGAGTCAAATCTGGCATGCTTCAGCATTGCCTGGGCAGAGGATTGCGCCCATCGCCTTAGACAGATGCATCATTGTATCTGTCCCATTATGGGGTCTGTGAGAGCACGGCAGTGCCATTCACTGAGTTATAATAAGAACTTGACCTTAAAATCTTAGAAGCAGTTTCATCTACCCACGTTTGCATATGCTGATTCATGGACCGTCTACAGTATATCCGTTTTGCGTCCGATTAATACAGACCAACATCACATGCACACTATCACTCGGGAGCAGCGCAAGCAGCTACGACGTCATGTCACTAAAAAGCATGGCAGAAATTGGATTCTGCTGTGAGTAATACATTAGTTTTTTCTTCAGCGACAATTATTTGAATAGTCCATTTTCTGCTTCTACAATTTCTATGAGTTGGCAAACAAATTGAAAGGGTGCATACTGCCACCTAGAGTGTGTTGTTTGAACAGGTATAAAGCCAAGGTTGGCGATTTACTGGCACCTGCAGTTATGGAATGTTTGCTCACAAGTATAATTCATTGGCTGATCCCTCCTGGTGACCTGGATGGAATTATGTGATACTTCCTTAACCCATAAAACAGCATTCTCATAATTTCAGGGTACTGGTATACTGATTTCAAACATCTCTTTCAAGACAGGACTTTGGGAGCTTCTCCAGGCAATACATTCATGAATGAGGAAAAGCATAGGGGGAGCAGGGGTATGGAGGACAGACACTGCGTGATGTCACAACATCTGAAACCCAATCTCTTCAGAATACTTTAATTCATCTCTCTCCCCCTCTGTCTTCCCTACTAGCACTGATGTTGCAGATAGTATGTGTATTTTTTCTGTAAGTGGCTATGATTGATATGTGGTTGAATGCACTAACTAACTCGCTCTGGATAAGAGCGTCTGCTAAATTATAAAAAAATGTTAAAATGTCACATGAATTATAAAATGGCATAATTCTGAGAACACCTCCCACATTGTTCACAGGTTTTAAACCATTTACAACCCAACAAAATGCACAGGGAACTGTTAATCACAATGCTTTTATTAATACTTGGTTTAAATATGTAGTAAAAATTCAACTTTTTTTCTCTCAAATTAAGTCTACCTTCAAAAAGACAGAGGGGAAACAGGGCCGGCGCCAGGAGGAATCACTTGGATGGGCCTTTGATTTCCTTAGGCGTGCAAGTTTTTTCACGGGACTCATGTGTAGACAAGTTTTTAAATGGGTGTTATTAGTAAAGACCATAAGCAGCTTGAGAGTTTCAAGTTGGGGGAAAATGACAATTTATCCACCCATTTCTACCCATCTGCAAACCAGTTATGATTATTTTCTATATAAGCATTTTTGCAGAACAGTTTAATTTAAATAAAAATCTGAATTTAAAGGATACAAATCTAAAAGTTAGAATTCAACTAAGGCAAGAGCATCAGCCTCTGCCAAATGGATACATTGACACTGCGATCCTTTGGCGGCTGAAGAAAATGAGCACATAGAACTCAAGAGATGGCCAATGCAGCAGCCAGCTTTTAACTTAATCATCAACTAAGTAAAACACATAGGCCTAAAGGCCGCTAATAAAAACAGGAGAAAATATCCTGATGAAAATGAATCTCTCTACTCTCTTTCGAGCTGTCTTGACTTAAGCGGTCACTAGCAAATTTGAAAACACAACTTTGTTTCCGGCACCAGTGAGCTCGAGACAGACCTCTGTTTTTTTTTTAATGACGTTTCACAGGCCGGGAGTGTGAGAAAGTTCCTCAGTATTAAAAAAAATCTATAATTCGCAACGGATGTAAAAAATGATGGTTGAGAAGATCAGCTTATTAGTGATGGAGGTGGTGTGTTATGACAATCAGAAATCAGACATTGCCAAATGGGCACTTTCCTACTTTTGCACGCAGCAGGCCAGGTAGGCCTACTTCTGTGCATACTCAGGCGCGCTCACTGAACTTTATCAGGAAAGAGAAACCAGACACATGCTCATTGCTCACATGGAGCACTCCAAACAAAAGACAATGAAAACAAAACTCGTAATGGTTATGAAATAAAGTAGCAGGTTGTGAACTCTGCAAACAACGTTTCCAGTCCGAGAAGAACTTTAAATTACTAATTAATACATTACAGAAATTCATGTAACCAAATTATGGGGGATTAACTGTACATTTACTAGGCCTACTGGTGACATATGTAATGGGAAATGTATCAAACATTTACAATCAAAGCAACAATTCACATAAAACAATGAATGCGCAAGAATTGCCTGGAGACAGCAGAGCTTAGTACATGCATTCTGGCGAGAGGAGCCATATCTTCACAATACACTCCTCCCCTTCTTGTTGCAACATTTTACATTATACTCAAGCATCTAAAATATGTGTAAACATGTGTCTTATCACTGACAGCCACAACTCAAATCAGCTAGACCTGTTGCCACACACTGCCCAAATTGAGGTCTTCCCAAAGAATCAAAGGCCTACACACTTGTGATTTGAAACAATCCACAGCTAAAATGTTTTAAATAAAAGCTAATGATCCTCTGTGGCTAAGTCATGCTCCCTGGTGAAGTATTTTATTTTGACAGGAGCAATTATATCATTTTGGCAAAACAAATTTACTTTAGGGGTATCCAGCATCCTAAAAGCAATTTATGCTTGATCTGTTTGGAGGGTGTGACGCAGAGCCTCTGGAGGCATGCATAGCCCAACTTGAGCTCCATATCGCATTGCTGTGCGCCTCCTAAATTCTGTAACAATGTGGAGGGCTAATTATAGCTCCACGTTGACGTGATTGGTTGACGGTAGGTGAGGGCGGGAGATCCTATATAAACACAAACTCACTTCCTTTACAACAGCGCCGCAAAGCACCTGAAGTATGAATGCCCTGACTTCTGCAGATGCCCGATCACCATACAGTAAATGCTGCACAGCTATTTAACGGTGCACTGTGCACCCGCCAACTTACCTTTCCAATTCCCAATTGGCTGAAACCACAGATCTTTATTTAATGACGAGTTTGTCATGTCTCTGCCCCAAACAATGGGAGTCTTTGTCCCAAAGGCGGGAAGGCAGGTGACAAGCTTAGGTCTGCTTATTAGCTCATAAAAACGCATTGGCCTAAAAGGAGCTGCATGGTCAATCCAACAGCGGAGCAGCGCAGAGCTGTTGTGAAGGAAGTGAGTTTGTTTATACAGGACATCCCGCCCTCACATGTCAACCAATCATGTCACTGCAGAGCTATACGGAGCCCTCCGCATTGTTACACATTTTGCGAGGCGCATTGTGATGCGGTACGGTGCTCAGTTTGGCCTCTGCGTTCCTACGGAGGCTCCGCAATTGTGTCACACCATCCATAGGCGCCACGGACCATATTTTCGGATCAAGCATAAATCGTCTCTTATTCTGGACAAGTTTTGGAGTGAGCCCTCAAGCTCCACCTTCTCCTCTCTGCTGAAACTATGTCACAGAGAAAGCATCCGAGTGAGCAAAACACCACCCCTCTATATGTAGCCCACGTATCTGATGCTGTCTGGCCAGAAATAGTATGACATGCCATACTCTTTTGGTCCAGACAGGATCAGATACATGGTCTAGATATAATGAGACAGAGGGGCGCACGTCTCGGTCAAATAAATTATAAATATTGCAATATTTTATTTGGACGGGAAAGGAGGTACGGTAGGGCGGGCCGCCCCATAACGCCAGACCTGGTGGGAAAGAAGTAATACTGTCTACAATACTTTATGCATAACTAATATGATCTGTCTAGAACTCTTAAAATCCATGACTTTTAAGATGCGTTTTCAGAGTTTCCTTTAAAGAAAAACTCTTCCCACACTTGGAGCACTGGTGAGTCTTCTCACCCGTGTGAATTAACATGTGTCTTTTAAGTTCCCTGAGAATGACAAAACGTTTTGTGCACAAGGTGCAGGGGTATGGACGCTCCCCTGTGTGAAATCTTCGTATATGAATCTGAAGATGGCATGCTGCTTTGAAACCCCTTCCGCAATGTTCACAGGTGTACGGGCATTCTCCTGTGTGTGATCGTGTATGCAGCCTCAGTTCTCCTGAGCTAAGGAATGCCTTACCACAGATGCTACATAAATAGTTTTTCTCCCCTGCATGCATCCTCATGTGTCTTGCTAGATGTTGGACAGATGTCTTCCCACAAATGGTGCAACAGTAGGGATGCTCCCCAGTGTGTGTGCGCACATGCATTTTGAGTGAATATGCACACATGAATCTCCGGTCACAGTGAGAGCATTTGAATGGTTTTTCGCCTGTGTGAACTCGCTGGTGTCTTTTCAGACCTAATCTGGAAGAAAATCTTCTCTCACACTGGTTACAATGGAATGGAAATGTGTGAATTCTTATATGTTTTTTCAGGGAGTTGAGGTTTTGGTAAACATTCCCACAATGAGGGCATCTTAGAGTCATGTTATTATGTCTATAGGGGATCATTTTTCTGCTTGAGGGAAGGTTTTCAGTCCCAGAGTGTTGATGCTTCGGTTCATCTCCATGTTGCTCGTGAAGTAGTTGTGTGCTGCGTGTGGGATGGGAATTATCAGTCCCAGATTCTTTAGAGTTGAGACGCTTCCAGTTCATCCTTTGGTTCCTAGTCCTGATACGCTGGTGGAGTTCTGTGCTGCTTGAGGGAAGGTGTTTTTCAGATTCTTTAGAGCGTAGAAGCTTCCTGTCCTCTCCTCGATGCCTAATCCTGATGTGCTGGTGGAGTTTTGCCATATCACTGTGAGAGAATGGGCAGAGGGAGCAGGCGAGGACCTGGGATTCCATGTCACTATTCAACCCTGCAATGACAAAATCAGGAGGACAGATTGTTTAAGAAGTGTTTAAGAAGTGATGTTCGGCCCAGATGAATTAATTACCATTTGACAAAGCAATTTTGAGTAACACTTTGAGTAACACTTTGGGGCGGCAGGTAGCCCAGTGGTTAAAGTGTTGGGCCCATAACCGAAAGGTTGCTGGATCAAATCCCCGAGCTGACAAGGTAAAAATCTGTCGTTCTGCCCCTGGACAAGGCAGTTAACCCACTGTTCCTAGGCCGTCATTGAAAATAAGAATATGTTCTTAACTGACTTGCCTAGTAAAATAAAGGTAAAATAAAAATAAATAAAACACTACATTGAACAGCTTGCTGATTACCAGGTATTTACTAACAAAGTACAGAAAATAAGATAAGCATTATGATGTTAGTCATTTGGCAAAGAACACAAGGATGTACCAGTTGTTATCAAGAATTTACCAATTCTGTTAATCATTTCAAAGTTGCTAATTACCATGAGGTACCAATTGTTACAAAGTAATATCATTTTAAATACTAGATAAATAACTAATAATAAGGCTGTAAAATAAAGTCAAATATTTTAGTAATAACTTATTTTGTCCTTACCGTTGCTGGGTACTGGGATACACAGACCAGAAGTCTCTGCAGGTAAAACATTAATCTGTTCTTGTTGCTCTAAATCCATTTTTTCTTTGTTTCTTTCATTGTAGTCTTTATTTTCCCAGTTCTCTAAAGTCTGCCTATCTTCCTCCTCCTCCTCTCTGACCCCATTAAATGGTCCTTCTCTCTCTTCTCCATCTCCTGCTCTCTCTGTCCCATTCTTGAAGCATTCATCTCCATCTGAGCATGACCTCGTTTTGTCAGAGCTGGCCTGCTCTGAGCTAATGACAACTCTTATTGTTGGAGGGAGGGACAGTGTGGATAGAATGGTATCTGCAGTGTAGTAAGAGAAATAACCTAGGAAAGACAGAACAGATTGATCCAATAAGTTACACTCTTGCCATACATTGTCTTCCACTACTTACCAGACAAAGAATTTAACATACTCAGTAACAAATACATCATTATGTTTGGAGACATACTCTTTTTCAGGTTTCCATGATGCTGATGGTGCTGCAGAAGAGTCTTCAGGTCTACGGCGTCAAAGATGGTGTTTCCATATTCCTCCAAGACAGAGGGGGCAGCACCGAGCCATGCAGCTGTCTGAGGAGCAGGGGAAATAGTACATTTTCTATTTCAGTCTGGGGGAGGGTTATGTAATTTGTAATCAATTACATATTTTTAGATGACATTGAATTCAAAGCTGTGTATCATTGGTATGCTCCTTCTCTTCGATGTTTCAATCTGTACCTGTGTGAAGTCTGGTACAGGTAACAGCTCCTCCAGTCTGGAGAGGAACTCCCACACCAGTACCTGCAGTGCTGTGTCATACCGAGGGCCGTAGTGTACTGGGAACACCTCCTGAAAAATAGATCATTTAACACACAATAAGTCTGGTGGCAATGGCTTTCGGGGGTCATTTGTTGTGTGTAATAGTCTGCAATCATATCCTGGTAATGTGGGCAATTAACAATGTCAATAATAGCAACACTTGGCTTGGACGTGACTGCTGTGCCAAAAAACACTTCCAGGTGAATTAAATACGCACCTGAAAGTCGCAACTATTACCAGGTGTGAGACAAAGATCTCTTACCTGGAAGAAGTGCTCCCGCTCGGAAGGGTCTTCCAGCAGGGTCTGGACCAACTCCACAAAGTTAGACTCTGTAGCCCCCAATTCATCATAATTACTCTGTCAGTAAGAATAAACAAATGACATCAGACATTAACTCAACCTCAACATATGGGCTGAAAACATCTCAAAAACATTCATATTTGCTTCATTTATCACTTTAAAATGTTGCCAAAATAAGTTAACTTACCTCTTTGTGTACAGCGTATTCTGTCAAAAAATGGATTTTGTCCAGGTGATGCTTGATGGTCACGAGGTGAGTTGTGCTCTCATTGCGACATAACTCCAGAACCAGCTGGAAAAGAAGTAGACATGTGAAAGGCAGCCCCAGGGGAAAACATACTATTTGCAGCTAGTAGCTGCCCATACCTCTATCAGAATCTTCTGCATTTCCACCTCTCTCACCCTTGCTCTCAGACCCAGGAGGAGTTGGGTCCTCTGCCTGCAACTCAGTAGCTCTGGAACCATCTCTGTCACCAAAGTCACAAACTCCTCCAGTTTCCCATAATGCTTTACAATATGCTGCCGAGCCACTTGCCATATGAATGCTGACATCAAGCGTAATGGTGGAGCAAGGAGACGCAGCGAGGACAGAGATAAACCGGGACCTACATAAGGAAACACAAACAAGAAAATATTATAGAATAAAAGCCAATGACATATTGGAAATACTGTAGGCGAGTTATAAAAAAAGTCTGTAGCAAGAGATTAGGAAACTAGCCAGCATCAGCAACTAGCTATTTAGCCAGCCAGTCACAATTGTGAAAGCCCTCACACAAACTACAAAAATGTACACAGTAAAAGTTAACTTACCAGAGTCTTCTGCGTCTGGCAAAGAATAAGCCTGAGTTTTTGTTTGGTGAGTGAGGACACTATCGATGATGGCAAAACAGCTTTCTTCAAGATAGATGGAACCAGTCATGTTGTCGTCATCCTTGAGTTTTCTGTATTCCTGTTTCAGCTTTTTTAACTTCTCTCTACATTGCTTCGACGTCCTGTTAAATCCCAGGGCAGCGAACTCTGAACTAAATTTGGCATAGACGTGCTCATTTTTATAAGAGAGAAGCTGCTTCTGAACTCTCTCATCTGCCCAGAGTGTTAACAATGTGTGAACCTCCTGCAAAGTCCAGCGGTATCCAGATTCCTCTGTGAAAGAACAGCTTCAGTTGAAAGCAGTCAGAAACTGGAAAACAATAAAAGCTAGCAAGCTTACGGTATGGTTTTTATAGGAGAGAAGCTGCTTCTGAACACTACCATTTGCCCAGAGTTTTAACAATGTTCCTACAGTTTCCCATAATGCTTTACAATAGTTTATGAAAAATGTGTTGCTACTAGATCAGTATAGGTACTTTATTGATCCCCAGGGGGAAATTCCTTTGTCAAGCAGCTACGAAAAACACAGGGCAGGTGCAAAATGCCGGAACGAAATAAACAAAAGACAGATACCTGATACATAATGCGGCAGTATGAAAAAGTATAAAAATACAAGAAGTCTGGAGTGCAAAAAGCTATAAAGGCATTGCATAGTATGTATGAATTACTGAATATGTACACCATACAATGTTATAGAGTGAATATGTACACCATACATTATAGAGTGCTGTACTAGACAATTTACCATAATCTTCCACTTCTTGCGGGGAATCGGATTGAGTCGACTCCAGCAACATAGTAGCTGAATTTATCACCTCAGCCCCTGAAGTTCCTGGTTGGTGACCAAAGAGACTATGGACCTCATCAGGTGTCCAACTGGATGAAGATTGGTCTGTGGAAGCAACAGCTCAGTTGACAGTACTCACACTATCAATATTTACTACTAAACTTGCGGTAACAGGCAAAGTAACTGTGCTAAAAATGTGTATTAGATTCTGTACTAGACAACTTACCATAATCTACAATTTCTTGTTGGGAATCAGGCAATTCCAAAAGCTTTGCATCTGAATGTATCACCCCGGACTCCAAAGTACATGGTTGGTGACAGAGGACTCTATCCATGATGGCAAACCATCTTTCTCTACAATGGTTGGAACCACTCTTGTTATGGTCAAACTTGATTCTTCTATATTCCTGTCTCAGCTTCTTTAGTTTGTCTCTGCACTGCCTTGAAGTCTTATTAAATCCGAGGACGGCGAGCTCTGAACTAAATGTGGCATAGATATGCTCGTTTTTATAGGCGAGAAGCTGCTCTTGAACACTACCATTTGCCCACAGTGTTAACAATGCATGGACCTCCTTAGACGTCCAGCTATATCCCGATTTTTCTGTAAAAAACCACATCAGTTGAAATCAGTCAGAAACTGGTAAACAATATTAGCTAGCAAGTTTACAGTACGGTTTCTGAAAAATGTGTACTAAATAAATGTTTTTTTAACTTCTGGCTAATACTGGCCGGTCCCTCAGATGGTTAGCAGACATTGACTTAGTTAGCTAGTAGTAGTAAGCTAGTTTTAATCCAAGCAGTCTCCCAAGGAAGAGAAACAGATCATGCTAATCGCTGGTACAAAAAGGGTTGATAAAGACTGTACTAAATAACTTACCATAAGGTTCCTCATTTACAGGAGAATCCGGTTGAGTCGACTTAAGCAGCATTGTAGCGGAATTTATCACCTCAGTTCCTGGTTGGTTACCAAGGAGGCCATGGACCTCATCAGGTGTCCAACTGGATGCAGATTGGTCTGTGAAAGCAACAGCTCAGTTGACAGTATTCACATAATCAATATTAACTACCAAGCTTGTGGTAACAGGCAAATGTGTACGGGATGCCGTGCGAGAACCTACCAGAAGCCTCAATTTTTTGAGAGGAATCAGGTTGAGTCGACTCCAAATGCTTTTCATCTGAATTTATCACCCCAGACTCCAAAGTACTTGGTTGGTGACAGAGGACACTATCAATGATGGCAAACCATCTTTCTCCACGATGATTGGAAACACTCTTGTTATTGTCATCCTTGACTCTTCTATATTCCTGTTTCAGCTTTTTTAGTTTTTCTCTGCATTGCTTCGACGTCCTGTTAAATCCGATGGCGGCGAGCTCTGAACTCAATTTGGCATAGACGTACTCGTTTTTATAAGAGAGTAGCTGCTTCTGAACACTACCATCTGCCCAGAGTGTTAACAATGCCTGAACCTCCTTAGATGACCAGTGGTATCCAGATTCCTCTGTGAAAGAACCAAATCAGTTGAAAGCAGCCAGAAACCGGTAAACAATATTAGCTTGCAAGGTTACAGTGCAGTTTATGAATAATGTGTAATAAATAGGTGTTTCTCAACTTCTGGCTATTACCGGCCAGTCCCTCAGACAGTTAGCAGACATTAAGTCAGTAGGCTAGTAGTAGTAAGCTAGTTTCAATCCAAGCAGTCCCCCCAAGGAAGAGTAACAAATCTGGCTAAACTGGTACAAAAATGGTTGAGAAAGACTGTACTAACTAGATAACTTACCAGAATGTTCCTCTTCTACAAGGGAATCAGGTTGAGTCGACTCCAGCAGCATAATAGCTGAATTCATCACCTCAGCCCCTGAAGTTCCTGGTTGGTGACCAAAGAGACTATGGACCTCGTCAGGTGTCCAACTGGATGAAGATTTGTCTGTGGAAGCAATAGCTCAGTTGACAATACTTACACAAACAGACAAACATAGCGAATTATCATGTTTGCAGTATTTGTATTATATATTTTTTATTAGGGATCCCCATTAGCCAAGGCAGCAGCTACTATTCCTGGGGTCCAAACACATTAAGACACTTACATTAAACATAAAACAAAAGATGACACTGTCACACCTCCACAACATAAAATGTATGATACCACCATACAACATTACAATGTACATGTGTGTAGTGTGTGCTAGCGTCTGTGTGCGTATGCGTGTGTCTGTACCTGTGTGTGTGTGTGTGTCTGTGTCTCTTCACAGTCCCCGCTGTTCCATAAGGTGTATTCTTGTGTTTTTTAAATCTGATTCTACTGCTTGCATCAGTTACCTGATAAGGAATAGAGTTCCATGTAGTCATGCCTCTATGTAGTACTATGCACCTTCCATAGTCTGTTCTGGACTTGGGGATTGTGAAGAGACCTCTGGTGGCATGTCTTGTGGGATATGCATGGGTGTCAGAGCTGTGTGCTAGTAATTTAAAAAACAGACAGCTCAGTACATTCAGCTTGTCAACACTTCTTACAAAAATAAGTAGTGATGAAGTCAATCTCTCCTCCACTTTGAGCAATGAGAGATTGACATACATATCATTAATGTAGGACCTGTGTTGTTGATAGCGTTGTTAAAAGACAGAGCAACACTTTATTATGTACAGACTTCTCCCTATCTTAGCTGCTGTTGTATCAACATGTTTTGACCAATCCATCGTTACTCCAAGCAGTTTTGTCACCTCAACTTGCTCAATTTCCAAATTATTCATTACACAATTTAATTAAGGTTTAGTGAATGATTGTCCCAAAAACAATCCTTTTAGTTTTGGAAATATTTAGGAATAACTTATTCCTTGCCCCCCATTCTGAAACTAATTGCAGCTCTTTGCTTAGTGTTGCAGTCATTTCAGTCGCTGTAATAGCTGACGTGTATAGTGTTGAGTCATCAGTGTTGAGTCATCCGCATAGAGGCATGTCGTTAGTAAAGATTTTAAAAAGTAAGGGGCCTAGACAGCTGCCCTGGGGAATTCCTGATTCTATCATGTTGGCGAGGCTTCCATTAAAAGAACACCCTCTGTGTTCTGTTAGACAAGTAACTCTTTATCCACAATATAGCAGGGGGTGTAAAGCCATAACACATACGTTTTTCCAGCAGCACACTATCAATAATGTCAAAAGCCGCACTGAAGTCTATCAAAACAGCTCTCAGCCAATCATTAGTCATTTGTGTAAGTGTCGTGCTTGGAAGTCTGTTGTCAATTTGTTTACTGTAAAGCATTGTAAGGGTTGGTAATAGGCTGATTGATCGGCTATTTGAGCCAGTAAAAGGGGCTTTACTATTCTTAGGTAGTGGAATGACTTTTGCTTCCCTCCATGCCTGGGGGCACACACCTTCTAGTAGGCTTAAATTTAAGAAGATATGGCAAATAGGAGTGGCAATATCGTCCGCTATTATCAGTCATTTTCCATCCAAGTTGTCAGACCCCGGTGGCTTGTCTTTGTTGGAAAAAAATTCCCCTCTTCCACACTCACTTTACGGAATTCAAAATTACAATGCTTATCTTTCATCATTTGATTAGTTATACTTGGATGTGTAGTAACAGTTTGCTAATCTTGCCAATGAAACAATCATTCAAGTATTGGCAGTATCAGTGGGTTTTGTGATGAATGAGACATCTGATTCAATAAATGATGGAGCGGAGTTTGTTACTGTGTTAAAAATGTGATTGAGAAGCTGCACGAGACAACCTACCAGAATCCTCCACTTCTTGCAGGGAATCAGGAAGAGTCGATTCCAAAAGCTTTGCATCTGAATTTATCACCCCAGACTCCAAAGTACTTGGTTGGCGACAGAGGACACTATCGATGATGGCAAACCATCTTTCTCCACGATGATTGGAACCACTCGTATTGTCATCCTTGACTCTTCTATATTCCTGTTTCAGCTTTTTTAGTTTGTCTCTGCACTGTTTAGATGTCCTGTGAAATCCGAGGGCGGCGAGCTCTGAACTAAATTTGCCATAGACGTGCTCGTTTTTATAGGAGAGAAGCTGCTTCTGAACACTAACATTTGCCCAGAGTTTTAACAATGCCTGAACCTCCTTAGGTGACCAGTGGTATCCAGATTCCTCTGTGAAAGAACAGCATCAGTTGCAAGCAGTCAGAAACTTGTAAACAATATTAGCTAGCAAGCTTACAGTACGGTTTATGAAAGATGTGTACTAGATAAGTGTTTCTTAACTTTTGGCCATTACTGACCAGTCCCTCAGATGGTTAGAGCTTACAAAGTCAGTTCTAATCCATTCCACAATGGGGAGCACCTCCTTGTACAAATATATATATGCAAAGGAGACGTGTTGCGCTGCATGAGGTAAATGGTGGTCACACCAGATACTGACTGGTTTTCTGATCCACGCCCCTCCTTTTTTTAAGGTATCTGTGACCAACAACACAAAATACCCCATAATGACAAAGCAAAAACAGGTTTAGAAATGTTTCTAAATGTATTACAAATAAAAAAAACAGAAATGCCTTATTTACATAAGTATTCAGACCCTTTGCTATGAGACTCAAAATTGAGCTCAGGTGCATTCTGTTTCCATTGATCATCCTTGAGAAATTTCTACAACTTGATTGGAGTCCACCTGTGGTAAATTCAATTTATTGGACATGATTTGGAAAGGCACACACCTGTCTATACAAGGTCCCGTGCATGTCAGATCAAAAACCAAGTCATGAGGTTGAAGGAATTGTCCGTAGAGCTCCGAGACAGGATTGTGTCGAGCTCCGAGACAGGAGCGCTCCAGAGTTCCTCTGTGGAGATGGGAGGGCGGCAGGTAGCCTAGTGGTTAGAGCGTTGGGCCAGGTCGCTGGTTCGAATACCCAAGCCGACAAGGTGAAAAACCTGTCGATGTGTCCTTGAGCAAGGCACTTAACCCTAATTTGCTCCAGGGGCTGACCCTGTAGGTAGGCCGTCATTGTAAATAAGAATTTGTTCTTAACTGACTTGCCAAGTTAAATAAAGGTTAAATAAAAAAAACTTCCAGAAGGACAACCATCTCTGCAGCACTCCACCAATCAGGCCTTTATTGTAAAGTGGCCAAACGGAAGCCACTCCTCAGTAAAAGATAGCCCGCTTGGAGTTTGCCAAAAGGCACTTAAAGGATTCTTTGACCTGAATGCCAAGCGTCACGTCTGGAGGAACTCTGGCACTATCCCCACGGTGAAGCATGATGGTGGCAGCATCATGCTGTGGGGATGTTTTTCAGTGGCAGGGACTGGGAGACTAGTCAGGTACGAGGAAAAGATGAACAGAGCAAAGTACAGATGAAAATCTGCTCCAGAGCGCTCAGGACTTGCAGAGAAGAATGAGAGAAACTCCCCAAATACAGGTGTGCCAAACTTGTATCGTCATACTCAAGGAGACTCGCACCTTTGGCAGCAAAAGTACTGAGTATAGGGTCTTTAATTTTTTATACATTTGCACAAATATTTTTGCTTTGTCATTATGGAGTATTGTGTAGATTGATTAGGGGAAAAACAAGGCTGTAATGTAACAAAATGTGGAGAAAGAGGTCTGAATACTTTACGAATGAACTGTATATACTTATCTAGTACCACTGCACATCGACTCAGTACTGCTATCCTGTGTCTATAGCCAAGTTATAGTTACTCATTGTGTATTTATTACTTGTGTTATAATTTTTTTCATGTAATTCTCTGCATTGTTGGGAAGTAAGTAAGCATTTCACTGTTAGTCTACACCTGTTGTTTACGAAGGATGTGACAAATACAATGTAATTTGAACACATTCCAAAAAGAACACTAGAACTTTCATTAACTTAATGAAAAATAAATGATAATCTCTTGCTGCACTTCCACCTAAGACTTACCCCACACCAACGTCGCCAGTTTTTTTATGTTAATGTAAGCTCTAGTGTAAATGTGTTTCCATCAGGAGAGTGACACTAAAGACTTGCAGAATCAACAACCTCTGTCTGCATCATCAATACAGTTGCTTGTGAGGTGTTAAAATACACAGTTCGCAATTGTTATGTAAATGCCAGCTGAAAAGTGTATGGATAAAAGGGCCACTGGGCCAATACAGGAGCCCAGACAATTTATTTTGATAGTTGATGCCTCAGCCATGGCAAATTTTCCAAAGGAGCTTTGGGGGAAGCATTAGCATAATAACAATAGCCTAAACTTGTTTGAGGCCAGACTGGGGATTTTGGAGGGTTTATCTAGAAATGCAACAATTGATCTCTATTCATCTCTGCAAGCAACTGTTTGAATATTCAGACTTTGTTGTCGTCGCCTCTGCACTTTTCAAGGCTAGTATTCTCAAGTATAACCGGGGGTAACTAGGTTGTGTACAGGCTGCTATTTAGCCATAAGCAGTAGATTTTCGACCAACCTTTCATTGCTGATGCTTTCTTCTTAACTCCGATGGCTAGTTCAGGGGGAATGTTTGAATTTAGAAAATGCTATGTTATTAAATTAAATCAGTTTTTACTCCATTAATTAATCCTACAATGTATGCATTGCCATCTAATCTATTTCTGATCCTCTCTCATTGATCGAGCCAGGGGGGTATTCATTAGTCGGCTTCTGTTGCAAAACATTTGCTCTATTGCAAAACGTTTAGCAACGGAAATCGTTCACGCCAAACTGAAAACGTTTTTGAACGAAAACAAGAGTTTCTATTGAAAACATTCAGGTAGGTCCCTCGTTTTATTCTGTTTGCTTCCTAGAGTAAATGATTTCCGTTGCAAATTTTTTTTGCATGATGTGCTGCACTTTGGGCTGGACACCTACTTCGGGCTGGATCAATTAGAGAATATCAGAAATAGACAAGATGGCGGCGAATACATTGTTAGATTACTTCATGGAGTAAAAATGTATTCAATTTAATAAATAAGCATTTTCTAAATTCAAACGTTCCCCCTGCTGCATGGGAGTTTAGAAGACACCAGTAACTTCCGATTTGAGAACAAAGAAAGTATCGCCGAGTAAAGGTTGGTTGAAAATCTGCTGCTTATGGCTAATGCCACGTTCACGTTTTGTCGGAAACTCAGAACCTCCGAGATGCTGATACGTCCCAAGTGGAAACTTGGAGCTCATGTTTCCAAGTCGGACATTTCAGATTTTTCTAGTTCCTGAAATTTCTGAGTTTCCAACTTGATGTTCAAGACATGTCGGGAACTCGGAGATACAACCTTCCTACTGGGAAAAATGCACGTGAACGCCCTTCCAACTCTGAGTTACAACTAGGGAACTTGTGTATGATCTCTGGACCCCGTTCTTCCCCACATGTTGAACTCTGGCGTCACGCACCCCTGAAAATGGCAACAAACATGGCCACAATTTCATCTGTCAATAGAGTACCACAGTATGAGTTATAAAACCTAGCTGTCAAACATGGAGAGTTTTAAATTGACAATACCTGTTAGCAAAGGTGTATACTAGAGATAACAAATGTGCTTGCAGTGATTTGTAGCTTTGCATTATGTCTACTTTGATGCTAATTTCCATTTTCGAATCTGAGAGTAAATAGAATAATACCTTGCCCGATAGAGATTTACATGGTTATCAAAACGTCACACAAGGGTAAGCCTAAACGAAAAACAGCCCTTATTTTAACAGTTTTCTAAAATCAGAAAAATGAAGTGGAAAAATGATTGGAACCATTTCTGTTTGAACGCTGGGTTTTATGGCTTTTATCACAACGTCACTGTGGTGCTCTGGTGATAGTGAACGCTCCAAGTTGTTCCTCCGATCACTCTGACATGACTACCGAGGAACCACCGGGTTAAAATGAACGCAAGTTATTTGCGTAATCTTCCTATTGTTTGGTTCTGGTACTTTCATGTGGGAAAACTGAGAGCTCATGTTTATACAACGGTTAACTGCTTATCGATCACAGCACCTGTATATAGCCCTTCTGTAAATAGCCCACCCTACTACCTCATACCCATATTTATTATTTTTGCTCATTTGCACTCCAGTATCTCTATTTGCACCGCATCATTTGCACATCTATCACTCCAGTGTTAATGCTAATTTGTCATTTATTTCGCCACTATGGCCTATTTATTGTCCTACCTTCCTAACCTTGCTGCATTTTGCACCACATTTGCACACACTGTATATATATTTTCTATTGTGTTATTGAATGTACGTTTGTTTATCCCATGTGTAACTCTGTGTTGTTTTTGTCGCACTGCTTTGCTTTGTCTTGGCCAGGTCGCAGTTGTAAATGAGAACTTGTTCTCAACTGGCCTACCTGGTTAAATAAAGGTGAAATAAAAACGTTTCCAAGTCGGTCCTAGTTCCGACCAGTACGTGAACGCAGCTGATAAAAACCTGTACACGACCTCTGTTATCGGATCCTAAAGCAAATTAAGAAAATACATTTACCGTTTTTTTGTGATCCGGTGGCTTTGCCACTTCTCAGTACTGTCTTTTTGTGCCGCTGTCCCAGTACAGCGTCCATGGCATCGAACCATGATGGTGGAAAATAACTCCGGCGGTCGGAACCGTTTGCCTTAATTTCTTTGTACTGACCCTTGAGTTTCTTTAGTTTGTCACGACATTGCTGAACGGTTCCATTATAACCTAATTTGCGAAGGCGCACCAATATCTCATGGTACACCTTGGCGGCACCTCTGTACTCAGAGTCAGACAAATGTAATGCACGCTGTATTTCCTCGTCTGACCATATTGAGACGATGGCATTCACCTCTTCCTCTGACCATTGATAGCGGGACTCCGGCATTTTTTCTTTAGCTAGCTATCACTTCACCAACATGCTGAGTATGGCAGTCCCTGGAGTGTCAGAGAGAAGATGGAAAGGAAGATGTGGAGGTTTGTTTATTTCTGGTACCACCGTCAACATCCTACTAGCCCGTACTCTAACCCCGCCCAGTCCCTGATCACGAGGGGACCAAGACGGCGGCAGTGTATGAACTCCATCACTGCAAATCGAGAGCTGTGTTCGAATACCCATACTAACGTACTGTATACTACATACTAAATAATTATATACTACATACTATCAGTTAATTGTAGTATACTGTAAACGAACAGTATCGTTTCAGTTGAGTGTACTAGAGCTTCGCTTGTCTACCGGAAGTTGAGGCGGTTGCTAAGCAACCCCGTGCTAGCTTGTTCTCATACAACGTTGTCCTACTCCCTTCACAGAACAGCGCAAACTGGCTCTTACCAGAATAGAAAGAGGAGTGGGAGGCCCAGGTGCACAACTTTGCAACTCTGCCTAGAAGGCCAGCATCCCCGAAAAAAACAAGGACATTTCTAAGTGACCCCAAACTTTTGAACGGTATTGTATATACTTAATGTTTTAATTGTTTTTCAGCTCTGCTCCTAAATTTGATGACTAAGCAGAATATGATACTGGAATAACTTATTATTTATTATTTTAAAGACAACTCAAGACCAGAGAGGCAGGATGGTGATGCCGGAAGACCTACCCAAGGGTCTTTTTCCAGTGGGTAGTGTTGAAAATCTTGAGAATGTAGAAGGGGTGATGAAGATCAACAGAGAGTTTAGGCAAAATTAGACAAAAAAATTAGACAAAACCAGTATATAGGTCTTAGCTGTGGTTGTTTCTGATAACAGAATTTGTTTTTAAAAAACATTTGGGTATTTCATTGCAACTAACAGTTGTCCATTTTATGTGGTCTATGTTTAAAAATAGATGTATTATTTAGGTCTGAAGGGAGGTTGTAATGTGAAAGAGAGTGTGTGGAGGATCATGGGACACATCATCTCACATGATTTGTCAAAGACGATGAATTGGAGGGGCATCAATGAAAAGGTGCCTTTATAACCTGCAACTTAGAGAAATAGTAAACAGTAAGTTTACCTTTTTGAAGCAAGTATTTCTATAGACGATAATGGAAATTAAAAAAGATCATCTAAATGCTCTGATGACCCTTTTTCTTGTCTTTTCCAATTACATGTTTAATTGGTCGGATCAGCATGACCTTCAAAACCAATTTTCATGGTTGTTCAAACTGCGAATCATACTTGTCCTGATACCTAACTCTTGTCTATTTTTGCAAGTTGATTGTGTTGCTACGTGTTTGAGCCACTCTTCCTGTTACTCACCCTTTCTCCCGATGTGGGAGTAACTGTGACAACATAGTCCTTTTCGTAACTCTGGTCCTAAGTAGACAACTACCGTAACTTTGCACAGCCACCTGATCCCGCAAGCGTACATTTTAAAAACTACACTGATATCAGTCTGGTCCGGCTGGGATTCAAACTGTTTGGGCATGGGGCGTTTCCAATGGGTGTTGAGAAGTTAATTAGGATGTGATTTGATCGACCTTCAACTAATCAAACCAACAATGCACCTGATATTTTTCCCCGTATGAAAGCTTTCAATGCAGTAACTTGACGTTCCTTTAGTCTAGCAATCCACTCCAGTTCAGATATATATATATATAGTCATGTGAAAAAGTAAGTACAACCCCTGGAAAGTTCTATTTTTTACATATTTGGAGAGATGGATATCTGGGGCTCTGGGTGTTAACGGACTCTAATTTAATCAGTTTCCCAAATCAGATTTATTTATTTCCACTGAACTGATTGAAAGATTTGTGTCAGTAAAGTAAAAGTCAAACTTTATCATAAATCCTAATTGGCTGAGTTAAAATCTAGCCTGCCAACGCAGAAGGCATTTACAAATGTAGTATTTACTACAACTGGTCTATTAGGTCTAGAGATGATTGCGTCCCATTGCTAGTAGCACAATTATAGATGTAAAGGACAGCAGTCTAAACAATCTAATCACTGAGACTAAATGTCACCAGTGGAAAGTGTTAGTCTGTAGCCATGTCTGATTGTATTCTATTGTTTGTAGGTGCTGTCAGAAGAAACCGGCTAACATCCAGTGCTACAGACCAGGAACTAGAGAACAGCGTAAAACGATGGCTTCAACTGGCTGGGGATCAGAAAGGTGGTCGTAAGGCGTGAAGGCAAAGAAGAGAAAGGGAAGATAATGTTTAGTGTCTTGTTTACCAGTTAAGTTTATTTTTGAATATATATATATATTTTTTTTTTTCCCCACCTTTTATTTAACTAGGTAGGCCAGTTTAGAACAAGTTCTCATTTACAACTGCGACCTGGCCAAGACAAGACAAAGCAAAGCAGTGCGACAAAAAACAATACAGAGTTACACATGAGAATAAAACAAACAAAACAAACGTGGCTTGTTGTTCCATGAAGGGAAGTTTTAGGTTTAGATTTCAGCTAGGATGGGGTGTTACACACCTGTCAGTTGCTGAGGTGCAGGTGTCTCCGCACAATTAGTCAATACAGTTTTCACTTTATTTGAGCTTTTGGTCAAACAACCTTGCTCTGATGAAGGTCAGTTGACCGAAAGCTCAAATAAATTGAAAACTGAATTGATTCTGATTGTGTGGCGATCCTTGTTCAGTTTCTATGTTTAGATTCAAAACTTTTAGGGTAATTTACACAGAGTAAATGAACTAATGTATATTTTTAAATGATTGGGTTATCAAGTATTCCTAATCCTTTATATATATTATTGTGATTTATTTTTGACTTACCTTGTCCCCAACTGTGAGATCCAATTCATGAATAAGTGCCTGCTTCATGGCAGCAACTGCCAGCGAAATCTGGAAGTAATTGTTGGACTGTCTCTGTAAGCACACAGCTCATAAGTGAGAGCAGGGTCAAGCTAGAGCAGCTAAGGTTATATTGTTCTTCCTCAAGTAAGGCTTCTGGCACAACGAGAACACTAAATTGGGGAACCCCAATCAATTGTGCTACATGAAATATATATATATATTTAATGTCAGTCGCAGGTTTTTTGTTGTGCATGCAACTATTGCAGACATGCACAGTAATATTGCACACATGCACAGGCCAACCAAACATTTAGGCGATATACATGTGGTTGATATTTGCTGTTCCCCTTTAAAATGGATTAAACCCAAGTTACACCTTGGATTTAGACAGTTATTAATTGGATCATTAAATGTACAGTGGGGAGAACAAGTATTTGATACACTGCCGATTTTGCAGATTTTCCCACTTACAAAGCATGTAGAAGTCTGTAATTTGTATCATAGGTACTCTTCAACTG
Organism: Thymallus thymallus; assembly: GCA_023634145.1. Classification (NCBI taxonomy): domain Eukaryota; kingdom Metazoa; phylum Chordata; class Actinopteri; order Salmoniformes; family Salmonidae; genus Thymallus; species Thymallus thymallus. The sequence goes on from CM042378.1 coordinate 22,097,729, forward strand.
TGAGTGACGGAATCTAAAACAAAAATCCAGAAAATCACATTGTATGATTTTTAAGTAATTAATTTGCATTTTATTGCATGACATAAGTATTTGATACATCAGAAAAGCAGAACTTAATATTTGGTAGAGAAACCTTTGTTTGCAATTACAGAGATCATACGTTTCCTGTAGTTCTTGACCAGGTTTGCACACACTGCAGCAGGGATTTTGGCCCACTCCTCCATCCAGATCCTTCAGGTTTCGGGGCTGTCGCTGGGCAATACGTACTTTCAGCTCCCTCCAAAGATTTTCTATTGGGTTCAGGTCTGGAGACTGGCTAGGCCACTCCAGGACCTTGAGATGCTTCTTACGGAGCCACTCCTTAGTTGCCCTGGCTGTGTGTTTCGGGTCGTTGTCATGCTGGAAGACCCAGCCACGACCCATCTTCAATGCTCTTACTGAGGGAAGGAGGTGGTTGGCCAAGATCTCGCGATACATGGCCCCATCCATCCTCCCCTCAATACGGTGTAGTCGTCCTGTCCCCTTTGCAGAAAAGCATCCCCAAAGAATGATGTTTCCACCTCCATGCTTCACGGTTGGGATGGTGTTCTTGGGGTTGTACTCATCCTTCTTCTTCCTCCAAACACGGCGAGTGGAGTTTAGACCAAAAAGCTCTATTTTTGTCTCATCAGACCACATGACCTTCTCCCATTCCTCCTCTGGATCATCCAGATGGTCATTGGCAAACTTCAGACGGGCCTGGACATGCGCTGGCTTGAGCAGGGGGACCTTGCGTGCGCTGCAGGATTTTAATCCATGACGGCGCAGTGTGTTACTAATGGTTTTCTTTGAGACTGTGGTCCCAGCTCTCTTCAGGTCATTGACCAGGTCCTGCCGTGTAGTTCTGGGCTGATCCCTCACCTTCCTCATGATCATTGATGCCCCACGAGGTGAGATCTTGCATGGTGCCCCAGACCAAGGGAGATTGACCGTCATCTTGAACTTCTTCCATTTCCTAATAATTGCGCCAACAGTTTTTGCCTTCTCACCAAGCTGCTTGCCTATTGTCCTGTAGCCCATCCCAGCCTTGTGCAGGTCTACAATTTTATCCCTGATGTCCTTACACAGCTGTTTGATTGAGTGTGTGGAGTCCGTTTGATTGAGTGTGTGGACAGGTGTCTTTTATACAGGTAACGAGTTCAAACAAGTGCAGTTAATACAGGTAATGAGTGGAGAACAGGAGGGCTTCTTAAAGAAAAACTAACAGGTCTGTGAGAGACGGAATTCTTACTGGTTGGTAGGTGATCAAATACTTATGTCATGCAATAAAATGCAAATTAATTATTAAAAAATCATACAATGTGATTTTCTGGATTTTTGTTTTAGATTCCGTATCTCACAGTTGAAGTGTACCTATGATAAAAATTACAGACCTCTACATGCTTTGTAAGTAGGAAAACCTGCAAAATCGGCAGTGTATCAAATACTTGTTCTCCCCACTGTATGATTATTATTATTATTTCTTTATAGACTTCTCCCCCACTGGAAAAACGATTAAAGAACTTGTTTATTGGGGTCCCTAAATGGCACAGCTGTAAAATCACTATCTTGCAGTTAGCTACGTCTTAGTGAGGTACGAATCCTGCTTGTGGATTAGCCGAGGGATTCCGCAGAGGGCCATATTATTGCCTTGCATCGTTGCGCTCTAGCAACTCCTTGGGATTTTTGGCTGAGTGAGCATTGTGATAAATGGCATTTGATATGCTTTGTGTTTTGAAGCCAAAGGGAATGTGTTTAAAGGGACTGTTAATTCTAGAAATACCTTTTGTTGTTAGTAATCTATTCAATTGTACTGTCCTAGTCTGTTGTTATTGCTCCAAATTCATGTGTACGATATGTCCCAATAAAAAAAAACGCTCCATAAATCTGTTGGCCCAAATGAGGCTCTCTGATGGCAGACATCCGGTTCAAAACTGGCAAATACAGCCTAGTTCTGGCTTTATTAAGGGACCTTGCTGAATTGCTGGCTGACACGCGGTTATATTGAGTATAGTTTCAGGCTGACTTCAGGCCAGCCACAGCTGGGCCACTGCAGAGCGGGAAATACAAAACGGATGTGGGCCCACATCTGCCCCAAATATATTTTGCTATCTGGGTGTCATTCTCCCAGCACACATAAAAGCTGCAGGCTAAAGTTAAATATAGACTTGGTTTCCTCTATCGCAATCGCTCCTCTTTCACCCCAGCTGCCAAACTAACCCTGATTCAGATGACCGTCCTACCCAAGCTAGATTACGGAGACGTAATTTATAGATCGGCAGGTAAGGGTGTTCTCGAGCGGCTAGATGTTCTTTAGCATTCGGCCATCAGATTTGCCACCAATGCTTCTTATTGGACACACCACTGCACTCTACTCCACTGTAAACGGGTCCTCTGTATACCCGTCGCAAGACCCACTGGTTGATACATATTTATAAAACCCTCTTTAGGCCTCACTCCCCGCTATCTGAGATATCTACTGCAGCCCTCATCCTCCACATACAACACCCGTTCTGAACAGTCACATTCTGTTAAAGGTCCCCAAAGCACACACATCCCTGGGTCGCTCGTCATTTCAGTTCCTTCTCAGGCCCGAGCCTGTAGGGATGGGCGGTGGCAGGAGTGGTGGACACCTTTAAGCAAGTGGGGACAACAGACTGGGAAAGGGGAAAGATTAAATATGTCAACACTCCAGCCAGCTTGTCTGCACATGCTCGGAGGATGTAATTTAGGATTGTCAAGACTTCAGCCACCCAAGTCGTAGGCTGTTCTCTCTGCCCCCAAGCCAGAAGACTGTTAAATAGTCTGGGTAGCTATTTGTATAACTATCTGCATTTACCCTTTTTGCACTAACCCTTGATTCTTCACATACACTGCTGCTACTGTTTATCATCTAGTCTGTTGCCTAGTCACTTTATCCCTACCTATATGTACATACAGTGCCTTGAGAAAGTATTCACACCCCTAGACTTTTTTCACATTTTGCTGTGTTACAGCCTGAATAAGATTTGTAGATTTTGTGTCACTGGCCCACACAATACCCCATACTGTCAGAGTGGAATTATGTTTTTGGAACATTTAACAAATTAATTAAAAATGAAAAGCTGAAATGTCTTGAGTCAATAAGTATTCAACCCGTTTGTTATGGCAAGCCTAAATAAGTTCAGGCGTACACATTTACTTAACAAGTCACATAATAAGTTGCATGGACTCTATGTGTGCAATAAGTGTATAACATGATTTTTGTACCCCACACAGAATGATCTGTAAGGTCCCACCGTCAAGCAGTGAATTTCAAAAACAGATTCAACCAAAGACCAGGGGTGTTTTCCAATGCCTCGCAAAGGGCATATATTGGTAGCTGGGTAAAAAAAGCAGACATTGAATATCCCTTTTAGCATAGTGAAGTTATTACAAAGATGTAGGCGTCCTTCCTAACTCAGTTGCCGGAGAGGAAGGAAACCACTCTGGGATTTCACCATGAGGCCAACACTGACTTTAAAACAGTTAAGAGTTTAATGGCTGTGATAAGAGAAAACTGAGGATGGATCAACAACATTGTAGTTACTCCACAACACTAACCTAAATAACAAATAACAGAGTGAAAAGGAAGCCTGTACAGAATGAAAATATTCAAAAACAAACTGTTTGCAATAAGGCACTAATGTAAAACTGCAAAAAATGTTGCAAATAACTTAACTTTTTGTCCTGAATACAAAGCATTATATGTTTGGGGAAAATCCAACACAACATCACGGAACACCACTCTTCATATTTTCAAGCATGGTGGTGGCTGCATCATGTTATGTGCAAGGACTAGGGAGTTTTTTTTAGGATAAAAAGAAAAAGTAATAGAGCTAAGCACATAATCCCAGAGGAAAACCTGGTTCAGACTGTTCTGATAGTGATACTTTGCTTAGGACTGAAAACAGGTCAGTTTTTACCTGCACAGAAACAATTTTAAATGGAACTAGATTTTTCTAGAACAAGACTACTTATATTCTTCATTTTAGTTTAATTTAAAATCACTAGTAAAGAACATATGCACAAATGTAGTTCACACACACACCACTAAGGCTGCGTCTACAGTCGTGGCCAAACGTTTTGCAATGACACAAGTGACACAAAGTTTGCTGCCTCAGTGTTGATGATGCCAATTTGCATATACTCCAGAATGTCATGAAGAGTGATCAGATGAATTGCAATTAATTGCAAAGTCCCTCTTTGCCATGAAAATGAACTTAATCCCCCCAAAACATTTCCACTGCATTTCAGCCCTGCCACAAAAGGACCAGCTGCCATCATGTCAGTGATTGTCTCGTTAACACAGGTGAGAGTGTTGACGAGGACAAGGCTGGAGATCACTCTGTCATGCTGATTGAGTCAGAATAACAGACTGGAAGCTTTAAAAGGAGGGTGGTGCTTGAAATCATTGTTCTTCCTCTGTCAACCATGGTTACCTGCAAGGAAACACGTGCCTTCATCATTGCTTTGCACAAAAAGGGCTTCACAGGCAAGGATATTGCTGCTGGTAAGATTGCACCTAAATCAACCATTTATCGGATCATCAAGAACTTCAAGGAGAGAGGTTCAATTGTTGTGAAGAAGGCGTCAGGGCGCCCAAGAAAGTCCAGCAAGCACCAGGACCGTCTCCTAAAGTTGATTCAGCTGCAGGATCGAGGCACCACCAGTGCAGAGCTTGCTCAGGAATGGCAGTAGGCAGGTGTGAGTGCATCTGCATGCACAGTGAGGCAAAGACTTTTGGAGGATGGCCTGATGTCAAGAAGGGCAGCAAAGAAGCCACTTCTCTCCAGGAAAACCATCAGGGACAGACTGATATTCTGCAAAAGGTACAGGGATTGGACCGCTGAGGACTGGGGTAGAGTCATTTTGTCTGATGAATCCCCTTTCAGATTATTTGGGCCATCCGGAAAACACCTTGTCCGGAGAAGACATGGTGAGCGCTACCATCAGTCCTGTGTCATGCCAACAGTAAAGCATCCTCAGACCATTCATGTGTGGGGTTGCTTCTCAGCCCAGGGAGTGGGCTCATTCACAATCTTAAGAACACAGCCATGAATAAAGAATGGTACCAACACATCCTCAGAGAGCAACTTCTCCCAACCATCCAAGAACAGTTTGGTGATGACCAATGCCTTTTCCAGCATGATGGAGCACCTTGCCATAAGGCAAAAGTGATAACTAAGTGGCTCGGGGAACAAAACATCAACATTTTGGGTCCATGGCCAGGAAACTCCCCAGACCTTAATCCCTTTGAGAACTTGTGGTCGATCCGCGGGTGGACAAACAAAAACCCACAACTTCTGACAAGCTCCAAGCATTGATTATGCAAGAATGGCCTGCCATCAGTCAGGATGTGGCCCAGAAGATAATTGACAGCATGCCAGGGAGGATTGCAGAGGTCTTGAAAAAGAAGGGTCAACACTGCAAATATTGACTCTTTGCATAAACTGAATGTCATTGTCAATGAAAGCCTTCGACACTTATGGAATACTTGTAATTATACTTCAGTGTATCATAGTAACTACTGACATAAAGATCTAAGAACACTGAAGCAGCAAACTTTGTGGAGACCAATACTTGTCATTCTCAAAACTTTTGGCCACGACTGTACACATGCAGCCCAATTCTGATATTTTTTTTCACTAATTGGTCTTCTGACCAATCAGATCAGCTCTGAAAAAGAACTGATGTGAAAGATCTGATGTGATTGGTCAAAAGAGCAAATAGTGGAAAGAAATATCAGAATTGGGCTGCCTGTCTAAGGCTGTGTTTACACAGGTAGCCCAATTCTGATATTTTGACACAGTCAAACATTGACCAAGGAAAGGGTTGAATTCTTGAAATTATTAATACAAGATTGAGAAACCATTCTTAACATCACAGTCCTTGCATGGAACCAAAGTGCTCTCAATCTAGCATTTCTGCAATCATTTCTATACAGTACATACATCACATGTATAATTAGTTGTTAAGTCCAAGGATGTAGGACACCCCCTACAAGCATAGACAGTACATAGAAAAAAAATAAGAGCTGAGGACATGCGCCACTAGATCACAGGTGCCCAACTCCTAAAAGGCATGATGGGTTAACCATAGGCACTGTGACAGTAAATGATGGCTTGTTCTATTCTTGGAGAGTATATAGGTAGGTAGTGTTTGGGAATTTCCCATCTCATTGTCCAACTGCTATAACTCAAACCATCACTCATCATAATGCAGTGAAGACAGGAACTTATCCACATCCAAGTCATCAGGGAAGGAATCCATTAGTTTCTGCTGTTTCTGAGGGGTAACAAATAATAAAGAGATGCAGTGGTTTTTAATGTGTGTTCTCATTATACAATGCAAAAAGGAAACAGAGTTCACATTTAATGCAGGACATTATGCCCAATATCTACGATTGGGTTGTTGCGATCACATTCAACCTCAGGAGAGATATTAGGATACATAGATTGGATAGAAAATTCTGTATGTTTTGCCCACCTTTGCTTTCTTCTTACTGCCAGATGAACCTGAGAGATCTTTCTTTGCTGGCGGGCTGGCCAGGGGCTCAGGCTGCTTGCGCTTCTTGCTCTTGGAGGCTACAGGGGTCATTGCTCCAGCCTCCTCCTGGCGCAAGCTGTCTTTCAGTGGGGTGCCCGTCCTAGCGATGGCGGCTCGGGATAGGATCATCAGTGTGTGGGCCGCCATGTTGATGCTGTTTTCACTCCCTGCCTCGCTGGCTGGGCTGCAGGAGGGAAGGTCCGGGGTGGCGGGAATGACCAGGTGCCTGGGGGTGCCCTCTCCGTCTCTGTCCAGCCTCTGACGTGCAGGGGTCCTGGGGCAGTCTAGAGACTCCTGGAGACAGCCAGGGGTCCGAGGAAGAGGCAGCTCCGGAACGCCCATGCCTGGCCTCTTAGGAGGGGGGGAGGGCGGATTTAGACCCTGGATGTCGTGGAGCATTTCGGCCGCCTGCTTGGTCAGTGGGCTGGTCTTGGAGGGGGTTTTGCTGGAGCTAACCTGGAGGACAGGGGTTTGTGAGCCCACTGGGGTCGGGCTGAACGCTCTTGGTGCGGGCTGCTGCTCTCGCCTTCCCCTCTCCAGCTCATTCTCCTTATTGGCAGTGACATGAGGGGGGTCCTGAGAAGATGTCCTTTTCTCGGTCCGTACCTCCCGCTCCTTGACAGGAGATTTCTCAGTAGGCTCTTGTCTACAATAGTCCTCCTTCTCTTTCTCTTTTCTGCTCCCTGACCTCAGTCTGTGATCAGAGGAAGAGGACCAGGAGCTCTGGGCATCCTTAGGTCCTGTTCCACCATCGTCCTTCTTGTCTGCTGATTGAGATCTCTTCCTGGACTCTGAGGCATCAGTCCTACTGCTACCAGCACTCTGATATCTACTGGTACTTGCACTTTGACCTCTAGCATTTTGATCTGCGTCCCTCTTTGAAGGGGTCTTTTTCACAGCTTCTTTCTGCTTTTGGACAGTGGAGGATTTCTCGGTCTCTGTTCCGGTCCATGATGTTTCAGTGTTGTCCGTACATCTTACAGTCTCTATTCTCCTTTTTGGCCTGCTGATCCCCAAGATAGCAGAGGCCGATTTAGGTATCTCTTTCTCCACCTGTTGAACAGAAGGTGATCCAGGAGCAAATGTTGCTGGAGCTTTGGAGGAGGCGGCGGCAGTTTTTCTGGTCTGAGTGGAAGTTTCACCAGTAGACCCATCAAAGCAAAGCATCCTCCTATGGCTGGGACTCGAGCCAACTACTACCTTCTGCTGCCCTGTGCTTTCAGAGGATTGCGGGTGGACCTGCTTTGTAACCATATTCAATCCAGAAGCTCCCGTTTTTCCTGAAATGCACAAGCAAGCAACAACATTTGTGAACAAAATAACAGGATAACAGTACAGACAATGACATTATGGACTGAACACTAATCCTTACCTGAGACTGTGGTGTCCTTGGGAGCCAGTTTAGGCTTGGTTTTCACTGCTGCTGGCTGCTTTGCTGAAGCAGGGCTAGGCATGGCTATCAACTGAAACAAACAAATGATCACTAGATACACATGTTATTGTAGCTAAATTAGCCTATCGGTTCAAGAAAAGGGATTAAATGCAAATATGTAAAACCAGTGAAAAAAAAGAAAAAGGAATGCTTACCTGATTAGGAACTATTGAGAACTGTCCTGCATTGTTCTGCCCAACAACAGATACAGGAACCACCATGCTTTGCAGCATGGGCTGAACTGGTGAAGATATGATGAGTCTAGATCCTGGAAGGATATAACTGGTTAGACATTTCCCCCCAGCAAAAAAGCATGGCAAATTAAGTGAATGATGACTGTTGGGTAATTCCACGGTAAATGTATGGCAAACAAAAAACATTGATTTCAAAGTTTAACAAACCATACAACTTTATGCACAATGGCTACTTTCAACTATTTACACAGAACATTGGAATAAAATAAACGTACTGGAAGAAATGTGCAGATGCAAAGTTTGGTAACAGAATTTTGGTAAAATCTCCCTCAGTTTTTTGTGTCCACTTTTTCCTAAAACATTTATATATATGCTCCGAATTAAGATTCAACAATGTCTGCAGAAAGAATGAGGTGTCAGTTATGTCATGACACATTGACTTTGAAAACATCTCCTTTGGTTATTGAACTACAGTAAGTGAAGTGGATTTATACACAGTAATGGGGTAACGGAATTTCATAATGGATCCCTGATCTGTACTACACAGAAATGCTGAATTAAGGATTTGAATATCACTCTCTTCATGGTGATGTATCCTAAATAGGTACACTTTGCATTTTTGGATATTATTATTCACACTGGCTATCATTTTAATGAGCTCTGCCACCAAACAAGACCAAATGTAGTTGGTCAGGACCAGATCAAATGTGAACCAATCATAGACATCCATGTTTCACAAGTTTGGACATCAAAGTACTGCACAGTAGAGCTCAGTATAGTACAGTAGAGCTCAGTACATTAGTGTACTCAACTCTAGTGTGCTATACTGAACTCTGTGTACTGTACAGTCTGAACTATATATACTATTCTCTACTGTACTCTACTGTTCAAACTTGTGAACCAAACTGTGGTTTGTGACTATGATTTCCCCTTGTAGCCAATTCAATGCCAGAAATTCCGTTACCGAACAATTTCTCCACAACCACATATAAAAGTGTTGATATAAGGAGTAATTTCTTTAACATTTTGTTTTGATGTATTTCTAATACCTTTTAAGACTTATTCTGGTTGATGTTTTCTAAGACTCCTTTGACCAGAAATGAAAGCCTTTGCTTATTCCTAATTCTTAGGATGAAAATGGTCAGAAAATGTTTAGATGTCTTAATAAACAATTAACTTAAAATTTGACATGCTCCTATGAACTTAACATGGTTGATGCTCAATGGTCCTTATACATGGAAATTACTTATAGCTTTATGATTAAAGTACAAAATATTAAAGCTGCAATAAGTAACTTTTTGGGCGACTTGACCAAATTCACATAGAAATGTGTGTTATAGATCTGTCATTCTCATTGAAAGCAAGTCTAAGAAGCTGTAGGTCTGTTGTATGTGCGTTATTTCTATGCTTCCAGTTCGAAAGTTTTATTTTTGCTCTTATTTTTGGTTTTGACGGTACAATGATTCTCTACACTATACTTGCTTGCTTGTTTTGTCACAAACTAAAATTAGGTGAACTATTAGCATTTTAGAAACCAGGAAACGGTAGAGTGATTTTTGCATTGTGCATCTTTAAGGATTTAAACGATGTCTTACCAGAGGAATAGCGGGGTGGAGTGGCCAGAGCATATGAGGTGGGGGGTACAGTCTGTACCTGTGGGGCGCCACTAGGTAACATCACCTTGTTGGAATGGGGGTCTGTGGCTGTTGTGTCTGTCACTAAGATGTAGCTGTTGGTGGATGTGGCTGAATCAAAGGGCAGTTGAATGTAGTAGCCAGGCTGTGTCAACGCAGATGACGTCCCTGCCAATGCTGCCACATCCCCTGCTTTCCCACTAAGAAGATTGGTCTCTGGTGGCTGGAGGACTTCTGTCCTCTGTAAGCTGCTCACTGCCTGCACCGTCTCCTCCTGAGCCATGGGTGCGCCACTGAGGGCCGGGACCTTAGCAGGTGACTTGGTGGGGGAGGAGAGGAAGATGGTGGGGATCCTATCCCCAGTGATGCTAGACACAGCCTGCTTCAGGGCTAAGTCACTGGAGGGCTCCTCCTGCTCATCGCTGATTATGATCTTCAGGGCCACAATCTTACTGGGGTCCACTTCCTTGCCTGTAGGGTTGGGGTTTGGGATGAAGGTTGGGGCAGCAGGAGTAGTTGTTGTTGTTGGAGTAACTGTTGATGGGACAGCCATAGAGTGTATGGTCTGTGGTAGAGGTTGTGAAATTCCTACACTTCTAGGAGGGGTCATATTCCCATGAGGCAGGTTAGAGGCCTGTATGGGAGCCTTGTTTGACTGATCCAGCATGGAATTGGACAGGGCAGGTGAAGAGTTAAGAAGTGAAGCTTGGTTATCCATCACTTGTCCACCATCAGCCCCCAATGTGTTCTCATTGCCTAATACGTTTTTCACAGCAGAGACAGTACAGGTTTCAGATGAAGCTGCGTTGCATGCTGGCGCCTGACGATTTGTTCCACTCTCCTGTCTGACTGGCTCAAAGACATCTGGGGGAGCTATACTGTCAAGAGGAGGAGTATTCAGAGGTTCATCTATATCCACACCTGATACATCCTGATCAAATATGGAGCCGGAGCCAACCCTATCAGAGTCCGTTGCGGCAGAAGAAGAAGTGCCGGTAAGTTTATCAATACGTGCTGAGGGTCGAGTTGCACTAGCTCCCTTTCTCGCCCCTCTAGTACTGGGTCCAGGAGTTGTTGAGCTATCTCCCTTTCTTGGCCCTCTGGCACTGGGTCCAGGAGTTGTTGAGCTAGCTGCCTTTCTTGACCCTCTGGCACTGGGTCCAGGAGTTGCCTTTGAAGTGCTTGAAACAGGAGGTGCAATTTTCCTTGTATTCTTACTCTTGGGCTCTTGACTGGACTTTGTCTTTGTTGCTCTAGTTGTTTCTTGTCCACGTGTCGAATCTTCAGGCCCAGAGCCTGAGAAATTAAAGAGAAATCCCATTGTCAGAAAGAGATTTCCGATGAAGCAGCAATATTGTTAAGTATATGATTTCAACAGGCATTATTTAAAAGGTCATGAGGACTTTGTCCATACCTGGGTCTCCAGTTTCAGGAGAGCCGTCAATACATCTAGTTTCAGTCTCACCATTCTCTGTGGTGGTATTACTCACGTTCCCAGCTCCTTGTTCTGTACCCTCACTGGTTTTGCTTTTGCCTTAATGCAAAGAAACCAAGAGATTGAGGAATGTGATTTCTTTTTTTTTTTTTACTTCACATTATCTAGATTAAAGTTGAAAATGTTTACCGTAATCAAAGAGGTCAAAGAGAGCCTGGAAGGCTGGGTCGGACTCTGTCTGCTCCAAGATGTCTTGTATAACATCATTAGACATATGAATCTCCCCCTGCACAGAGTAAAAAGTCAGTAGAAAGCACAAATCCACACTCTATGCACTAAAGACTGACAATGTTCCCTGAGTTCGAGTGTCGAAATGAGGTATAGCAAGTCTGTCAGAACATGACATTACCTGCAGGCCCAGAATTTCATCTATGGACTGGTCAGGCTCCATGGTGCTACACGATGTCTTTGATGCCTGGGGACTGCCATCGCTATAAGTATAGAGTAAGAAACACATGCACAGGTAAGACATAATATATACTCTACCCAACAGCCAAATGTAATAAGTAATGAAGTCAGTACTGTTCAAATGTTACATATCTACTTGTATTATTACCTTGCTAGGATTTTGTTTATGTTTTCAGCAAGCTTCTCTTGTAAGGACTTGTCATTTAGAATCCTCTCTCTTGCATTTTCTATCACCATTTGCTGCAAAGACGCAAACAATTCAATGATACATTTACAGTCAACAGGGGTTAGCAGTGTTTTCAAATGCAACATATTTATAAAAAACAGAGTATTAACTTTGTTTTGTACTCACAGGGAAATTCTCTGTGACTGCCTCTTCACTCTGGGGCTCTGCTGTCAGGCTACTGGCCGCCATGTTGGCTCTTCCAGTCCCACCAGATCCATTGGAGCCCCCACCTCTCCTCCTGGGGGAGTCACTGAGAAGATTACTCTTTTATCATAACTCAATCGACTAGGGATATGAATCTTTCCTTTTCAAGAAGATTCTATACAAATCTAGATACATGGGCTCCAATATGTTACAGAAACGATACGTTTTAGTTTGAAACGATTCGGTTTGAACCTAGCAAATTAGCTATGACATAGCCAATGACTATATAGCAGAACTTTCACTCCCATCTCAAAATAAAATCTACCGTAAGCCCCGTTCAGCAGATATAACCAGATGTTACTTTTATTCCGGTAAAACTGCATTTTCAACAGCGCATAGATAACAATAACCTAGCAAATGACATAGGTTGCCACAACTAATAAAGCCTAATATCACGCAAGCCATTGTAGTATTTCAATGCTGAAGGTGCCGCACAGATGTGAAAGATCAAGAACAGGCTGCCTACCTCGCGTTGGTCAGCGTGCGAAGCCGGGCACAGTTTGACTAGGCTACTGATATTGCCTGGGATTGTTCGGCATGCAAAATTACTTGTAGATCAATGACCGTTACAGTGCCTTCAAAAAGTATTCATAACCCTTGATTTATTCCACATTTTAAATAGATTCTCTCTCACCCATCTACACATAATACCCAATAATGTCCAAGTAAAAACATGTTTTTAGAATTTTTTTTAGTATTCCCACCCCTCTGCCATGACACTTCAAATTGAGCTCATAGGTGCATCCAATTTCATTGGTTCATCCTTGAGATGTCACTACAACTTGACTGGAGTCCACTTGTGGCCAATTCAATTGATTGGACATGATTTAGAAAAACACACCTGTCTACATAAGGTCCCACAGATGACAGTGTATGTCAGAGCAGAAACAATACCATGAGGTCCAAGGAACTGTCCGTTCTCCGAGATAGAATTGTGATGAGTCATATGAGAAGGGTATAAAACCATTTCTAGAGTGTTGAAAGATTCCAAGAGCAGAGCAGTCTCCATCATTGGGAAATGGAACAAATATGGAACTACCCAGACTCTGCTTAGAGCTTGCCATTCGACCAAACTGAGCAACCGAGCACGAAGAACCCAATGACCACTGACAGTTCTTTGGCTGAGATTGGAGAACGTGCCAGAAGTACAACACTCAACAGCACTTCACCAATCTGGGCTTTATGAGAGAGTGGCCAGACGGAAGCCACTCCTGAGAAAAAGGCACATGACAGCCCACCTGGAATTTGCAAAAAGGCATGTGAAAAAGACAGAGCATAAGGCAAAAATATTCTGTGGTCTGATGAGACAAAAATTTTACTCTTTGACCTGAAAGCAAAGCGCTATGTCTGGAGAAAACCAGGCACAGCTCATCACCTGTCTAACACCATCCCTACAGTGAAGCATGGTGATGGCAGCATCATGCCATGGGGATGCCTTTCAGCAGCAGGGACTGGGAGACTGGTAAGGATAGAGGGAACAATGAATGAAGCCAAATACATGCTAATCTTTGACGAGAACCTGCTTCAGAGAGCAAACGACCTCAGACGGAGCAAAAATGTACATTCCAACAGGACAATGAACCCAGGCATACAGTCAAAGCAAACACTGGAATAGATACAGAACAAGAATGTGAAAGTCCTTGAGTGGACTAGCCAAAGCCCAGACTTGAATCCCATTGAAAACCTGTGGAAAGACTTGAAGATTGCTGTTCACCGCCGCTCCACATCTAATTTAACAGAGTGAGAAAATCTGCAACGAAGAATGGGAGAAAATCCCCAAATCCAGATGTGCAAAGCTGATACAGACCTACCCAAGACGACTCAAAGGTGTAATTGCCGCCGAAGGTGCTTCTACAAAGTATTTAGGCAGGGGTGTGAATACTTACGTAAATTAGATATTTCTGTATTTCATTTTCACAAAATTTGCAAAAATGAAAAAAATGGGGTATTGTGTGTAGATGGGTGAGAAAAAAATATCTATTTCCATTTTGAATTCAGGCTGTAACTACAAAATGTGGAATAAGTCAAGGGTTACGAATACTTTCTGAAGGCACTGTACATGCAGTTCTGACACTGAAGGAGAGGGTGCATCAGTTGTCACCAAAGATGAGAGGTAGAAAAATGTAGTAGGAGTAAAACATTTTTGTGAACCGCCGATTCATAAAGTTGGAATACATTTTCTGACCAATGCATGCTACATCACTGGTTGATGCTTATTTATAAAACCCTCTTAGGCCTCACTCCCCCCTACCTGAGATATCTACTGCAGCCCTCATCCTCCACATACAACACCTGTTCTGCCAGTCACATTCTGTTAAAGGTCCCCAAAGCAAACACACATCACTGGGTCGCTCGTCTTTTCAGTTCGCTGCAGCTAGCGACTGGAACGAGCTGCAACAAACACTCAAACTGGGCAGTTTTATCTCAATCATGGACACTATTAATGACAATTGTGGCTGCTTTGCGTGATGTATGGTTGTCTGTGCCCAATAATGTTTGTTCCCTGTTTTGTGCTGCTACCATGTTGTTGTCATGTGTTGCTACCATGCTATGTTGTTGTCTTAAGTCTCTCTTGTCGTGATGTGCGTTTTGTTATATATTTTTTCTTTAATTAATTTATATTTTTAATCCCAGTCCCCATCCCTGCAGGAGGCATTTTGCCTTTTGGTAGGCCGTCATTGTAAATAAGAATTTGTTCTTAACTGACTTGCCTAGTTAAATAAAGGTTAAATAAAAAAAACATTTGGATCGGTTTGGGGTCCACCGTCCACTGCACTTGTATCTAAACATTTTCTAAAAAACTCGGGGACCAATGCGTATAGTTGAATCGTTACATCCCTACAATCTACACATGGGTAAGAAGAACTTCTAAGAACTTACAAAGAAGTAAACAAAATAGATGACAATGACTATCTTACCATTTCCGACGCCCTGGGGATAAAGGTCCAGGGGTTAACCGGTTGTCTGGAACCGTTATTTGCAAAGGTGACTCTCCTGTAATAAAAAACAAGTGTCCATTATTCAATTAAGCTTTATTGACCTTTCCTATAAGTTGGTATTAATGTTCATAAATGATGAAAGCAATTTCCAGTTAAAATGAGATCAACCTTCCCCTGTACACTGCTGCTCATAGATGTGTTTGTGTTTACTTACGGTTCACATTGATGAGCAGACGTCCTCCATCTTGTATCTGGGGCTGTGTGCTGCAGATGGGGGAGGGTCTGGTCTGCTGGGAGCTATAGCAGACTGGGGTGGAGTGTCCCAGGATGCTCTGAGGGGTGTCAAGGGGGGTGTCGATGCCCTGGGCCGACGGAGGGGCTGACGATGACAGAAACCCAGAGCTGGGGGACTGCATTGATGACAAGGCTCTTTGTCGCCCCCTCATGTTCACAATCCCATTACGTGTGCGGACTGCAGAGGAAATAGGTTTATGAATCACGTCATACAGCAGGGTACCCCAATAGGCGGCCCGTGGGTAAATGTATTTGGCCACCCATGTTTTCTGAGCGAAGAATATATAAATTGCTTGGACATTAAAGATTGTAAAATGACCAGGAAATTTGAAATTATTACTCCCACACATAAACAGAGAGGAATATGTGATCATATACCAATGTAATGAAGGTTTTAAATTATTCTGTTTTTCCTCAAATACTCTGTTTGAGATTCTTGCAGTCAATTTGCAGTGTACAAAACAATTTGAGTTTTGTGTGATGTAATCTTTATAGTTAAGCTGCCATATAGCCAGCAGTCTGCCTGCTATTTAGCCAATGTATGCAATGACAATGAAAAAAATTACATTAAATCGCTATTGACTACTGTTTTGTGAACAAGTGGACGCATCACGAGTGACTGAACAGCAACTGAAAGGAGGTAGGCTAATGGATCCGTCCTGCATGCGCAAAAGTCTCCGTATTTTTTGTAACAGCAAGTCTGATTCCAGAAAATCCATAACAACAGCCACTCCAAATGATTTATTACGATGTTCCAGGTCGGCCCCTCGCTCAAGGTAAAATAACGGCTCAATGTAATTAGGGACACCTATCATACAGCCATGGAGTTCAGCACTCGGCCTGACGGCTTGAGCCACACACCATTACAAAGAGGCAATGAAATCCAAGTAAAGAGGAAGTACTAAGATCATAACCATTTAACTTGCAAGAACATTTAAAAAAGCACTTACGTCTTTGATTCTGGCTAACAGCTGGGGAGTTCTGCATAGACCTAAGGAAAGAAAGAAGTTGAATTGAAGATGTCAGAAAGTGACACCATCAAACAGCAATCTTTGTCTTTTTAAAGATAAAAATAGGTCCTTACTTGATTTGATTGAGTGTGAAATCAAGCTTTTTCCACAATGATGTCATCATGACGGGTATCTGAGTCTCTTCACTCGTCTCTAAGGAGAAATAGCAGGGAAGTGTGACAACCAAGAATACAATACAAACGTAAAAGTCCTGTACTCATTTACTGAAAGGGATAAGAGGTCACACTTACCTTTAGCTTTGACAGCAACATACTCATTCAAAATAGTTGTCAGGTTTTTTCCAAAGAGGGACTGCAATGGGAACAAATGAATTAGCTACCTAGCTAAGTAATCTACTAAAATAACTCACTGTAACTAGATAGTCATTCCAGTGAGAGTTGACCACAGCTATATACAGTATGAACTGACAGCATACTTACAAACACACAAGCAGGAATAGTTCCATCATCTGAGCTGTGTTCTGCGTACTCCTTCAAATTGGGGCTTTCACGAATGAATGCCTGGCTTGTAGAACACAGTCCCTCTTGCTGGAAGTATCCTGTAAAAACAGTGTACAAGAGTAGCAGAATTGGAGGCTTAGCTTGTCATAGTAAGAGCAAGTCATTTTGATGTTTGCTTGCTACAGTGCAGCCCTCCATGCAATATCACCAGCAGGATCTTGCAGATAGAAATCTAACGTTAGCTAGCTTACTACTACAGCCATATACCTAGTAGATGTTAGGTTAGCTAGCAACACAAATATGACCCAGTTCAGACTTACCTAACACGAGCCGCGCTATGTCAGACGGAAGCAACATGGCTGCAATGTCGAATTATTATTACACGTTACATTATCTGTAAAATGAAGTAATAATACATTAATCGCGAATAAAACAAGTGCATTTGGTCTAAACGTCCAGGGTGTTGTGTACGCAACGTCCTACGAGTTGTGAAAAGGCGGGGAACTCGAGCACATGTAACCCGGAATTTCCATAATATTTGGAAGATATGCATTATGGGAAATTGTGTTTCAATTGGGAGTGTCCACATTTCAAGTTACTTCCACGACGTTACAGATATAAGATTATATCCGTTTTCTCATTGGAGTTTGTTTTGATGATTATTATTACTACAGTAAATGCACTCATATCGCTTTTGCCACCACCAGAAAAACTCTGGACCCTCTCGTGCGATTTCTCTGTGACCCGGTTGTGATGTTTCTTTTTCAACAGTGGGAAGCGCGGTTTTGCTGCGTGCACACGTCAACATGTCAAAATCCATTTACAGTGGTCATAGTCTTTGGTGGAAGTTTCACTTTATATGAGAAGAATAAACAACAGGGTATTAAATAACTGAATAATCGAGCATCAAGATCGAATGGGATGGGTTTGATATGTGACTCTTTTGAAACAGATTATGTTTGTAATGTGTGATTTCAATATCATGCTATTATTGCAAACTAACTGCAGCAGCTGTAGCTTGCTAGTTAGCTAGCTAGCTATTTTGCAGCAACCAGGAGTATGCATTGTGAATTAGTATGATTCGTTATGAGGCTTGCTACACTCTTTCCAAATCTGTTGATGGAACCTGACACACGACCCTAAAGCATAATGAGCTTGGTCCTTCACGAGCTGCTGGTCTGCTGCAGAGGTTTAGAGAATGACAACTGAGAGAAAGGTCATTTCAGTCACTCATAAAATCAAGTGTATTGAATCAATAATCCTATTTCAACATTGTGCACAAAACATTCTGTTCTTGTATCCAGAAAGAGGCTGATCGCTTAAGACGGCTCATCCGGTCTCCTGACACAGTAGAGGCGCTGGATCGCCTTTATAGAACCAGAGCTACTTAAGGCTCCAAGCAGCTCACCTGGGATGCAGTCTTCAGGTAGTGTCTTCCTACACAGTTTATAACCCAAATCCCACTAATAGGGGACTAAGGTGTAGCCAGGCTACTATTTTATTGACAATATTGATTAAATCCATCATCGCTTTGCATTCTCACTGTTTGCGTTCTCACTGCCTTCTGCCGGGTTTCTGCAGAAAGAGACAGCTGCTCCAGTCAGCGAAAGCCAACGTGTCGGCCACCACACAGGCTAACCGTCAGAAGAAGATGCAGGAGATCATCAGCTGTGCCAACGAGTATGGGTTTGTGTGGGGGTGAGTGTGTTAGTTTGCCGTTTTTTTAATCCTATCTCTGTACCTCTTAATTCTAGCGGATCCTGCAGAGAGTGTGTTGGTGCAGCTGGTCCTTAACCTACTATAGTTCTGTAAGCTAGCAGCCAACCACCCTGGAGGAAGAGACATCTTAGGTACGTATGGTTACCTCAACCTCACTGTTGGAACTGCGTATGTTTCCTCTCTCAGCCCAGGAAAGCATCAGTAATTGGTAGGGGGATAGGAAGTAGTTTGGGCCGGCTTGGCACCGTTGTGTGAAAAAGGTCTTATTATTTTCCTTGACCATGTGCCTATGTTTTTATAGAGGCTGCAGGGAGCTCCATGGGAAGGAGCAATTCATTGCCAGAGCTGTATCTCTCTTCTCTGCCGTGGAACCACAGTGGCTCTACATCATCCTGAACTGCATCAACATCGCCCTCACACACCGCTGGTACACCATACAGCACCCTACGCAGCTTTTCTTTCACATTTGCTCCCAAGTTGAAAAATTATGGAGCACATAAAGAAATTTAGGAGCACAATGAAAAATATTCTAGCTTTTTATCTTTTTAGGGGCACTGGTACAACCAAATTAACATTCCAGGTAACACAGTGCACTATTTAGGAGCATATGCTACCAAAATGGTAGCAGTGTAGAGCCCTGACATATACTGTATCTAATGGCCAATGACACTTTCTTACCAAATCAACACTGAAAGTAGCCACTGTATTGTCATACGGTTTTCATATAGTGAGTGTGTCTTGACCTGCTCTCATGTCTTGTTGTGGACCTATGTGCTTCTCTGTCAGTATTGAGGTGAGGCAAGCTGCAGCCCAGAGTCTAAAGGACATCTTGACCCCTCAGGCTGGAGCTGACTTCTGGGAGATCCATAAAGACAACCTTGACCCCATACTGGCCTACCTCAACCCTTTTAGATCTACCAAGAAGAAGGTTGGGCCGATTTTTCAAGTCCTGAAATATCACGTTCTTGTATATATATATGTGTGTGTGTGTGTGTGTGTGTGTGTATGTGTTTGAATTTCATAGTGTGTGAACTTGTTTGCATATATATTTGTGTGTGTGTGCAGAGGGGGGAGGGGTATTTGTGTGTTAATTATCACCTTCTCACTCGGGGTGAGTGAGAAGGTGAGCTTGGTGGCTAAAGAGCGGCTGGAGAGCCACGACCTGTGGGTGCCGGAGGCTGGTGGCCATAAGGCCTGATTGAAGACGCTCTACATGGTTCTGCTGGACAGTGGACGGGGGCAGGAGTGAGGCTCTGCTGCTGTCCCGGCCCCTGTGTCTGGTGAGCGCATGGTTGTTACATCTGTAGGGAAGCACTTGTGGTAATGCTAATTTCTTGTGCAGTCTGGCATCTCTCGCTAACGCACTTGCACACATATGCGTGGATGCGCGTACAGATATCCCTGTCTCTAACCCATATCTTTTGCCATGTGTTCAGGTGAAAACAGACTTCTGCCAGACGGTGCTGCCGTTCGTCAACCATGGCAACTGCTCCTGGAGGAAACTCCTCTCCACACACATCCAGGATTTCTTCACCAGCTGCTCTAGTTGCGCCTGGGCCTCCAGCCGCTCCACCACTCCTCTCCCCTCAGACTCTCTCGATCTGTCTCTCTCTCTAGCTCTCTTTTTCTAGCGCTAGCTCGGTTTCTCTCTCTCTCTGCCTCTCTCTCTCTGCCTCTCTCTCTCTGCCTCTCTCTCTCGCTGTGTATGTTTGACTTTGCATCATTTCTAGTTGCTTTTTCTCCTGGAGAGGAGGTCTTTACAGTAGTTTTATTATCTTAAAGGAGACTCCAATATCTCCAACCAGGGTCCGTTGGATAAGGCCTCTCTGCGCTGTCTGTCATTAAATATCTGAGGCAGCAACACAGATCTCTAGAGTCTGACAGGTGTGACAGAAAAATTACATATTTACCTAATTTATTGGATATTTAACAATTATTTACTTCACAATAGTAAGACATTGCTGTCCTACTAAGGCTGTGTTTATATGGTCTCCACTCTAGCTTCTTGCAGCTAGCCTGGGCGTCGAGGACATGGGTTTTACTAGAGATGGCATTGAGCAGACAATTGATGGATGTCTCGGTGATCAAAACCAACAGCCACATTAATTTCTCTCTCGGTACTGACATTTTCACGACACAGGTTTGTAGATGCATTTGCTCTTATTTTGCTGACCTGTACGACTATGAAATCTACTGCACCCCTCTCTGTTAGGATAGTGTTTTGATACTGTCATGTTAGTTCTAGTAACTCGTGTAGTACGGTGTTTGATGCTGTTGTGTTGGTTCTAGTAACTCATGCGGTACGGTGTTTGATGCTGTTGTGTTGGTTCTAGTAACTCATGCGGTACAGGGTTTGATGCTGTTGTGTTGGTTCTAGTAACTCATGCGGTACAGGGTTTGATGCTGTTGTGTTGGTTCTAGTAACTTGTGTGGTACGGTGTGCCACTCTAACTTCTGGTTGGAGCTGAACTACCTGGAGGTGGCCAGGGCGGCCTAGTCCTGCTCGGCCCACTTCACTGCCCTGCTCTACTCTGAGATCTACGTAGACAAGATCAAGACAAACATGGAGGAGAACCGCTGGTACACTACACGTGATGGGATATACTGACCTTTGATCTCTTTGGAAAAAGAGACAATTGACAATTGTATAAAAATATAAATAATTGGGGCTCTTCTCATCACTCTTTACCTCTGCTTACAGGACTCAGGCCAGAACGTTGCGCAGAATCACGTTTGATGAGAGCAGAACTTCACCATCTCCAGTCTGACAGAGGAGCGGGTGAAAGACACTGGCATCAGTCTACAGTTATTGTTGATTTTGCCTTTAGACTCAATTAACCTTTAGTGATGTTGTCCAATGCATAGCACTGTACTGTCATTTCTTCACCATGTTTTAGGACCTACTGATTGAGGTGTATCGTAGTATTGGGGAGCCAGACAGTCTGTATGGGTGTGGAGGTGGGAAGATGACCAACGCTCTCACCAGGTGAACTTTGTTATCCTACTTTTGACCTATCTTAGATATTCAAAGTTATCTTGAATATTCAAAGTTTTGTTAGCTGAGAATTCTATTTTTGTGTGTCTGTTTTGTAGGATTTGGACCTATGAGCATGTGACCTTTTACGTCCTCTCCAATCTGCCTGATGTCACACGGCAAGTGGGCATCTTGGAGGTAAGCAGAAACTGGTTTCAACTCCACATCTGTATAGACTCTGTCTGTGTAAACCATTGTTGGGGGACAGATGACAACCTAATTCTGCTTGTCCAATGGTCACTCAGGGTCTGCAGAACTGAGCAGCATCCTTGCCATCTACCTGCGGGGTCTGGAGAGTGAGGGGGTGGAGTTGGGGGCGGAGCTAAGGGAGCTCAGGTTTCAGGCCGCCTGGAGGAACATGCAGTGGGATTGTGACCTATCAGAGAGGCGAGTGGGAGACAGCGGGTACTAATGACAAGGGGTACTAAAGTAAGGGTTCCTGTGGTGGTATTTTTGAAGATGGAAAAAAAGATGACTTTATGGATTGACATGTGCCCTTGGTGTCTTGCCTTTTTGCTTGTTTCAGGAGTGAGAAATTGAAACCTGGCTTGTACAAGTCAGTGTTCTGTGCCCTGCAGGCTTTGAGAGACCAATCATTTTCCACGTTCGATCAACTCTTAAATATGCCAGGTAAAACGAGATTTCCCTTATGGAAATCAACAACTATCTCTCAGCTGTCAATATATCACCACACAAACAACTGTACTCGTTGAAATTAATGATGTGTGTGTGTGTGTGTGTGTGTGTGTTGCATTAAGGGCAGTGAGCTGGAGGAGCTGTGCAGAGGCAGTCTGGAGGCAGTGTTCTCTATCTATCCTGCTCTACGGAACCTCCAGGGGATCAGTGAGCTGGAGAGTGTCCGACAAATCTCCAAGTATGACTTTCCTTCCCAGCATTTTAACATTGCTCATTTTAAAATATCTATACAGTATAAAAAGTGTATTTTAAACAAAATGCTATATTTGATTCGAAACCCACTGTATGTGTTCCATACCTCAACACAATGCACATCCACCAACCTGGGGATTTTTTTAATAAATGTTTTATTTGCACAGAAGAAAAAAATACAAAACAATATGATGAAGATTTGAAAGGTAAACACAAGGAGATTATTATAAAAACAACACCATACAAAAAAACACATGATCAGATTTTTAGAGAGTGCAGGGTTTTTATACTTCAAACTTTTAGCTAATACAAGTCATGTAACATGTATATATCCCCCGGTCTGTGGCAGGCCCCTGACCGACGTAGGCCTGGCCGAGGTGTGTTCCCATTGGCAGCAGCACTCCCAGCTGCTGGTGGACAGGGACTTTAGGCTGGTGGAGCCCGTCCTGGCCCTGCGCTCTGTGGCCCAGGAGACACTCATCTCCCAGTATAGAGACCTTGAAAAGAGGAAGTACCTCAGCACTGTCCTCACCTCCCACCTCATGGAGCTCTGCCAGCTGGCCCGCACCGCAGGGAACACACACAGGTACACTGGTGCTCAGAGCTCGCTGTGGGGGTGTTTAATAAATGTATGGGGTTTATATTGTATGTGTTCCACATGTATAGTGTGTCTACTCTGTACACGTAATGGGATGAGAATGAGTGAGCGTGTTCGTGACAGTGTGTTTTATTGGTCTGGATGTACACACAGCACTCCTGACCCATTTACCAGGATGTTATCTTAGATAGTGCAGCACAACATGCATTTCCCTTGGTCTCTGTATGTGTGACTATATTGGTCTGTCTGTGTGAGTGAATCTATTGTGCGTCTCTCACCCCTGTGTCCTTCTCACCCCTGTGCCCTCCTCACCCCTCTCCAGCTGGCAGAGCGGACGGTGTTCCAGATGAAGCAGCATGGCGGAGGAAGGGTGCGGGGCTCCACAGCGTCGTCATGGCAGCTGGAAAAGGCCCAGGTGTTCTGGGCGAAGGGAGAGCAGGGTCTAGCTCCGGGGCTACTGAGACAGATGGTACACCCTCTTCAACCTCAGCCACCTCTTCCCCCTCAGCCACCTCTTCCCCGGCTAGTAGGCCTGGGTCTAGGGCCAACATACTGTGAGAAACCAGGGGTCCTGGGTCAATCTATTTGTGATTTATTATAATTTCTTTACTTTTTAAGATAAAAATGGTTGTTCTTGTATATGTTCATTGTATCATAGGATGATAGGTAGCTGACGTAAGATAATAAAGAGATAATGTATTTTTGTTCATATTTCTTGGAGGGGTTATTCAAAACTGCAGTACAACACAAATGGAGAGGCTCTCATACGAGAGACTAATTGAGATCTTACTCCCTCGAGTCAATCTGAGGTGTTTTCAGACCTGATACCTGTTTGTTCAGTGTGGTGAGAGTAGTGTTGAATGAATAGACTCTAAGGAGAAGATGTAGACCTACCTCAACAGGTGGGTTTTCAAGTGTTTTATTTAATAATATATCCTACGTATAGAATGTGCCTATGCATTTTTTAAATGTTTTCTGTGTCTTGTAATTTCCTACTCTGTGGACGTTCAGAATGACTGAATTGTTTTGTTTCAGTGACTTCCAAGAATTGTAAAAAGTATGTTATATAATTGTCTATCCCAAGATTTCCTTGAGACAAAATGACCACTAATCCAGTAAGTTCCTCACTGTCTTATGCATAGTACATTCACATAGAAATATATAGATATGTTGGTTTTTGCTCTTTTACTTAACGTGTGTTGTGCTATTTGTTTTTCTACAGTGAGGTCGTGTGGCTCCAGTTTTCTTCTGCAGGCCTATTTGTCGACCAGTGGATCGTGGAGGACAGTATTCCTATGATTAATTTACTCTCCTATGTGAAACATGTCCCAGTCATTATGTAACTTACTGCACAGTTATAGAGCAACTTCATGTTAAGTGTTACCACCTGATAAACCTCTGTCTCCAGACTGTGTTACCCGAGTAGTGTCCAAATCAGGTCGTATAGTGGGAGCCCATGAGGCCAGTTTATGGCCCTTGCCATGGCAGGTCAGCCTCCAAGTCCATGGCTTTCATGTCTGCGGCCGTTCCATCATCACCCCCTACTGGATTGTGACGGCAGCACAGACATACACACTGTACAGTATATACACTATATTATTTAAATATACTGTATATGATTGGGAATGTCCAGCACAGTCCACTTCTGAGCGTATTAATTTAATCTGTGGCATCCTGGTTAAATTGACTAATTCAGTTGTCATTAATTTCAGTCGCTCTTATCCTGAAGACTGGACAGTACATGCCGGATGTCTCCACATTTCAGCCCTGGCCGTTCTTCAGTGAGAGACATTGTCACCGATGTTTACAACACAGAGACAGGGAATAATGGCATCGCCCTCATGAGACTCATTAAACCATTACAGATGAATGGTAGGACTCACATTCTCTTGCTGTTGTCCCTTCTCAGCAGACTATTTCAGCACAAAGACTGTAGTTAATATTTTGCTCATGGCTAAGCTCATAGCACAGAAATGATTGACTATGCTTTCTTTCCTATGCAGATCAAATAAGGCCTGTATGTTTGCCCAATGTCGGTCTGGACTTCACTGCTCCCAGGACATTTAGCAGAACAGTTTCTGGTGGTGTCATCATTGTTTTTATTTATTGATTTATTTTTATTTAACTAGGCAAGTCAGTTAAGAACAAATTGTTATTTACAATGACAGCCTACCCCGGCCAAACTCGGACGACGCTGGGCCAATTATGCGCCGCACTATGGGACTCCCAATCACGGCCGGTTGTGATACAGCCTGGAATCAAATCAAATCAAATTTTATTGGTCATATACACGTGGTTCAATAAAATTTGATTTGATTTGTATCCAGGCTGTATCACAACTGGCCGTGAATCGAACGAGGGTGTCTGTAATGACGCCTCTAGCACTGAGATGCAGTGCTTTAGACCGCTGCGCCACTTGGGAGTCCAAAATTATGGATATTATGCAATATCATGAGAATATACTTATGACCTGTGTTGTTTGCACTCAGTTTAAGACAGAAACAAGTTTGTTCTTTTCTTTTTTTACAATTATGACTAAGATGTACCGTATCTAGCCCTAATGTACAGCACATGACATGGTGTTGAGTAACAGTTTACCTACCCAGTTGGTGTCAAAATTAATACACTGCATATGTTCTTTTGAGTATGATAATGGGAGATGTTCCATAGTTGATGTATTCACCTGTCTGTCCCAGGGTCGGGCTCCAGCTCTTTGATGGAAGCTGAGGTGTCACTGATAGACAGGACCATCTGTAACAGCTCCTCTGTCTACAACAGGAAGATCACACATGACATGTCCCGGCAGGCTGGAGGGAGGAGTGGACTCATGCCAGGTAACAGATCTATGACCCACTGTGTCTCATAGTTCCATATTAGCCTGGGTACCAGACCTGGTTGTGCCATTATTCCACTCCTTGCCACTTCTTTTCATATGCCAGGAGTGGAATGATGGCACAAGCAGGTCTGGTATCCAGTCTAGGTCCCTATGTGTCTGGTCAGACCACTCATAAGCTGTTTTACTCAGAATGACTAAATATATTTGAAGGTTATGAAAAGTAAATAACAAATATGATCTATTATCATGAAAGTACTACGAGTCTATGAGTAGCCTAAAGCATTTGTCACTTCTTCGATTTGCTCTGTTCAGTCATGGACAAACTGAGTCATTCTGATTTTAAAACCTATAAAAAATATATGAAGGCTTTCACACTGCCACAGCAATGTAATGTTGTTCTGTTTCTATAAAAGTCAAACAAGAGAGTATTATACCAGTGGAATCATACAATTCCATCATACAATTCCACTTCTTATATACAAACATAGCAATGACATCAGGGGTGTTTCTACGCTTTGAACAGCTCAGGTGGCGGGTTTTCATGCCTTTATGTAACATGCTCTGGGGCCTTGGTCAAACAAAACCTCCATTATATACAGTACCAGTCAAAAGTTATGGAACTACTCATTCAAGGGTTTTTCTTTATTTTTACTATTTTCTACATTGCAGAATAATAGTGAAGACATCAAAACTATGATTTAATAAAAAAAATGTATTTCACCAGGAAAGTCAGTTAAGAATAAAGTATTTTATACAATGACTGCCTACCCCAGCCTCCCCTAACCCCGACGACGCTAGGACAATTGTGTGCCGCCCTATTGGACTCCAGATCACGGCCGGTTGTGATACAGCCCGGGATTGAACCAGGGTCTTTAGTGACACCTCTAGCACTGAGATGCAGTGCCTTAGACCGCTGCACCACTCAGGAACACATATTGAATCATGTAGTAACCAAAAAACAAATCAAAATATATTTTCGATTCTTCAAAGTAGCCACCCTTTGCCTTGATGACAGCTTTGCACACTCTTGGCATTCTCTCAATCAGCTTCACCTGGAATGCTTTTCCTAAAGTCTTGAAGAAGTTCCCTCATATGCTGAGCACTTGTTGGCTGCTTTTCCTTCACTCTGCGCTCCAACTCATCCAAAACCATCTCAATTGGGCTGAGGTCGGGTGATTGTGGAGGCCAGGTCATCTGATGCAGCACTCTATCACTCTCCTTCTTGGTCAAATAGCCCTTACCCAGCCTGGAGGTGTGTTGGGTCATTGTCCTGTTGAAAAACAAATGATAGTCCCACTAAGCGCAAACCAGATGGGATGGCGTATCTCTGCAGAATTCTGTGGTAGCCATGCTGATTAAATTTGCCTTGAATTCTAAATAAATCACCAAGTGTCACCAGCAAAGCACCCCCACACCATAACAGCTCCTCCTCCATGGGAAATACACATGCGGAGATCATCCGTTCACCTACTCTGCGTCTCACAAAGACACAGCAGTTAGAACCAGAAATCTCAAATTTGGACCAGGACAGATTTCCACTGGTCTAATGTCCATTGCTCGTGTTTCTTGGCCCAAGCAAGTCTCTTCTTCTTATTGGTGTCCTTTAGTAGTGGTTTCTTTGCAGCAATTCGACCATGAAATTCTGATTCACGCAGTCTCCTCTAAACAGTTGATGTTGAGATGTCTGTTACTTGAACTCTGTGAAGCATTCATTTGGGCTTTAATTTCTGAGGCTGGTAACTCTAATGAACTTATCCTCTGCAGTAGAGGTAACTCTGGGTCTTCCTGTCCTGTGGCGGTCCTCATGAGCGCCAGTTTCATCATAGCGCTTGATGGTTTTTGCGACTGCACTTGAAGAAACTTTCAAAGTTCTTTACATTTTCCGAATTGACTGACCTTCATGTCTTAAAGTAATGACAGACTGTCGTTTCTCTTTGCTTATTTGAGCTGTTTTTGCCATAATATGGACTTGGTATTTTACCAAATAGGGCTATCTTCTGTATACCACCCCTACCTTGTCACAACACAACTGATTGGCTCAAATGCATTAAGAAGGAAAGAAATTCCACAAATTAACTTTTAACAAAGCACACCTGTTAATTGAAATGCATTCCAGGTGACTACCTCGTGAAGCTGGTTGAGAGAATGTCAAGAGTGTGCAAAGATGTCATCAAGGCAAAGGGTGACTACAAAGAAAATATATTTTGTCGCCTTCTTCCTAGGCTGTATCTATGAACAAATGCAGGTATAAGAAACCAATAAATCCATTCTTGTGATTAACACTCATACACTTTTTAATAATGGGAAGTTTTAACTTTGGTGGGTTTGGTCTTGCAGAAATGTCAAGATGAAAACTGAGAAGCAATGTACAGAGAAATGACTGGTGGACAATCAGAATGAAAATGGAAACATTTCATTTTTTTCTGTCTTTAGAAAAAATGAATAGAAAAGCCAGAAAGACATTTGTCTACTTTTCAAGACAGTTTTCATCCCCCTTGGCATTTTTCCTATTGTGTTGCCTTACAACCTGGAATTCAAATGGATTTTTTTGTTTGTATCATTTGATTTACACAACATGCCTACCACTTTGAAGATGCAAAATATTTTTTATTTTGAAACAAACAAGAAATAAGACAAAAGAAAACAGAATGCAAAGTCAATACTTTGTAGAACCACCTTTTGCAGCAATTACAGCTACAAGTTTCTTGGGGTATGTCTCTATAAGCTTGGCACATCTAGCCATTGGGATTTTTGTCCAATCTTCAAGGCAAAACTGCTCCAGCTCCTTCAAGTTGGATGGGTTCTGCTGGTGTACAACAATCTTTAAGTCATACCACAGGTTCTCAATTGGATTGAGGTCTGGCCTTTGACTAGGCCATTCCAAGATATTTAAATGTTTCCCCTTAAACCACTCAAGTGTTGCTTTAGCGGTATGTTTAGGGTCATTGTCCTGCTGGACAATGACCATGATGTTCCCACCTCCAAACTTGTTGGTATGGTGTTTTTAGGGTGATGTGCAGTGCCATTTCTCCTCCAAACATGGTGTGTATTATGACATCCAAACAGTTCAATTTTGCTCTCATCTGACCACACTATATTCTCCCAGTATTTCACTGGCTTTTCCAAATGTTGTGCAGCAAACTTTAAACGAGCTTCAACATGCTTTTTTTTCAGCAATGGAGTCTTGCGTGGTGAGCGTGCATACAGGCCATGGCGGTGGAATACACTACTTAATGTTTTCTTTGAGACAACAGTACCTGCTAATTGCAGGTCTTTTTGAAGCTCTCCACAAGTGGTCCTTGGCTCTTGGACAACTCTTCTGATTATTCTTTTCACTCCTCTGTCAGAAATCTTGCGAGGAGCACCTGGTCGAGGCAAATTTATGGTGAAATGATTCTTTCCACTTCCGTATTATGGTCCCAACAGTGCTCACTGGAACATTCAGAATCTTAGAAATGCGCCTATAACCAATGCCATCATTATGTTTTGCAACAATTAGGTTGCGAATGTCTTGAGACAGCTCTTTGCTTTTACCCATCATGAGATGTGTCTTGTGTGACACCTTGGCAATGAGACCTTTTTGTAGGCCATCACTTGGGACTGAACCAGCTGATATTAATTTGCACTGACAGGGGGCTGGATTGCTTTTTAATTACTGATAGTTTTCAGCTGTTGTCTTGGCTTTCCATGACTTTTTGAACCTCCCTTTCTTCATGTGTTCAATACTTTTTCCCTGTGTCATTTCACATTATTACACAACTTAATTTCTGAACTTATTTGTTTTGGTTTCTTTGTATGTATGGATTACTTGGGTTGTTACCAACATCTGGTGAAACTTTCATGTCAATAGCACCTTAGGAAATATATTTACTGAGAAAAATGGTGACGTGTTCAATACTTATTTCACCCGCTGTAAATATGTGCCCTTACAAATCTATTTTCTGTATGTCTACTAATTGTGAGGTTTTTAAATAATATTATACAATCACATTGACTTAAATATCAAATATGTATTTTAATAAAAGTACACAACATTAATACAACAATGTCATTACAAAAT
Source organism: Thymallus thymallus (assembly GCA_023634145.1). Lineage (NCBI taxonomy): Eukaryota > Metazoa > Chordata > Actinopteri > Salmoniformes > Salmonidae > Thymallus > Thymallus thymallus. The sequence goes on from CM042378.1 coordinate 22,127,746, forward strand.
CCTATAACACAGTTCTGTCGATTGGTTCATTCTCACTCATACAGATGGAGTGATATTGATGTTCATAATATTTGACACTTTTGATCAGTATTTGAAAAGTGCAGTTAAACAGAATGTCGCAAACCCATGCTAGTTCCCATATGAGGAGATGGCTGTGACTTGATAGCATTGTAAACCACAAGGGAAGTATTATGATATATCAACCTATGTGATTGTCTTACCCTAACAACGTGCGCATCATTTTCTATTCTTTGTGACCTGGTTGTGCTTTGTGAAGGAAAACAATTAGTCAACTCCCCAACTCTTAAAACAAGAGAAACAGCTTGACAAAGGACATTTCCTACAAAACATTCCTCCTTTTATCACACAGCAGAGAAGAAGAAAATTGCCATAAAAGAATGGTAATGATACCTTTGGGGAACATTCAACAAACTTGAATAAGTAATTTACAATATCTTATTTTGAGTTGAGGCTTCTGAGAAGTAAAAAGAAACATGACTGTTTAAGAGTTCTTAGGACCTTGTCTCTCAGCGGAGAGCAGTGCACAACACCACCATGTTGTAGGCAGTGGCGAATCAGCAGGAAATATGTGCAAGGAGGGGCTGGCATAAGGACAGCATTTTTCCTTTCTGCTACCCAACCTTCAGTCTAATAATGTGTCTAAATTAATCAGAGGTTGCTGTGAAAGAAAACGGGTAACATCTAAGCTAAGAAAAGCGTTAGTCTCAAACGGCAGTCTCTTTTTCCATGATGTGTCCAGAGAACCCTCCTATTGGTCAGTGCAGCCCCAACCCCTCCCCTCTCCCAGCCTCAGAAGAACTTGAACTACCGGTGGCCGTCGTCGTCCTACCCGAGGCCCGCCTCAGTCACTTTATGCGGTGGTGGACCAGCGAGGACTCATCAGTGATCTCGCCGGACCGGTCTCGGCGACGACAGGGCAGAACGAGGAGGAGGAGCAGGATGAAGAGCACCACGACACAGACGGCCATCAGGGCGTAGGAGATGACCCAGAGAAGGGGCTCCTTCAGCAGCCCTCCAGCAGCACAGTCAGATGCCAAGTCTGCAGATGAGAAGGGCCCCGAGATTTCTGACACGGCTATCCCACCGTTCACTGGAGAGCAAGAGAGGAACCAGGGTTATAATAGCTAACATACTGTGGAATGTGAGATGAATAGCACTTGACCAAGCAGATAAATGTTTGCTAGCCCCTCCCCCCCAAAAAAACCAACAATGTCTGCGCCATAACCACATTATATTGGAAGACCAAGGCCGTATCTAAGACCCAATAATATAATTTATGCCCCAAGTGTCTCCAGCCCTCACCTGCACATCTGCTGACAGCGAAGCCCACCCTCTTCTCTGCCCGGTCGAAGACGACGTAGAAGCCCTCCATGACGGTTGCTCCTATCACCAGGCCGTTGGCTGACGACGAGATGCCGAAGCGGAAGCAGTCCAGCGTACCATCCACATCTGTGATTGGCTGGATATACAGCTGCAGGGAGCAGCCACACTAATGTCAATAATAGGAGCGGTCGGCAAACAGATCTAAATCTCATAACATGATGGCGGATGTTGGTTAGAGTAAGCAAACAGCAAACACACGGAGGCAACATGGGGGACGTTTGTTGTCACCTGAGGGAGGATGGAGATTTTGAAGGACTGGCTGGTGTTGGTGGCTCTCAGGTAGATGGACAGTTTGGGGAAGAACTTCCACGGTGTCTCTCCCTTCAACCAGCAGGCCAGTTTAGTACCACCCCAGAACCCTGAGGTGAAGTCCTGGATCTGGACCATAGAAAGACATGGACGGATCGTTAAGACTCCAACAAAACGACTCTTTCCATAACCACAAATTCTCTCAGATCTGTAGACCAGAACAAAGTTTCCATATAGGGGTGGACAAACACAAACCATGGAATGGAAAGGAAATAAGTTGCAGTGTCTTCAGTCTACACAGTTACTGAAGTGTCCTCAGACAATCAGGTTATCCTAAAAGTATTTTGTCATTTGATCAGGGCAGAGTGGCTGACATACCAGAGAGGTTTTTGAGATGGCCTCCACCACAGCACTGAACACATTCACAGGCAGCCGCAGCAGAGTGGTTCCACTGTCCACTATGGCTTTATCATTGTTGTACTGAGTGAAAGAGGTGAGAGAGCAAGAGAAAGAAGGAGAGAGAGAGGAGATAGAGAGATAATAATATAGAGGAGAGAGGAAGATGTATAAATACTTTTTTCAGTTGCACGTTTTCACTTCAGAAGACCTTGAACAAACAAAAAGCTGAAATGTCCACCTCGGTTCCTGGAAGGTTTAGCACATTCTTGTATCTCAGCTGAGGCATGCTTTATTAACTTTTACTTTATTTCCTCTTTCCAAACCTGCACTACAGGCTCATCCAGCAAGAATGCTCACTACAAACAGCCTTAGGCTTAGGGTCAAGGTTAGTCTTTGCTCCTCAAACCAAGGTTGTGCAGATTTAAATACCTTGCAAACAATTTAGACCAGGAAAAAGCCATTTAGAAAACAACAGGGGACAGTCTCATACCTCTTTGCAGTCCAGGTTTAGATTCTGGTCCCCAACCTCCAGCTTCAATACTTCCACCTGATAGTACCACTCTTCCTTTATAGGCGTGTACCACATGGACCCCGAATACAATGTTGGTTCAACGCCTCCCATGACCTGAAACAAAACTGGGTTTTCATTCACTTTATAAATGACTGAATACTACAATAAAACAACAATGGAATGCCTTGGCAATGTTTAGCATGGCATTGTAGACACTGATTACACCCCACCATCTCTCCTATTTGCCCCTCTCACTCACGTGGTCGGCTCGACCCTGACCGCTCTTATAACACCGACAGACCTGCTCTTGGCAGGGGGCTTAATTAGCCACTCGCTAACTAGATTGGGCGTCCAATGGGGAAACGCATTGAGAGGTGCATAGACTTGCTAGCGATCATGTTTCTAAGAAGCACCAATGCCGCTCTGTCTCATCCGCCCTTGAAAGGTTTATCTGGTCTGGGCGTTGGGAGTGATATTATGCCAAGCGTCTGTCTAGTGTGTGTGTGAGATGAACAGCCTCAATAATCATCCTTTTACAGTACAACAACCAGTCTTTGTAAGGAAGTCCCCACCCCTCCCATTCATAGCCTTTAGCTTTGTCCTCCTGACTACTCACAAGACTTCCCCCCGCAGGGTCGGCAGTGGTGCTGGCTGACAACCCAGCTCCGCACATCTGGAGGGAGAACACATCTGGGATGCCCGTCTTTTGCACCACAGAGTTAAAGAAGGGCTCCACAGAGGAGTCAGGCTGAGAAACAGGAGACATAAACACAAAACACTCTGGTTATTAACTTAGTATGAAACAGTGTAATGTCTTGGCTGTCCTATTGGTCAATAGTGACGCTGTAAGGACAGAGAATGACAGGAGAAAGTCTTATCAGTTATCACCGTGACTAAACAGGATCCCCCCTCTCTATACATTGACTTCACATGGTGTGTGTATATATATATATATATATATATATATATATATATATATATATATATATATAGTGGGGAGAACAAGTATTTGATACACTGCCGATTTTGCAGGTTTTCCTACTTACAAAGCATGTAGAGGTCTGTAATTTTTATCATAGGTACACTTCAATTGTGAGAGACGGAATCTAAAACAAAAATCCAGAAAATCATATTGTATGATTTTTAAATAATTATTTAGCATTTTATTGCATGACATAAGTATTTGATCACCTACCAACCAGTAAGAATTCCGGCTCTCACAGACCTGTTAGTTTTTCTTTAAGAAGCCCTCCTGTTCTCCACTCATTACCTGTATTAACTGCACCTGTTTGAACTCGTTACCTGGATAAAAGACACCTGTCCACACACTCAATCAAACAGACTCCAACCTCTCCACAATGGCCAAGACCAGAGAGCTGTGTAAGGACATCAGGGATAAAATTGTAGACCTGCACAAGGCTGGGATGGGCAATAGGCAATAGGCAAGCAGCTTGGTGAGAAGGCAACAACTGTTGGCGCAATTATTAGAAAATGGAAGAAGTTCAAGATGACGGTCAATCTCCCTCGGTCTGGGGCACCATGCAAGATCTCACCTCGTGGGGCACAATGATCATGAGGAAGGTGAGGGATCAGCCCAGAACTACACAGCAGGACCTGGTCAATGACCTGAAGAGAGCTGGGACCACAGTCTCAAAGAAAACCATTAGAAACACACTACGCCGTCATGGATTAAAATCCTGCAGCGCACGCAAGGTCCCCCTGCTCAAGCCAGCGCATGTCCAGGCCCGTCTGAAGTTTGCCAATGACCATCTGGATGATCCAGAGGAGGAATGGGAGAAGGTCATGTGGTCTGATGAGACAAAAATAGAGCTTTTTGGTCTAAACTCCACTCGCCGTGTTTGGAGGAAGAAGAAGGATGAGTACAACCCCAAGAACACCATCCTAACCGTGAAGCATGGAGGTGGAAATATCATTCTTTGGGGATGCTTTTCTGCAAAGGGGACAGGACGACTGCACCGTATTGAGGGGAGGATGGATGGGGCCATGTATCGCGAGATCTTGGCCAACAACCTCCTTCCCTCAGTAAGAGCATTGAAGATGGGTCGTGGCTGGGTCTTCCAGCATGACAACGACCCGAAACACACAGCCAGGGCAACTAAGGAGTGGCTCCGTAAGAAGCATCTCAAGGTCCTGGAGGGGCCTAGCCAGTCTCCAGACCTGAACCCAATAGAAAATCTTTGGAGGGAGCTGAAAGTCCGTATTGCCCAGCGACAGCCCCGAAACCTGAAGGATCTAAAGAAGGTCTGTATGGAGGAGTGGGCCAAAATCCCTGCTGCAGTGTGTGCAAACCTGGTCAAGAACTATAGGAAATGTATGATCTCTGTAATTGCAAACAAAGGTTTCTGTACCAAATATTAAGTTCTGCTTTTCTGATGTATCAAATACTTATGTCATGCAATAAAATGCAAATTAATTACTTAAAAATCATACAGTTTTCTGGATTTTTGTTTTAGATTCCATCACTCACAGTTGAAGAGTACCTATGATAAAAATTACAGACTTCTACATGCTTTGTAAGTGGGAAAACCTGCAAAATCTGCAGTGTATCAAATACTTGTTCTCCCCACTGTATGTATGTATGTATGTATGTATGTATGTATGTATGTATGTATGTATGTATGTATGTATGTATGTATGTATGTATGTATGTATGTATGTATGTATGTATGTATGTATGTATGTATGTGTGTGTGTGTGTGTGTGTGTGTATATACTTAGGAAGCAACACTGGTTGACAATACATTTCACATGCTGTTGTGCAAATGGAATAGACAACAGGTGGAAATTATAGGCAATTAGCAAGACACCCCCAATAAAGGAGTGGTTCTGCAGGTGGTGACCACAGACCACTTCTCAGTTCCTATGCTTCCTGGCTGATGTTTTGGTCACTTTTGAATGCTGGCGGTGCTTTCACTCTAGTGGTAGCATGAGAGGGAGTCTACAACCCACACAAGTGGCTCAGGTAGTGCAGCTCATCCAGGATGGCACATCAATGCGAGCTGTGGCAAGAAGGTTTGCTGTGTCTGTCAGCGTAGTGTCCAGAACATGGAGGCGCTACCAGGTGACAGGCCAGTACATCAGGAGACGTGGAGGAGGCCGTAGGAGGGCAACAACCCAGCAGCAGGACCGCTACCTCCGCCTTTGTGCAAGGAGGAGCAGGAGGAGCACTGCCAGTGTGTGTCAATGATAAAAAATGGTTAACCTCAAACTCTGCATAAGGCATACATTGTGTCAGCTCAGAATAGCTTGGTTCTGTGTGATGATGAGATCACAGTTCCTTTTTAAACAAAATCGCGTGTGAACCTTCTCCGGTTGAGTTGATTTGCTCTTTGATAACATTCAGCAGCTCTTCACGCCCCACCACGCTTACGGACACCACTGTGCCAAATCAAACAGACATAGCGATAGGCATGGAACCCCTTCCTTTATATCCAGAGTCCCAGGGGACACCAGGACCCCCCTTTCCCCATTTACCCGAGCCAGCAGTGGGTAGGCCAGACCCAGGATGCCCTGCCAGTTGACCCCCGAGAGGAAGAATCCATCGGAGGAGAGGATGGTGGCGATGTTGATGGTGAGGGTGCCAGGGATGCTGGGGATGAAGATGCGGTCGGTGCCCAGCTCGCCCTCCCAGTTGCCCTGTGTGTACTTGACCGCTACGGCCCTGCCAGTGGACTGGTACGTACTGGAGCTGAACACAGGGAAGGACAGGGAAATTAACCAGCACTCTCAGAAAAAGCACATCTTATCAAACACATGCCTGAGACAATTCTAAACAAAAATAAACACGGATCAGATTGTAGTATAAATTATAATGAGTGATGTGAAACACTGATTGTTCAATTTAAGCATTTTCTAATATTATTGGGGCCACCAAATATAATGGGTGGATAATGTAGCCTTCTCATTGACCCATTAGAAAGAGATATTCCACTGAAAGCAAATATGAGAGCCTGACTCACAGTGCTGTGTTGAAGAAGTGTGTGATGAAGGGATGTGCTGCTGCAGCCACTGCAAAGTTACTGCTTCCCGTATCAACCAGGATATTCAGCTGGAAAACAAAAGAGAGTAGTGAGTAATTTATCAGTCAATCAACCATCTGGGTTAACCACACAGAACAACTCAACCCCACCCTTCTTAAGACACGCCATAAACACACATAAACTGACTCGCAGTCAGTGATCGTGCTTTGAGCAGAACAGGTTATTTACTGTGCTTCTGACACCTGAGGATTAGAAAAAAAGCTCTCTGGTCTGGTAGCTTTGGGAAAAATGGGACCACGTCACGCCCGCCCATTCTCCAGAGTCCAAATCTCCCTCAATCCTGGTATTTGTCGGCGGTGTGCGAGCAGGAGTGGAGCGTGAGCTAGCAAAGGAGCAGTTGATCATGTTGTCTCAGGCATCAATTCAACGAGGGGGAACTAATGTCACCTCTGTGATGAGCAGAAAGGTCATTACTAAACAGTGCTCTCCACAGCTCCACTCGCAACAAAGGAGTTTATTTACCATTTAAAAAGTGTTAGGCTGCTTAACATAAAGGGAAGACACAGGAAAGTGGTCTGCTGGTGTGATATTACACTTAATGCATCTTCCCTAAAGCAGCCTGAGGAAAATGTGATTTTCTGGATTTTTGTTTCCATTCAACTAAAGCATGGGGTTCATCAAAGCTAAGAATAAGAAGTAACTCATTCAGAGATTTTACAGTGAAGACCTTACTTGACACCCAGACAGAACAAATGTAACATTCTGCTCTGAATAAATAGGCTACTCAAGAGTATTCTGCATCATTGTGTTGTCGACCCTGTTCTGAACAACAAAAAAATTAAGATGAGCAGGAACTATTGATGACAGACAAACAAAGTAAATAGGCCTAGCTATCCATCACAATATAGGCTAAGCAAAAACCCTAACAGGATCTACAGTGCCTTCAGAAAGTATTCATAGCCCTTGACTTATTCCACAATTTGTTGTTACAGCCTGAATTAAAAATGGACTACATAAAAAAAATGTCCCGCCCATCTACACGCAATACACCACTTTTTGGCTAATTTATTGAAAATGAAATACAGAAATATCTCATTTACATAAATCTCTAAGGAGCTTTGAACACCTGGAATTGTACAATATTTGCACATTATTCTTTAAATAATTCTTCAAGCTCTGTCAAAACTGTAACTAGGCCACTCATTAACATTTTATGTCATCTTGGTAAGCAACTCCATTGTATATTTGGCCTTATATTTTAGGTTATTGTCCACCTGAAAGGTGAATTTGTCTCCCAGTGTCTGTTGTAAAGCAGATTGAACCAGGTTTTCCTCTAGGATTTTGCCTGTGCTCAGCTCCATTACGGTTATTTTTATATATACACTACCAGTCGAAAGTTTGGACACACCTACTCATTCAAAGGTTTTTCTTTATATGTACTATTTTCTACATTGTAGAATAAAAGTGAAAACATAAACTATGAAATAACACATGAAATCATGTAGTAACCACAAAAGTGTTTAAACAAATCAAAATATATTTGAGATTCTTCAAAGTAGCCACTCTTTGCCTTGATGACAGCTTTGCACACTCTTGGCATTTTCTCAACCAGCTTCACCAGGAATGCTTGTCTTGAAGGATTTCCCACATATGCTGAGCACTTGTTGGCTGCTTTTCCTTCACTCTGCGGTCCAACTCATCCCAAACCATCTCAATTGGGTTGAGGTCAGGTGATTGTGAAGGCCAGGTCATCTGATGCAACACTCCATCACTCTCCTTGGTCAAATAGCCCTTACACAGCCTGGAGGTGTATTGTGTCAATTTCTCCTGTTAAAAAAACAATTATAGTCCCACTAAGCCCAAACCAGATGGGATAGCGTATCGCTGCAGAATGCTGTGGTAGCCATGGTGGTTAAGTGTACCTTGAATTCTTTATAAATCACAGACAGTGTCACTATTAAAGCACCCCCAACACATCACACCTCCTCCTCTATGCTTCACGGTGAGAACCACACATGCGGAGATCATCCGTTCACCTACTCTGCGTCTCACAAAGAAACGGCGGTTGGAACCAAACATTTTTAATTTGGGCTCATCAGACCAAAGGACAGATTTCCACCTGTCTAATGTCCATTACTTGTGTTTCTTGGCCGAAGTCTCTTCTTATTGGTGTCCTTCAGTTGTGGTTCCTTTGCAGCAAGTAATGATGGACTGTTGTTTTTCTTTGCTTATTTGAGCTGTTCTTGCCATAATATGGATTTGGTCTTTTACCAAATAGGGCTGTCTTCTGTATACCACCCTTACCTTGTCACAACACAACTGATTGGCTCGAACGCATTAACGAAAGAAATTCCACAAATTAACTTTTAACAAGGCACACCTGCTCATTGAAATGCATTCCAGGTGACTACCTCATAAAGCTGGTTGAGAGAATGCCAAGAGTGTGCAAAGCTATCATCAAGGCAAAGGGTGGCTACTTTGAAGAATCTCAAATATAAAATATATTTTGATTTGTTTAACACTTTTTGGGTTACTACGTGATTCCATGTGTTATTTCATAGTTTTGACGTCTTCACTATTATTCTACATTGTAGAAAATAGTAAAAATTAAGAAAAACCCTTGAATGAGTAGGTGTGTCCAAACTTTTGACTGGTACTGTATATATATATATAAAAATAACTCCCTAGTCCTTGTGAGGAAAAGCATACCCATAACATGATGCAGCCACCATCATGCATGGAAATATGAAGAGTGGTACTCAGTGATGTTGGATTTACCCCAAACATAATGCTTTGTATTTAGAACATAAAGCCACATTTTTTGCAGTTACTTTAGTGCCTTATTGCAAACAGGATGCATGTTTTGGAATATTTGTATTCTGTACAGGCTTCCTTCTTTTCACTGTCATTTAGGTTAATATTGCGGAGTAACTACAATATTGTTGATCCATAGGGTTGCAAAGGGTCGGAAACCTTGAGAAGTTAAGCCCTCGAATTTGGGGAATTTTGCTTAAATTCATCAAAAAAGTTAGATTATAACAGTGAACCTTTTTTGTGGGATACACATAAGGCAATTCTAGGTCTTGTAGCATATTTTGGTTCAACTATCCCCAATTCAACCCTCTGCATGCACAGTGCATTCTTCCACCACATGTGCAGTGCACTCTTCCACCACATGTACAGCTGATTCTCAAGATCTTGCACAGTAATGAGATGCTATTGAGCCCACACTACTACACTGTCTGAGCCAAGGACTACGTGCTTTCTGGTAAGTTTTGATTACAATACGGGGTGGGGTGAATATATTTTATATGACACACATGATTTTGTTAACTAGTAAATAATAGCCTACAGCAAAGTGTGTTTAAATAATTTCTAACTTGTTAACAATTTCTGCTAGTTAGTTTTTCTACCATATGGGTTTTAGCTTGCTTGAGCCTGCTAACTGAGGAGTGTTAATACACCTCTTTCAATACATGTTTCATTTTAAAAGATTTATCTTACAAAGGAGTTGTTTAATGTAACTGCCTAACTATTTATCTGTACATGGAATTGTATTTGGGTGTTATTTACACATTTCTTTCTTATCTTTACAGGAAAATGCCATGGGCACTATCTGATGTGTGGAGACATTTCACTGCAGCTAATGTAGATGGAAAAGCAGTGTACATTTGCAAATACTGTGCCAAATCATATGTGAAGAATGCAACAAAGATGCAGAATCATCTGGCCAAGTGCATAAAGTTCCCTCAGTGCCCTCTACTTCTATTCGAGGTGAAAATGATGAATCAGACACCTTATCGATAGTAACAGCTCATGGTCCTCCTGGAATCAGATGTTTGACTCAATAGAGGAATGTAGTCAGAGAAATGCTGATGAATGTCTTGCTCGAGCTCAGGAAATGTGTATTGGAAGAGATTTCTGAATGTTCTTCACCCAGTATACAACCCTCCAACCAGACATGCTTTATCTACTAATTTGCTGGATGCAGAGTTCAAGTGAAGGTCAAGCAAATCATAGAGAAAGCAGACTGTATTGCAATCATCTCTGATGGATGGTCGAATGTTCGTGGGCAAGGAATAATTAACTACATTATCTCCACCCCTCAAACAGTATTCTACAAGAGCACAGACACAAGGGACAACCGACACACTGGTCTCTACATTGCAGATGAGCTGAAGGCTGTCATCATTGACCTTGGACCACAGAAGGTATTTGCACTGGTGACAGACAATGCTGCAAACATGAAGGCTGCTTGGTCTAAAGTGGAGGAGGGCTACCCTCACATCACACCCATTGGCTGTACTGCTCATGCATTGAATCTGCTCTTCAAGGACATCATGGCACTGAAAACAATGGATACACTCTACAAGAGAGCCAAGGAAATGGTTAGGTATGTGAAGGGCAATCAAATTATAGCAGCAATCTACCTCATCAAGCAAAGTGAGAAGAATAACAGCATCACATTGAAGCTGTCCAGCAACACCCATTGGGGTAGGGTTGTCATCATCATGTTTGACAGTCTCCTGGAGGGGAAGGAGTCTCTCCAAGAAATGGCCATATCACAGTCTGCCGATATGGACAGCTCCATCAAGAGGATCCTCCTGGATGAGAGTGGTAAGCAACCTGAAACTCCTGAAACCTATAGCAGTAGCCATTGCACGGATTGAGGGAGACAATGCCATCCTGTCTGATGTTCAGACTCTGCTTGCAGATGTAAGAGAAGAATTCCGTACTGCCCTGCCCATTTTACTGTTGCTCCAAGCAAAGGAAACTGCAGTTCTGAAATCAAAAAGCGTGAAGACTTCTGCCTGAAGCCCATACACGCCGCAGCGTAAATGTTGGACCGCAAGTATGCTGGCAAGAGCATCCTGTCTGGTGCAGAGTTCAACAAGGCCTATGGTGTCATCACTATCGTGTCTCGCCACCTTGGCCTGGATGAGGGCAAGGTTCTTGGCAGTCTGGCGAAGTACACTTCCAAGCAAGGGATTTGGGATGGAGAGCAATATGCCAGTCGTGCCAACATATCTCATCAGCCACCTGGTGGAAGGGACTTTGTGGATCTGAGGCTCTTTCCCCTGTTGCCTCCATCATCTTCCAAATCCCACCAACATCAGCCGCCTCAGAGCGCAACTGGTCCTTGTTTGGGAACACACACACCAAAGCACACAACAGGCTGACCAATACAAGGGTTGAAAATTTGAGGCTTTTTGAGCCTGACAACGAGCCATCCTCAGCAAGCTTGGAAAGTGACAATGAAGATGAGGCCTCAGAGTGTGATGTTCAAGAGGTGGACATTGAGGAGGTCCAGGGAGAAGACATGGAAGCCAGAGAGGAAGACAACCAAAGCTTTAGTTTTTAGACTATCATTTTACGTTTTTGGGAGATGCGATGGATCATTGGGGATCATTCAATATTCCCTTTCTCTTGTTGTTCAGTGAAATCATATGAAGAGTCAACTCATTTAATTAAAGTTCAATTCGTAACTAATTTCTATCTCCATATGATATGGTAGGGTAAACGTCCCTATTAAGCCCACCAAATCCACTTTTCAGACATTTTTTATATATACTGCCCCAATTTAAGTAAGAACATTTTAGTTAAAATGAAAGTCTAATCTCTCATTTGAAGTGTCAATAATTAATTTATACCAATTTCTAATGTTTTTATTGTTTAATTTGTCAAAATATGTTAAGTCTGGAATGGGCTTAATGGGTACCTTATGTAGATTTGTTGATAAATAAATATATATATTTTAAAAATCTTAACAATACAAACGTGTTCTATTCAAATCTGTAATCTCTTAGCTCTCAATAGCTTTTTTCATTTTGTCTCCACTCCTATCCTATGGCCTGTAAATGGCATTTGAAATAGGTGTGCCTAGCCTTTTTGCTGTGTTGTCTTTGGAATGTAGCCCAAAAACTATTTATGAACAAAATCAGTGTATATTACTCCTCAATACTTAATCTTTCAATATGTGTAATTTTGTCTGTATCTCTATCCTATGGTGTGCTGTTGGCATTTGAAATTGGCCAACATGTCTGGTCCTGCAGATGTTTTTATGAAGATTTCTGAAGACCGACTGACTAAAAGAAAAACAGTTTGCAGGTTAGGGAGGAAAATGGTTCAAAGGTCAAAAGGAAGAAAATCCCCATTGAAAAACAGTCAAGTGGGCTTAATGGGAGCAGGTGGGCTTAAAGGGTACATCAGTGAATTTATGGTTAAAAGACAGAATATTTTATTCTACGCACATGACATAAAAAAAAACAACTATATGAAATACATCTAAATATGGTGCACTAACATAACATGAAAAGTATTAATGTATCATGCAGAGAAGTAATTGGCTATACTCATTTACATCCATGATATTTTTGCTAGCATCCCCTTTAAGCCCACCAGGTAAAAATGTTAATTAAAACATTTATAAAGATAAACATAAACATTTATTGTCTAATAATATAAACTGCATACAAAAATATAAACTATACCTGCTTATCATGCTTTATGCCATTGCAATGAACCATACTATGCAGCTACTGTATTGATGCAGCATGTGGTCTGTTTGCTAGCATGCTAAAACTCATATTTTGATTTCAAAAGAAACAATATTTATAATTCAAGTAATATTTTAACATACAGTGGGGAGAACAAGTATTTGATACACTGCCGATTTTGCAGGTTTTCCCACTTACAAAGCATGTAGAAGTCTGTAATTTTTATCATATCTTCAACTGTGAGTGACGGAATCTAAAACAAAAATCCAGTAAATCACATTGTATGATTTTTAAGTAATTAATTTGCATTTTATTGCATGACATAAGTATTTGATACATCAGACAATAAGAACTTAATATTTGGTACAGAAACCTTTGTTTGCAATTACAGAGATCGTACGTTTCCTGTAGTTCTTGACCAGGTTTGCACACACTGCAGCAGGGATTTTGGCCCACTCCTCCATACAGACCTTCTCCAGATCCTTCAGGTTTTGGGGCTGTCGCTGGGCAGTACGGACTTTCAGCTCCCTCCAAAGATTTTCTATTGGGTTCAGGTCTGGAGACTGGCTAGGCCACTCCAGGACCTTGAGATGCTTCTTACGGAGCCACTCCTTAGTTGTCCTGGCTGTGTGTTTCGGGTCGTTGTCATGCTGGAAGACCCAGCCACGACCCATCTTCAATGCTCTTACTGAGGGAAGGAGGTTGTTGGCCAAGATCTCGCGATACATGGCCCCATCCATCCTCCCCTCAATACGGTGCAGTCGTCCTGTCCCCTTTGCAGAAAAGCATCCCCAAAGAATGATGTTTCCACCTCCATGCTTCACGGTTGGGATGATGTTCTTGGGGTTGTACTCATCCTTCTTCTTCCTCCAAACACGGCAAGTGGAGTTTAGACCAAAAAGCTCTATTTTTGTCTCATCAGACCACATGACCTTCTCCCATTCCTCCTCTGGATCATCCAAATGGTCATTGGCAAACTTCAGACGGGCCTGGACATGCGCTGGCTTGAGCAGGGGGACCTTCCGTGCGCTGCAGGATTTTAATCCATGACGGTGTAGTGTGTTACTAATGGTTTTCTTTGAGACTGTGGTCCCAGCTCTCTTAAGGTCATTGACCAGGTCCTGCTGTGTAGTTCTGGGCTGATCCCTCACCTTCCTCATGATCATTGATGCCCCACAAGGTGAAATCTTGCATGGTGCCCCAGACCGAGGGAGATTGACCGTCATCTTGAACTTCTTCCATTTTCTGATAATTGCGCCAACAGTTGTTGTCTTCTCACCAAGCCGCTTGCCTATTGTCCTGTAGCCCATCCCAGCCTTGTGCAGGTCTACAATTTTATCCCTGATGTCCTTATACAGCTCTCTGGTCTTGGCCATTGTGGAGAGGTTGGAGTCTGTTTGATTGAGTGTGTGGACAGGTGTCTTTTATACAGGTAACGAGTTCAAACAGGTGCAGTTAATACAGGTAATGAGTGGAGAACAGGAGGGCTTCTTAAAGAAAAACTAACATGTCTGTGAGAGCCGGAATTCTTACTGGTTGGTAGGTGATCAAATACTTATGTCATGCAATAAAATGCAAATTAATTATTTAAAAATCATACAATGTGATTTTCTGGATTTTTGTTTTAGATTCCGTCTCTCACAGTTGAAGTGTACCTATGATAAAAATTACAGACCTCTACATGCTTTGTAAGTAGGAAAACCTGCAAAATCGGCAGTGTATCAAATACTTGTTCTCCCCACTGTATGTCTTATTCAAAACACTAATCACTTACATTTTGATAACAAATGAGTACTTACCAAAAACAGGAGTAGAAATATGCAAAGAATGTTATATTCTGAGGGTACCAAAATCACCAAAGTTTTTTTGCAACTTCTTCTGGGATCAGCAGGCACGTCACACATATGCTTTGATAACTCAATATTGAAAACTCTGATTGGCTTATAATAATAAGTGTAATTTATGTAACAAGCAGCTTCATTGGACGAAACATCACTCAGCAAAAAATGATGATGTCGTTTTTTTTTTATTTGACTCAGAAGTTGCAAGTGGGCTTATATGGTATGTGGGCTTAATAGGGACGTTTACCCAATATATCCAATGCAAAAAACATCTACATTGAAATGGTATTAATATTAATTTGCATATATTTCCGTTAATTCCCATATATTCCGTTTGATTCCCACCTCTGAATATTCCCGAAAATGTGCAACCCTATTGATCCATCTTAACAGCCAATAAACTCCATAACAGTGTTAAAGTCAGTGGAGTAATGTTGTTGATCCATCCTCAGTCACCATTGGCCTCATGGTGAAATCCCTGAGCGGTTTCCTTTCTCTCCGGCAACTGAGTTAGGACGGACACCTGTATCTTTTTAGTGACTGGCTGTATTGATACACTATCAAAAGTGTAATTAATAACTTCACCATGCTCAAAGGTATATTTAATGTTTGCTTTTTTTTTTTACCCATCTACCAATAGGTGCCTCCCTGTCTTTGTGTTTGAAATTCACTGTTTGACTGAGGGACCTTACAGATAATTGTACGTGTGGTGTATAGAGAGGAGGTAGTCATTCAAAAATCATATTAAACACTATTATTGCACACAGAGTCCATGCAACTTATGTGACTTAAGCAAATGTTTACTCTTGAACTTCTTTAGGCTTGCCATAACAAAGGGGTTGAATACTTGACTCAAAAGATTTAAATTTTTCATTTTTTATTAATTAGTAAACATTTCTAAAAACATAATTCCACTTTGTCATTATGGGGTATTGTGTGTAGGCCAGTGACAAAAAATCTAAATTTAATCAATTTTAAATTCAGGCTGTAACACAACAGAATGTGTAAAAAGTCAAGGGGTGTGAATACTTTCTGAAGGCTCTGTACTTCCTCAAAGCTCTATATTGCGTCACAATCCGTGTTTCCTAGTTGGACTGGCCGAAGCCCCACCACTATGGCTCTGCCGTCTGAAACCCTACTGCCACCACACAGATGGCAGCACTCCACTCACGCTGGGCCCAAACCAGTGAGACCATCCTGACGCAGCCTGTTGGGGAAAACTAGGGGCATTTCCTTGTACCTCCTACCCTCTCAATCCTCTTCCGCACGCCCCTAGATTGGCTGGGCTGCCACCAGGCAAATCCCTCTTCCCCATCCCTGAGTCGCCTGTGGTTGAGCCTTGCCTTGCTAATTGTCAGAAGCTCAGTGGCGGGGACATGCATCTGCTACCTGTTTGTACCAATTAGCAGATGTGAGGCACTCCAGCCGACACCTCAGCCTAGCTGCGACGGGGCTAACAGATGTGGCAATTAGTGGTTCATTTGAATAACGCCTTGTTTAACACCAGGTATCTAATTACATCAAAGATAGAACTGTTTGAGGTTTGGTGTTATTGTGCCCCTCCCCTTGTTCTCTCTTCCTCTCTCCCCTCCCCTTCCCCTCCCTCTCTCCTCCCCTCCCTCTCTCTCTCTCTCTCCCCTCCCTCTCTCCTCCCTCCCTCCCCTCCCTCCCTCTCTCTCTCTCTCTCTCTCTCTCTCTCCCTCCCATCCCTCTCTCTCCCCCTCCCTCTCATCCCTCTCTCTCTCCCTCCCATCCCTCTCTCTCCCCCTCCCTCCCATCCCTCTCTCACCCCCTCCCTCCCTCCCATCCCTCTCTCTCCCTCCCATCCCTCTCTCTCCCCCTCCCATCCCTCTCTCTCCCCCTCCCCCCCCACCCCCCCTCTCTCCCCCTCCCTCCCTCCCCCCTCTCTCTCTCCCCATCCCTCCCCCCACCCCCTCTCTCTCTCTCCCCCTCCCTCCCCTCTCCCTCCCATCCCTCTCTCTTCCCCTCCCTCCCATCCCTCTCTCCCTCCCATCCCTCTCTCTCCCCTCAATCTCCCTCCCATCCCTCTCTCTCCCATCCCTCTCTCTCCCCTCCCATCCCTCTCTCTCCCCTCCCTCCCTCCCCTCCCTCTCTCCCCCATCCCCCTCTCTCTCCTCCCTCCCCTCCATCCCTCTCTCTCCTCCCTCCCCTCCCCCATCCCTCTCTCTCTCCCCTCTCTCTCCCCACCTCCCCTCCCTCCCTCTCTCTCCCCTCCCTACCTCCCCTCCCTCCCTCCCTACCTCCCCTCCCCTCCTCACCGCTTCTCATATGATTATAGTCAGAAGTGTTGCTTGGTCAGGTTCATTCTAGTGAGGTCAGATTCCTTCAGTATTATCATTCCACTAATAATCACAAGGAAATGACAAGGCAGAAATATGCTTGATAACATTGTGGGAACCAGTGAGTCTGGCCAACACCCAACTTTTGGTCCAACAAGCAAAGTGTTCCAGCTAAGAACACACAGGCTTTATCAAGAACATACTAACCTATTGTAAACATTAGAAAGACTGGGAAGTGTGGGTACCTAAAACGGCATGCAATTGGGGCCAAATTGCAAAACCATGCATATATGAGGACAGGGAGAAATAGGTGGTGATGGAGAGGGAGATATTTACGTAAAGCCTAGAACAAAAGAAGAAAGACCAGAAACTGTGGGCCACAGTCCTCCAGATCCATAGGTAGAGTTTGAGCAGGTTTCAGCTCTCTCCCTAAGCCTTTGTGCCTCATAATCCCGGTCAGCTGCCTGGCCAGTGGAGCCCAAGCAGGGGCCCGAGTCTAACAGCATCATGTGAGCTCATGTGTGTTGGGGCTTACATGGCAGAACCAGGCCCTGGGCTCAGAGCTGGCTGCAGTCTCACTCTCTCCCTCACCCCCTCCTGCCCACCTGCGCCCCAGGGGCTAACAGCCTCCCCTCATCCTCTCTCCATATCACATGCTGGCTAGAATAACTATTTGCAGACAGACAGGCTTGGTCATAAGTTAGCCTACTAAATACCATAGCCTAAATGTGAACATGTATTGCATTATGTAGTTGAATATGTAGGCTCTATTACAGTGTATTAACAGCACTTTATTATACGCCGAGTATACCAAACATTAGGAACACCTCCCAGTGCTTGACTTGGGCAGGAGCTCACAGGAGCAGAGTACCGGCACCTCAAATGTTCTACTGCTTGAGCTTCTGATCCTCTTATAGAATATTAGCTGAAAAGTATTGGCGTTCCTGCACCTAAATTTAAACAGTACCGGCACCCACAATGAGTACTGGAACCTATTTCACTGCACCTTCCTAATATTGAATTGCTGAATGGCACACATACACAATCCATGTTTCAATTGTCTCAAGGCTTAAAAATACTTATTTAAACTGTCTCCCCCCCCCCCCCCCCTATCCTTTATTTGATTACATTTGGAATATGAAACTAAAGAGGTCAAGAAATGTATTCCACATTGAAAACATAAAAATAATAGGTCATATTTTCATATACCTTTTGACCAGGGGTACCCAGTGTCATCTCCATGTAGTAACCTCTGCCAGAGTCTCCTTGTAAGTTATTGACCATGTCCAAAAAGTTCACTATTCCAGCGGGATCAGATGCCAAGGACAGTCCATTTCCTGAGGCTTGTACTAGTTTCAGAGGAGTTAAATCCAAATCCAAAGACGAGTTAAACTTCCCTGTAAATATTTTAAGTGGAATGGTATAGAGAGATTTTGCCATCCCAAAACAAAGCATGATAAATAATGCCCTAAGGAGGATAGAGCCGTTATGGTAAGCCATGGCAAATATTATTCAGTGCAAGTAAAAACTCGGAAAAAGTCCAGCTCCTTGTTCAAAGTTTGCTCCTTAGTTATCAGCTTGGCCATCATGAACCCTCCAGTGAGGTAATCATGGTGAACGTGATGTTCTGACGACGACGCGGAAGAAACATAAGACACAACTCCGGCTTTCACATTCAGACGCATTCAAAAGTTTACTCTTCCCTCTGAAAGTTGTTCGCCTTATTTATTATTTTGGATGGATGACTTCCTGAATTCCTTATCACGGATGTGACGAGGTGCCACAACTTATTATTTTTTTGGTAAGGGAAGATTTGCTTGGAGGGCATAGTGCCGTTATAGCGTCTGTGACAGCATGGGAAACGCCATTGAGGCTACAACCCATAAGAATCACTCGGACTACTTTAACATGGCAGAAGCATGGTGGAAGCCCTCAATGGCGCTGCCCATGATAAAATTGCCTTTTGGCCACTAGAGGCTTCTATCGTGCAGCCAACAATGTGATTTTCCTGTGTTTTGTATATATTCCAATGCAAATTGTGAACATGATGATAATGCTGTTTTAGTGTAAGCTGTTTTAAAATACCTGCCGAAATTGGTGGGATAAATTAGTTAATAGACCAATAAGAAAGATCATTCCAAACCTCTCTGCCAATAACAGCTATTTTTCAGTTTTCCCCTCCCACTCAGATCACTCTCAGACTAACCTAACATAGCAGGCATAAAATAAATGCCTGAAACTAGATCCCTTACATACTGGTCTTGACGAGAAGGGAAAAAACTGACGGGGAGGGGCTGTGGAGGAGGAGTTAAGATAGTGTCACTTTGTTAACGTCCAAAAGTGGAAGTCACATCACAGGCTCTCTTTCCATTACCCCTGAAAACCAGAACATCCGGTTTTTGGGGAAATTGCTCTTTGCTAAGAAGCGTTTTTATTTATTTTTTTATAATTTTAATTGAAAACAATCACAGTAAGGTAATTCATTGACACCCAGAAATGATTTGATATTAAGATAAAAACGGCATTATTGTACCTTTAAAAGTGATTTGAGTACTGTATGTCTTTAGCTAGAGGAATAAATAATCATGTTATTTAATTGAGGACTTTTTTGGTAATATACAAAATAAATAGACATACATGAGCTTATATTGTAAATGGAAGAATTACATGGATTTTTTTGTTGTTTCTTTCAAAGGTGAAACTGAAGTTTGCCACACAATGACCCATTTGCACAGAGAGGTGTTATTGTCCTATTTGCATCGTGTTCTCTATTGACCCTTGCCGTCCTCGTCCTACCTCAGGCAACAACTGCTGATCCATATGATTGCATAAAAATTACCCAATTACCTGCTGTAAAGTGTCATTAAGGTGGATTCTATCCCACGTTCAAACAGTTCGTGAAGTGACCAATCAGGAATAATACAACTCTGGACTTGTTAAATGCTAATGTGAAGGATGCATACAACTCCACTGCACACTCCCTCCCCTCGGTAGATCGGATCACAACCTTGTCCACCTCACCCCACTCTACAGGCCTATGGTCCAACAGCAGCCTGCGACCACTAGGACTATTAGGAGATGGTCCCCGGAGGCGAATGAGGCCCTACAGGACTGCTTTGAAACAACAGACTGGGATGTGCTCTGTCAGGCTCATGGGGAGGACATCGATGGACTTACTGACTGCATAACGGACTATAGCAATTTTTGTGTAGACAACACTGTACCCACCAGGAAGGTACGCTGTTTTCCAAATAATAAACCCTGGGTCACCAGTGACCTGAAGGCCCTGCTGAATGAGAAGAAGAGGGCCTTCAAGGAGGGGGACAGGGACAAATTGAAATGCGTTCAGAGGGAGCTGAAGTTGCGGATTGCTGAGGGGAAGAGAGGGTATAAGGAGAAGATGGAGGACAAACTGAGGCAGAGCCAAGTGAGAGAGTTGTGGAAGGGTATGAGAAATATCACTGGCTTCAAAAAGTAAAACAGTGGGCAGACGGAGGGGACCAAAGACAGAGCCAATGAGCTGAACCAATTTTTTAACAGGGTCAATACTGGCCCTGTCCACCTCCCCTCCAGCTCCCCAGGCCACTACCCTCATGGCTGTCCCACCCCCACTTTGCTCACAACACCTCTGTTGAGACAATCAGCGACCCCACCTCCACCCCTGCTCCCTCTGGACTGATCCTCAACACCTCCCTTCCCCCCACCTCCCCACCTGGGCTGGCTTTCACCACCAACCAAGAGAAGAGAGAGTTGGAGAGTCTACATCAGTGGAAAGAGGCGGGCCCTGATTGCATCAGCTCAAGGGTGCTTAGGGTCTGCGCTGACCATCTGTGTGGAATACTCCAGCGACTCTTCAACCTTAGCCTGAGCCTAGAAAGGGTCCCTGGAAAGGTTAGTCCTCGCCCACCTCAGACCCCTGGTGTGTACGTCACTGGACCCCTTAAAGTTCGCATATCAGCGCAACATCTTCCTTCTGCAGAGGGCCTACTCTCACCGGAACAACGCAGGTTGCACTGTGAGGGTTTTCCTGTGTTTTTTGACTTTTCCAGTGCCTTCAACACCATTCAGCCCCTGCTACTGGGTGAGAATATGAAGAGGATGAAAGTGGAAGCACCCTTAGTCTCCTCCTGGGTCACGGACTACCTGACCGGTAGGCCACAATTTGTGGGACTCTCTGTCACCGCAAGTGGAGGGAGAGAACCTTAGTGGCCAGGGGGATCAATATGACACACCACATCACCACACTTTATTCTCTAAGAGGAGCACAGAGACAGCCACTGTCCCTCTCCACAGCCCCAATGAATTCCACTTGGGCTAAGACGGTTACAGTGTCACATGTCCTCAGTGAAGTTCCACAGCCTACAGCGGAGTCGATATAGTTTTAATCGCCTGGAAAAAGCATTTACCAAGCTGCTCCATAGCAACACAGCTGCATGCACACTAGGGCCTCACATGACATAATGGAAAGGGTCCTACTATGGATATCACCATTTACAGTTGAAGTCGGAAGTTTACATACACTTATATTGAAGTCATTAAAACTCATTTTTCAACCACTCCATAGATTTCATGTTAACAAACTATAGTTTTGGCAAGTCGGTTAGGACATCTACTTTGTGCATGACACAAGTAATTCTTCCAACAATTGTTTACAGACAGATTATTTCACTTATAATTCACTTTATCACAATTCCAGTGGGTCAGAAGTTTACATACACTAAGTTGACCGTGCCTTTAAACAGCTTGGAAAATTCCAGAAAATGATATCATGGCTTTAGAAGCTTCTGATTTTAATTTAGATAATTTGAGTCAATTGGAGGTGTATCTGTGGATGTATTTCAAGGCCTACCTTCAAACGTGCCTCTTTGTTCGACATCATGGGAAAATCTAAAGAAATCAGCCAAGACCTCAGAAAGAAAATTGTAGACCTCCACAAGTCTGGTTAATCATTGAGAGCAATTTCCAAACGGCTGAAGGTACCACGTTCATCTGTACAAACAGTAGTACGCAAGTATAAACAAGTTGTGGCAAAATGGCTTAAGGACAGCAAAGCCCTGACCTCAATCCTATAGAAAATTTGTGGGCAGAACTGAAAAAGCGTATGCGAGCAAGGAGGCCTACAAACTTGACTCAGTTACACCAGTTCTGTCAGGAGGAATGGGCCAAAATTCACCCAACTTATTGTGGGAAGCTTGTGGAAGGCTAGCCGAAACGTTTGACCCAAGTTAAACAATTTAAAGGCAATGCTACCAAATACTAATTGAGTGTATGTAAACTAATGACCCACTGGGAATGTGATGACAGAAATAAAAGCTGAAATAAATAATTCTCTCTACTATTATTCTGACATTTCACATTCTTAAAATAAAGTGGTAATCCTAACTGACCTAAAACAGGGAATTTTTACTAGGATTAAATGTCAGGAATTGTGGAAAAACTGAGTTTAAATGTATTTGGCTAAGGTGTATGTAAACTTCAGACTTCAACTGTATATAACACCTCATGTTCCTATAATTAAAATGTACGCAATGTTAGCATCAATGCTTTCCTTTGACCTTTGCCTTTTAAGTCAATAAATGTATTCCAGACAGTCTGCAAGTCAACAATTTATCAGAGTTAAATGTGGAATGAAAGGTTATGCATGTATTCCTATGTTTAAAAAAATGAAATGTGTACATGTGTAGATCCATACCATGATTATATGCCAGGTTGAAATTCTGTTGATTGGCCAAAATTGTACCTGTCACTTTTAAGTATGAGGTCATGTGAGTAGGGATAAGAAAGCAACATGACTGTGGTATGAGAATAATGAATACAATGTTTGTTTGAAAACAGAATTGTTCAGTAATTGTGCTGCAATAACTTGGTCCTTTGGATAATTTGCCTGGAAAAAGGAATTCTCTCACAAGGACTTCCTATCATCACCAAGGAGTGGTGAGTGTACTGTACTGTATCATATTGATACAGTATTTCCTATTTGATTATAATTTCAGTTTTTGTGGATTTACCCTTTTTTGTGGGGGTGGGGGGGGATAATTTAACTAACTACTTCGCCGTCGGCCAGAACGGGGAACCCGGGAGACAACCCAGTTCCAAATTGAATGTAATCAACACTAACCCGGTTCACCGATCATGGCTAGAAGGAATAAAGCTTTTGTCAAATTGAAGTCAAAAGTTGATTTCTTTTTTGGCATTTTAGCTAACCCTAACCCCTTTCCTAACCGTAACGTTATTCATTTAACTTGCTTTGTAATTCTCCTAACCTCCTGCTTAGGTACTCATAACCTGCCATGAAAAGTCAAATCTGACAAAAGCTGTATCTTATCTAGTCAAAACCTGGTTCACCCGGGGCATTGATCAAATGCCTTAATGCTGCTCCACCAATGACCAAAAGAGGGCACTCCTGGCCATTACCTTTCTCCCATGTGAGCTGGAGGCACTGTGACATACTGGTGAGCAAATTAGTCAGATTAGTAAACAGCCTCAGTGCAGTGCAAAGCTTCTTCAGAGGAATATTGTTTCCTAATCCTTACAGAGCTCTGATCACTACGTCTGATGAAAGACCAGAGATATGGCCACACAGAGAAAGAAAAACAGCTCTTCCTTCGTCAACCACTTCCCCCTCCTCTATCATCACAACACACCCACAGCTCCACCCAATCTTCACAATGACTACATTTCAAATGAGATGAGATTTCACAGCCTAACACATTACAATTCAGGTACAATGTAAACATATGCTGAGACCTTTTTTGGCTCATACTATGATATTTTCATTGCACACATCATGATTGTATAATGCAGTATTAGCTGTAGTAGTTGTGTGCATTGCATGCTCAGACTGCAATGATCAGATGCAACCCATTAGTAATAACTAGACATTATTGGTGTCTTCTGAAATGGTTTCCCACAATTGCCCTAGAGTTGTCCACCTGTTACGCATGCCAGTCCTTCCGTCTGTCCACCTCACCCTGTTGCCTTAGCCAGAGCACAACAATGGTGTAATCAGCATGCCTTGTACAACAGGCATAATGACCGGGACTTCTCTAAGTACATAATGCTTGTCTTAGACGCTGTGCATCTGTTGGCATTTCCATGTGATATTGGATACTGTGTAATTACAGCCAGGAAAGAGCTGGACAAGCTGAGATTAAAGGGGATGGAGCGTAATGACCTGGCCACATGTTTCTGGTGCAAATCTCATTTTCTATCCTCACCCTGCTTGCCTGGGCCTTTTTATTGGGCAGACAATAGCATTGTTTGTATGGAGATTCTTAGCCTACCTACTCTGCTTCAGATTGTTGTAGAGATCAGAAAGTCTGTGATGCCTCATAACTGTTGCAAAGAGATATCAATTACATTTGACCATCGTTGCCCTACAGCAATATTTATACTCATAGTCACTCGCTGACCCTTAAAATGGGGATTATTGTGGACACATATGATACATAGTAGGATATAGCAGCAAAGCAGTCCCTGTAGGAGTCAGGATCCCTGCCACCTCCTGCTCTTAGCCACCACGGCAGACACTACACTTACCCACCATTTGCAGAAGTATTACACACACAAACACCATCTGTGTTAGCATGGTGCCCGCCAGATGCGCACAGCAGCTCAACACAGATGTTCCTATGGTAGCAGCAGGAAGGGAGGCTGGTGGTTGGTGGCAGAGCAGATCAGTTTTCGTGGCAGGGTGTTTTATAGTACAGAATGGAGCCCCTGGGGAAGAAAGAGAAACTCCAAAGAGCTCCCAGGATGAGTTCATATCTCCAAGGTCACGTACAGTTGGCAACCAGAGGCATTATACTGGGTTTTGTGGCCAAGAAAGCGCGAGATCAGACACACTTATTTTTTAGGTCTATGTTCCACAGCAAAGGGGTTCCGTTTGGTTAATTCATCTTTAAAGACCTTGGGGGAAAAGTAACATACAGTTTTGTAAAAATGTATTGTTCTTGCAGGATGTCTGTTCTATTGTTGTTGTCTTAAAGGGAGGAAAGCAATGAAAATAATTCTGTGGTAGCTGTTCAGGCTTTTACTATATATTAGTCAGCTTGCCAGATAGTATTAAATATCTGCTGTGGTTCGCTCTGTCCCTCTGTGCTACAGCTATCTATTAGTTTCATGGCATGCAATCTGCATCTCCACTATCTCCCGCCCACCAGTGCTGTATGTGTTGTGTGGCTGTTTTATGGTTCAGATACCCTTCTATAATGAAAAAAGGGCACTTCCAGACAAAAACACCCACCCCGCTGCTGCCCTAGCCGGGGTAAGACAGCGCAGAGTGTGCTTGCCCTCTGGCTGTGTGCTGGTGATTGTGCTCTGAGAGGGCGAGACAAATAAATATAGATGTGGGGGGGGGGGTCTTCATACATTTTTATGACCACATAGATAAGGTCAGTTGTGTGCCATCGTTACTAGGCAACACTGCGACCCTGTGTTGGGTTGAGTTGTGAAACTGAGAAGTCAAATTCCACATTCTTATTGCCGCCATGCTTCTGCGTTTGTTAACAATCCGGCAGCTCACAGCTCCGTGCCTGGTCTGTGTCAAGAACGAGAGACTCATTTAGACTGAGTGATTAAAGGCAAACACATAATTGATAAGAGAATATCAAAATGGTATTACATCATTGTCATAACACTATAATAACATTGTGGTGAAATTATCTGCATTCCACATGTATTATGATAAAGAGGATGATCATGATGGGTTGAAAAGGGTTGTTCATTTTAGAGATTAAATGCATAATGATGATTTATTGATCTTTCACTTTTCCAGTGACGAATGGGAGAGAGGGAGGCAAGGGCAATGCAGCTGTAAGCACAGCCCCGTTTCGTCCTCTCTCTCCTTTTCCGTCTCTCGCTCCTTTCCTCCCTCTCTCCTTTCCTCCCTCTCTCCTCTCACTCTAGCCCCCTCAGCGCCCTAGTTTAGCACTTCAAGGTTGGCTACAGATATGCTGCTCTGTGCCTTGGGGCTAGCCAATGGAAGGCCGTCAGTAGTTGCGGTAGCAGGGTGGGGCATTGATGTTGTGAAGTGGTACTGGATTGCTCGGGGAGGAGAGGTGGGGGGTGGATAACTGCTCTCTCTGGATTAATGGGAATGGGTGACAAGTCATAGAGGGAGAAAGACAATGAAATGCATGTGTTTGTAAACCCAATACATTATTAATTAGTCCACCAGTAGTGATCATATTTCTATTTTCTATACTTGTGATTTGTTTACACAAAATACTTTTCCGATTGATCCTGCATTACTGTTTGCAATGGTTGGCATGTTATTTTTGACCAAAGAACACCACTGCAAATTTGTATAGCTTGTGCACTCATAAGCTCTCTCCTCAGAGTGCCTCATGTAGACTGTGCACGTGTGTTGATATTGAATGATTCATGTGTCTTCTGAGAGTGATATGGTTGGTAACAGAACACCATCGTGTGTTGTCATTAAGTGTCACACCATTCTTTCTCAACCACCATTCTTTCTCAACCAACCAACCAACCAACCAACCAACCAACCAACCAACCAACCAACAGTTTGTCCCCTATCAGCATCGTTGTTTTAGGCAACAAAGGGGATCATTTACTGGTGCTGTGGACAGTTCTATTCTGAGCTAATGGGTTGCATAGTGAGAGGGAACCTGATCCTCCTTTGGGTGACTTGGGGGCCACCTGACATTTTTCTGATGATAGTTAAGTCTGTGTTTTGTTGTAAGAGACACCCGGCTTCAGAGGAGTTGTCAAAACAAGAACGCTGTCCTGGGCAATTACCCTTGAACCACCATTTGCAGCACACGCGCCATGGAAAGGCCAGGGGAATGATCATCTGAGCGAGGGTGAAGTGGATGGGCAGACTGGATAAAGGTAGCCGGCAGGGGCATCATGGAGACAGGTCAGACAGTTCGTTAGATCTCTCTCATTGTTTTGGACAACATTCAACATTTTGAAGTAACTGTGTGTTTATGGGGAGTCATGACCTTCAATATAGAGATCTTCCTTCTCAGTTCCATTGTTGTCTGACACGTTCACACGGCAAGGGCAAGCCTGCAGTAGCCCATACATGGGCCTCATTATCAGATGCACTTACCAGTATTTGATCAACTTGCTAGGAGGTTCAATTCCACCCCACTCCCACCTAAACCCATGCCATATTCAAAATGGGATGAAAGAGTGGCTACTGCTTTGCTGAAAACTAACCATCTATGCTTAGCCTTACTTCATTAACAGCTAGTACATTGTGAACAGTCAGTGGTTTTGCTCTGGGAGTGTGAATGATTGCACTGTGTTTCACAATGTAAGTAAACCACTGAGATTTTACAGCTGTCACTGCAGTGAAGTGATAAATGAAAGCACCTGTTCTCCATAAAGAATTTAGGGTTACAGTAACGTTTGATATATACGTATCACCTACTCACAAAATTCCTCCATTGAGTGTGACATTTTTAAATACGGCAGAGATGTATGTCATTATTCTCGTAATTATAACCCATAGTGTAAAAGGGCACTTTACCCACTGCTTCCTACAGATGTAGGATCTTAATTTGAGCCAGTTTTCTACATCAGGAAAAGAATCCTGCAGCAACAGGAAATGTGAATTATTCTGTAGATTATAATCAATGGACATTTTTGTAGGGCCTGAAGTCTGAAATTTAAAAGTGGAAATGACAAACTTCAGAAGCCTATTTAAACCTCTAAAACACTGCAAGTTTTACATCTCCTGCATAGCAAATTAAGATCCTACATCTGTATACATCAGACATGGCTGAAAATATATTTTATGACAGTGGTATTGTATCATTTATTTTTTATTTTAGATGTCCATCAACACAAACCTGCTGGATACAAAAATGTGAAGTACCTTATTATTTAGGCCTACTAGCTTTATAGGCAGTTCACTGAAGGTTATTAGATCTCCTTTGATGCTATCTGGTATATTTATTTGCCAATAAACACACAAGAAACCAAGTGTGAAGGAGGAGCATAATGATGTTATGAAAACTTTGTAGAAGGTCACCTACTGTACTTCCTCTGCAAGAGATCCTTGACCTTGGATAACTATTTTATATTCTATTATTCATAGCTATTTATTCTCCCTTGTTATGTAACATGAATATCAACAACAAGCAGTACAGATGTCATCACTGGACTTAGCTTGTTGCATAGTGTTGCCATAAAGACATATGAGAGACTCACTCGAAATTACCTTAGACCACAACGATTAAAGAAGGTGTCATTGGTGAGATTCACAAGGAAATGCCATTCTGTAGAAAGGGCTTACATGGGATTTCTGGCCACATCCCTTCCTGTTCCTGCCAAGAGAAGGTGGTTGAAAGGAGACATGGAGGATTGATACCTTCATTGAGGTTGGCCTGGAAATGAACCCTGTCGATGCCTTGTTATTACACACTTATTATTTATGTAATAACATAAGTATTACACAAATATCTCACTTGTGGGGACATTATGTTTGTGATGATCCCTACGCTATCACAAGGATACACACAATTGCAGTATTTAATGTCCAAACTATGAAGCACCCCCAGTTTTTTAAATAAGGATCTCTATAATTGGCTTGATGACAGATATAATTTACATGCTCAAATTAAAATCAGTTGTAGTTGTTTCTTGTCTAGTCTCTAGTTGGCATGGAGCTGAATGGCTTACAGAAAATATTCATACCCTTTAACTTACTGAACATTTTGTGTTAGTGTGAATTCAAAATGTATTAAATATTTTTTTCTCACCCATCGACACACAATACGCCATAATGACAAAGTGAAAACATGTATTGAAAATGAAATACAGAAATATGTAATTTACATAAGTATTCACACCCCTGAGTCATACTTTGTAGAAGCACCTTTGGTGGCGACTACAGCTTTGAGTTATCTTGGGTATGTCTGTATCACCTTTGCACATTTGGATTTGGAGATATTCTTCCTTGCAGATTTTCTCAAGCTCTGATAAGTTAGATGGGGAGCGGTGGTGAACAGCAATCTTCAAGTCTTTCCACAGATTTTCAATTGGATTCAAGTCTGGACTTTGGCTGGGCCACTCAAGGACTTCCACATTCTTGTTCTGAAGCCATTCCAGCGTTGCTTTGAATGTATGCTTAGGGTCAAATCTTTGCCCTAGTCTAAGGTCGTTTGCACTCGGAAGCAGGTTCTCATCAAGGATTTTCCTGTTTTTGGTTCCATTTCATTGTTTTGGCCTCATTAGACCACATACTATTTTGCCTTGTGCTCTGAGTCTTTCACATGCCTTTTTGCAAACTCCAGGCGTGCTGTCATGTGCCTTTTTCTCAGGAGTGGCTTCCGTCTGGCCACACTCCAATAAAGCCAAGATTGGTGAAGTGCTGTAGAGACTGTTGTCCTTCTGGCAGGTCCTCCCATCTCAGCCAAGGAACTATGTAGTTCTGTTCGAGTGGTTATTGGGTTCTTCGTCACCTCCCTGAAAGGTCCTTTTTGCCCAGTTGCTCAGTTTTGTCGAATGGAGACCACTGTGCTCTTGGAAACTTTCAACACTCTAGAAATTGTTTAATATCCTTCCCCAGATATATGGCTCATCACAATTCTATCTAGAAAATCTATGGACAGTTCCTTGGACTTCATTGTATAGTTTGCTCTGACATGAACTGTGAACTGTGGGACTTTATATGGTCCCACATGGGGCGGCAGGTAGCCTAGTGGTTAGAGTGTTGGGCCTGTAACTAAAAGGTTGCAGGATCGAATTCCCGAGCTGACAAGGTAAAAATCTGCCCCTGAATAAGGCAGTTAACCCACTGTTCCTAGGCTGTCATTGTAAATGACATTGTAAATAAGAATTTGTTCTTAACTGACTTGCCTAGTAAAATAAAGGTTAAAAAAATATATATACAGTGGGGAGAACAAGTATTTGATACACTGCCAATTTTGCAGGTTTTCCTACTTACAAAGCATGTAGAAGTCTGTAATTTTTATCATAGATTCCGTCTCTCACAGTTGAAGTGTACCTATGATAAAAATTACAGACCTCTACATGCTTTGTAAGTAGGAAAACCTGCAAAATCGGCAGTGTATCAAATACTTGTTCTCCCCACTGTATATATAGACAGGTGTGTTTTCTTTCTGAAGCATGTCCAAATACTTGAATTGGTCACAAGTGGACTCAGATCAAGTTGTAGTGTCATCTGAATGATGATCAAAGGAACTTGGATGCCCATGAGCTCAATTTGGAGTGTCATAGCAAAGGGGTGTGAACACTTTGGGGATGCTTTTCTTTGGGGATGCTTTTCTGCAAAGGGGACAGGACGACTGCACTGTATTGAGGGGAGGATGGATGGGGCCATGTATCGCGAGATCTTGGCCAACAACCTCCTTCCCTCAGTAAGAGCATTGAAGATGGGTCGTGGCTGGGTCTTCCAGCATGACAACGACCCGAAACACACAGCCAGGGAAACTAAGGAGTGGCTCCGTAAGAAGCATCTCAAGGTCCTGGAGTGGCCTAGCCAGTCTCCAGACCTGAACCCAATAGAAAATCTTTGGAGGGAGCTGAAAGTCTGTATTGCCCAGCGACAGCCCCGAAGCCTGAAGGATCTGGATGGAGGAGTGGGCCAAAATCCCTGCTGCAGTGTGTGCAAACCTGGTCAAGAACTACAGGAAACGTATGATCTCTGTAATTGCAAACAAAGGTTTCTGTACCAAATATTAAGTTCTGCTTTTCTGATGTATCAAATACTTATGTCATGCAATAAAATGCAAATTAATTACTTAAAAATCATACAATGTGATTTTCTGGATTTTTGTTTTAGATTCCGTCACTCACAGTTGAAGAGTACCTATGATAAAAATGACTGACTTCTACATGCTTTGTAAGTGGGAAAACCTCCAAAATCGGCAGTGTATCAAATACTTGTTCTCCCCACTGTATGTACTGTAGCAGAAAAAACCACTATTGCTAGCTTAATAACCAATATCATTAACAGGTTAAAAATAAAGGCTGTTTTTAGTTGTTGGTATGGCGCTGGATGCTTTATGTATAACGCACCATCATTCCATGTCCATCCACCTCAGCTGGGAGGGTGCAGAGAAGCCGTGGCAGGCCCATTGGGCAAACCTGATTTGATAATGAGAAGTAACTGGAGGAGACGAGCCCCTCAGGTGGTCTGCTAACAGGATTGCTTCCCATCATCTGTAGGAAACAGAGTGCGCATCCACAGGCCATCTCTGCCTCAGACAACACATCAGCAATGAGCACCAGTAAACAACCAAAACCACTGCACAGCCAGCCTCACAAAGCTACATTTCTCTGTCTTGGGGCTGATACTACAAATGTACAAGCTTACAAATCCATGCAAATAGTTCCATACTAGAGCAGACCATTCTAAATCCAATGTAAGTGTCTTGCAGGTACTGTATGTTGACCCATTGGCCTGACTCCTCTTCCTGCCCTTCCCTGACTTTATTGGAGTGCTCATGATAAACATCTTGTTCCAAATTCATGGGCATTAATATGAAGTTGGTCTGCCATTTCCTGCTATAACAGCCTCCACTCTTCTGGGAAGGCCTTCCAATAGTTTTTGGAACATTGCTGCGGGGACTTGCTTCCATTCAGCCACAAGAGCATTAGTGAGGTTGGGCACTGATGTTGGTCGATTAAGCCTGGCTCGCAGTTGGCGTTCCAATTCATCCCAAAGGTGTTTGATGGGGTTGAGTTCAGGGCTCTGTGCAGGCCAGTCAAGTTCTTCACACCGATCTCGACAAACCATTTCTGTATGGACCTCGCTTTGTGCACAGGGGCATTGTCATGCAGAAACAGGAAAGGGCCTTCCCCAAACTGTTGCCACAAATTTGGAAGCACAGAATCGTCTAGAATGTATGCTGCAGCGTTAAGATTTCCCTTCACTGGAACTAAGGGGCCTAGCCCGAACCATGACAAACAGCCCTAAACCATTATTCCTCCTCCACCAAACTTTACAGTTGGCGCTATGCATTGTGGCAGGTAGCGTTCTCCTGGCATCCGCCAAACCCAGATTTCTCCGTCGGACTGCCAGATGGTGTGATTCATCACTCCACGTTTCCACTGCTCCAGAGTCCAATGGTGGCGAGCTTTACACCACTCCAGCTGACGCTTGGCATTGCGCATAATCTTAGGCTTGTTTGCGGCTGCTTGGCCATGGAAACCCATTTCATGAAGCTCCCGACTGTCACGTGAGGGTGCATACACAGACCAAGGCGCAGCGCAGGGATAGTAGTTCGACATCTTATTTTAATTTGTTATACTATGTATTTTTACAACATACTATGTATAATAAAACACAAATGACGAACTACAGAACAAAACACGAATAGACTAAACGTCACGTTCACAAACAAACATGAATGGACCGACGTAACAAAAAGTGGCACACTTACTTTCACCGTGACTGTGAAATGATCGACAACGACCCACAACCCAGTGTGAAAATTACCAACCTATGTAGGATCCCTAATTAGAGACGATGCGCTACAGCTGCCTCTAATTAGGGATCCCACACAACCCACCACCAGAAAACCGAAAGAATAGAACTGTCAGACTCTGACCATGGCTACATAGAGAAGCAAATGGGCTTCTCTATGGCCAGAGCCTGACACTGACGAACAGTTATTGTGCTGACGTTGCTTCCAGAAGCAGTTTGGAACTCGGTAGTCAATGTTGCAACCGATAGCCTTCACCACTGGCGGTCCCGTTCTGTGAGCTTGTGTGTGGCCTACCACTTTGCGGCTGAGCCGTTGTTGCTCCTAGACATTTACACTTCACAATAACAGCACTTATAGTTGACTGGGGCAACTTAAGCAGGGCAGATATTTTACGAACTGACTTGTTGGAAAGGTGGCATCCTATGACGGTGCCACGTTGAAAGTCACTGAGCTCTATGGAGATACTTTTGTATATATAGAGTAAATAGTATACCAAATTAAATGAAACTATCTTAACTATCTTCTTGCATCTGGAGAAATGTCTAGAGTAAGTAGCTGTTATCGAACAAAAGGAATGATGTTGACGAGAGATGCTGGAACAATGTGTTGAGAGAGAGAGAGACTACCGAGAGAGACTGCGCTGATAACCAGGAAGAGGACACGTCCTCCTACTGCACCATCTTCCTCACCAAGTTGAGAGACAGAGATAAAAACAACCAACAGAAAATCTGACAGACACAAGTCAATTATTCAGCAACTAATAACATGTCCAACTTAACGTATCCTCCTCATTGTTATTTTTCAGTATAGGATTTTATTAGGATCCCCATTAGCTGTTGCAAAAGTAGCATCTACTCTTCCTGGGGTCCACATGAAACAGGATATAGTACCAGTCTATCATGGACAAAACAGCTCAAGGACAGCGGTACATACATTTTATTTAGCAGGCTATATGCCTGGAGAGGGATAGGGGCCGGTCCTGGATGTGTGGCTGCAGACAGAGGATGCTGACAGACCGGTCCTCTGTTTGCAGTGAATGGCCTCCTGGGCAGGTCTGATGGTTTTGGAAGCTTATCAGACAGGGCCTGCTATAGGGCAGGGGCTGGTTGGGGAAAGGACCAGAGGCAGGTCGATGTTAAATGCACCAAATCCACTTAGAATTCACCATCAAAACAATTATGATAATAATTGCTGATCTTAGAATTGAATATTAAATTATGGTCTATTTCAACAAAATGGCCAAATGTAATGCCAACTTGAAATAGAGTAAAAAAATAAATAAAGAACAAATTACTTTTTTCATTTGTTTATATAAGATATCATTACATGTTTTACATGCAGTTCACCGACCTAATTGTAGATGTCAGTGTATTATTAATTTCAACTCAATTTATAAAATGATTTCCCACAAAATATATAATTTAAAAAACTTAACGACCTTTTGCATCAATAACTATTTGAAGGCATAGCCCTCTTTCCCTCTCCTGTATAGAAAATATGTGTATCGTCATGCTCCATAAAATTAGCACTTATTTACGCACGCATAACACTGTTGTGCCTGTATAACACTGTGCGTAAAATGTTCTCCTTATTAACTGTCTCTTCAGGTGCGCCTTCCTTAACTGCAAATGGACCCTCCTTACTGTAAATGCTCTCACCTAGCGCCTAGGAGGACTGGCTAGCGTCTCTGCTCCTTTAAGGGATGAGGAATTGAAGCGGCTGCAGAGGCAGGGGAGAGGGTTATTCTGTAATGCTCTGAGGCAGCGAGGGTTAGCGCATGGACCAATGCGATTAAAAGGGCAGTGGGAAGATGCGCGTGCTTGCCTCTTGCTGGACGGAGAGAGGTGGTGAAGATGGTCTGACTTCAGCTCATGCAGATTGGGTTTTCATTCTTATTGAACTGACCATTTACTCTTTATTTTAAGTTATTTTATTTGTCACATTTTGTTTCCCAACCTGATTTTATTTTTCAGTTTTCGTTTTAAGAAGCGTTTTTTTATTTATTACACATTTGGTTAGGTGTCCCCGTTTTAACACCCAGACATTTTTATTGAGGACCTACCGTTGCCCGCATGCCACTACCCTGACTAAGCATCACACCTGGGCTGCAGGCGAGCACTGTAGCCCCCTCGAGCATCCCTTTGAAGAGCAGGGGAAGTAGCAAGGCACGGAGGACCAGAGTAGAGCTGCGTAGAGTCGGATCACAGCATTAGCCAAGACAATCAGAGAGGCACATACTATATCCTCCAAGCGCAAAGAGGGGTCTGAAAAGGGGAGAGGAAGAGTAGGCAACGAGAGCACCCGGGAGGGAGTTATAGAGAAAAAAGGAGGAGACGGTGAAGACATTACTATCAGCAGAGAGTTGGACTGGTTACTACAAGCTGGTAGCAAATGTTTAACATTACACCTGCCACACAGAACATAATAATAGGAAAGCAGCGGTCAAAGTGTGCGGAGGAAGACGATAAAGCATAGCTTTGGGGGATTGAACGGAGCAGGGCATGTGGATATTGGCAGTTATCTTTTTCCAGAGCATCTTAAATGGTAAGTTTAATTTGCTAATTTGAATTTTAGTTATGTCAGTAATTCAGTGAGTAAGGAAAAGTAGATGAGGGGGTTGGAGGTCACCTGTGTTACACATGATACCATTTTATGGTTGCCAACAGTGCTAGGGAGAGAGGAACGGGAGTGAAATGTGCTTTAATCTATTTTACATATAAGCCACATCATTGGTCAGTATTTGATAGAATCACATATATTATGCTTTTAGGCAGTAAGGGGATTTTTTATGATGCCTTCATTCTTTAATTGCATATTTCATTGCTTGCTGAAATACATTGATGTTGCCTTGCCTTGTTCGTGAGAGGCTTGATAAAGTAGACATGACCTTAAGGTTAAAACCTTAATTGTTCTCAGTTACATTTACTACATCGAATGTAATCCATCTTTTCATGCCTGGATGTTTATACCGGTAGGCTATGATTTCAGTGCATAGTAGCATGGGCCTCAATAATGAGTGACGTATTTTATATACAGTACTGGACATTTGGTTTAACCCCCTTCCCCTCCCCCATCCAAGCTATTTATTTAGAGTTGTATATTTTCAAATTCAATGTAGGGTATTCAGATTAGAAAGGATATTAGAGACATACAAAAGCTGATCATGTAGCCTATCATTTTATAATCGATTCATTAAAATCTATCCTTTAGAGATTTATGATATTAGATTAAAATAGTACATTGATTTTGAATACATGTATGCAAGTTTTCATTAAACAATGCAATGCATTTCTAGCCAGTTGCACAGGGGTGTACACAAATGAAGACTTGTAAAGGAACAATGATTGCTTATCATTGAGAGCGACAAAATGTAAGCCACCAGAACCTGATAATGTTGCAAAAGGGCTTACTAGAAAAGGCACCCTTGTAGACACTGCAGACAAACGTTTTGTTTTTTAAATATTTTTTTTTATTGAGATTACTTCTGGTAAATAGATGTGCAGGCCATATATCATCTAAGAGAATAAAAAAACTATGATATTATAGATTATTACACACAAAATTATTCTGTCTCCTTTTCATGTGATCAATTCATATTGATTTGCAATCTCAAAAGATTGCAAAAAAAAACAAGATAGGATGAAGACAATTTCAGTTAAAAGGACAGTTAAAAGGTGTGTGTGTGCTTTTCATAAATCTGTGAATCTGCAATGTGAAGCTGATCGGTGAAAACAGTAAATTAATACAATTTATTACTTACACAGGATCAAATAAACCATTATTTATTGGATATAATTCCTTTCCCAGGATGGGGGTTATGACAAGGCTGGGTGTGTACGGAAAAGGGGGAGCTGGAGAGGGGGTGAAACAGATAGAAAATATATCTTACAAAATATACAAGCTGACAAGATGGGGGCGTTGCAGATATTGTAAGTAAACAGGGTAGAACCTCTGGTTGTGGAGGGTCGCTGAATTTAACGCATCAGGCAAAAAGGGGGCATTGGTTGGAGGTTTGGGATTAACCCATTTTAGCACATCGAGGGACATTCATTTTATAACAACGCAGATGTGACAAGGTGAACCCCACTTGGCAAGAAAATCAATGGTTCATTTCTAGTTCCTTGTCTCACTCCACTCCCCTCCCCCAAAAATATAAACATCTTAAATGATAGATATTTGACTATCCTCCATTTTTCCTTGCAATTCTCAGTCATCTGCTTATTGACATCCAGGTTAGGCTATTCCATCTCTACTCCACATAAAATGCTATCTCCCTCACTCACACTGGCATCTGTGGAAACTCATAAAAGAACAATAAGCATTCATCATTAATCATTATAATTGTGCTGTGACATTATATCAACTGTCTGGCCAGCCTGGATCCATATATAGTCTCAGAAGCCTTTATATTGGTAACCTAATATAAGAATGGAATAGAGGCTACATGCAAACATTTATATTATATTATCTGGGAATGGCTTCACACATTTGGGAATGGCTTCACCCTTCGGTTTGCTCTATTGTGCTGCATGTTATGCCTTTGTGGACGATGGGTATAGAATGCAATTGGAGCTGTGATCTTGCTTTATTTTGCTGCACTGTATTTCATTATGTGTTCTGTGGTTGGTTTTCTGAAGATGGTGATTATCATGATAATGATGAGGTCTGTATTGACTGGGCTGAGCTGACAATGGCAGAATGAATTACCTTGTAGTTTCCTTTTTAGAGTTAGGTTTGTCTATAGATCCTATTAAATTACTATTCTAAATACTCAATTCATATTCTAAGTCCTAATTCTATAGGTCTATCATATGCTCACTGGCCTTTCTCTGTGGAAACCTCCATTATGGGTGTCAGGAAAGTGTGAGTTTGGCTGAATAAGGCTATACACTGAGTGGGTGACCTGGAAGTGCTTGATAAGGGCCCAGCCACTTCCTGAGCCCTTAATGTGCATAATGATAATCGAGGGAATTATACTTGAATTGCACAATAAAAGACACAGCTAAAATATCTCATTTTTGAGGGAACTGGGTCAGTAGATTTGTTTTCTCTGTTGTAATTAGCCCGCGAATACAAAATACTACAGGTATGATATTTTTAAGCATTCTTATAATTTTTATTCTGGCCTATTTAGACATTGTGTCCTCACATTAACTACATTTATCCAAGATGATAGGATTTTATTTTGATCCATTAAAGCATTTATAAAACCTTAATTAATAATGCAACATGGAAATATGTATTCATTTTGTGTACTGTGGGTAACTTTTTTATAATTTTTATTCAAATTGAAATGTATTAAGAGATTCAGTAGGCTATAGCTATCTTTAGATGGCTGAGGAAACATATTTAACTTTGCTCTCTAAAAGATACCCTAAGGCAAAACCAATGCAAGCTCTAATTCTGTTTGTAAATACATTATGAGGCGAGGCAGCTCACGTAGAGCCATTATTCATGGGTGCACATTTTGTCACAAAATTATTTTAGAACATTTCGTTTTAGGACTGATGCCCAACTGATATTCTACTCAATGCATTGTCAGTGAGCGCTGATGAAGATTTCATCAAAAGTGCATTACAGTGCCTTGCAAATACAATGACATTTGGAAGCAAATAATTAGTAGGAAAACCTATTGTCAGATTTACTTTAGATGCAGTATAATGTTAGCTGGCTAGCTAAGATTGAGGGGAAACCCCCAGATTTTAGCTAGCTAATGTTAGCATTTCTAGCAATTTTTGTGAACTTTGCTAGCTAATGACAACATTGCCACATTTGTCTAAAGTCAGTTTTATGACATGTACACTACAGTTCAAATGTTTGGGGTCACTTAGAAATGTCCTTGTTTTTGAAAGAAAAGCAAATTTTTTGTCCATTAAAATAACATAAAACTGATCAGAAATACAGTGTAGACATTGTTAATGTTGTAAATGACTATTGTAGCTGGAAATGGCTGATTATTAATGGAATATCTACATAGGCTTACTATTGAGGCCCATTATCAGCAACCATCACTCCTGTGTTCCAATGGCACGTTGTTTTAGCTAATCCAAGTTTATAATTTTAAAAGGCTAACTGATCAATAGAAAACCCTTTTGAAAACTGTTGTGCTGATTTAAAGAAGCAATAGAACTGGCCTTCTTTGGACTAGTTGAGTATCTGGAGCATCAGCATTTGTGGGTTCGATTACAGGCTCAAAAGTTTGCAAAGAAAAAGTAATATCTTCTTCTGTCCAGTGTCTGTGTTCTTTTGCCCATCTTAATCTTTTATTTTTATTGGCCAGTCCTGAGATATGGCTTTTTCTTTGCAACTCTGCCTAGAAGGCCAGCATCCCGGAGTCACCTCTTCACTGTTGACATTGAGACTGGTGTTTTGAGGGTACTATTTAATGAAGTTGCCAGTTGAGGACTTGTGAGGCGTCTGTTTCTTAAACTAGACACTCTAATGTACTTGTCCTCTTGCTCAGTTGTGTACCGGGGCCTCCCACTCCTCTTTCAATTCTGGTTAGAGACAGTTTGCGCTGTTCTGTGAAGGGAGTAGTACACAGCGTTGTACGAGATCTTCAGTTTCTTGGCAATTTCTCGCATTGAATAGCCTTCATTTCTCAGAACAATAATAGAGTTTCAGTTTCAGAAGAAAGTTCTTTGTTTCTGGCCATTTTGAGCCTGTAATGTAATGAGTGGGCTTATCACAACTTTTTGGGCACCGCTATGGCAGAGGGCGGCTTGAGAACGTTCATAACAATGGCATGACTCAACAGAGTGACAGAGGTCAATAGGTCATGCACACTTCTCATGTACACATTTCTATCTCAATCAACATGCCCGTCTTTATCATTTCGAGAGATTACTCTATATATACTGTACAACATTTTTTACGCAACATGCAACAATTTCATGTGGAGGTCCTGGGCTGACGTTGTTACACATGGTCTGCGGTTGTGAGGCCGGTTGGACATACTGCAAAATTCTCTAAAACGATGTTGGAGGCAGCTTATGGTAGAGAAATTAACATAACATTTTCTGGCAACAGCTCTAGTGGACATTCCTGCAGTCTGCATGCCATTTGCACGCTCCTTTAAAACTTGAGACGTCTGTGGCATTGTGTTGTGTGACAAAACTTCACATTTTATTGTCCCCAGCACCAGGTGCACGTGTGTATTGATCATGCTGTTTAATCAGCTTCTTGATATGCCACACCTGTCAGGTGGATGGATTATCTTGACAACGGACAAATGCTTACTAACAGGGATGTAAACCAATTTGTGCACAAAATGTGAGAGAAATAAGCTTTTTGTGCGTATGGAACATTTCAGGGATTTTTTATTTCAGCTCACGAAACATGGGACCAACACTTTACATGTTGAGTTTATATTTTTGTACAAAATCTCTTTCAGAAAAGATCATCATTGTAGGGTATCTAAATAGCTGCCAACATCACTTAGTCTGCCATGTTAGCATGACAACACATTAGGAACCTGAGAAGGAAAATGCAATGGAGACTGGGGGCAGCTTGATTTGACTAAACTTGGCTGAGAGGAGGAACCTGTGTTTCAGGGGAGTTAATCTACTGGGGGCAATTAAGGCAGCACACTGATTAGAGATCCATCTGTTCCAGTATAGTGAGGTTCTCCTCTTGTAAGACGTATGCCCTTGAATCCTTCATATCTATTTAAAGATCTTTAAGACTTACCGTCTTTTGGTATCAGTGGCCTCATGCAGGCAATTGAGGAGGACTTAGTGGACACTAGCTCTAAATCCAAATACATTTTATTTGTTTAAACCTATTTTCAGTTAGGGAACAGGGTCGTTCCATTGGATTTCAATCACTTTTTGAACGCGCCCCTTGATTTTAACAAAACGTTCTATACGTACAGTTGAAGTCGGAAGTTTACATACACCATAGCCAAAAACACAATTCCTGACATTCAATCCTAGTAAAAATTCCCAGTCTTAGGTCAGTTAGAATCACCACTTTATTTTAAGAATGTGAAATGTCAGAATAATAGTAGAGAGAATTATTTATTTCAGCTTTTATTTCTTTCATCACATTCCCAGTGTGTCAGAAGTTTACATACACTCAATTAGTATTTGGTAGCATTG
Organism: Thymallus thymallus; assembly: GCA_023634145.1. Classification (NCBI taxonomy): domain Eukaryota; kingdom Metazoa; phylum Chordata; class Actinopteri; order Salmoniformes; family Salmonidae; genus Thymallus; species Thymallus thymallus. The sequence goes on from CM042378.1 coordinate 22,168,475, forward strand.
ACTTCAAATTGTTTAACTTGGGTCAAACGTTTCGGGTAGCCTTCCACAGGCTTCCCACAATAAGTTGGGTGAATTAAGGCCTATTCCTCCTGACAGAACTGGTGTAACTGAGTCAGGTTTGTAGGCCTTCTTGCTCGCACACGCTTTTTCAGTTCTGCCCACAAATTTTCTATAGGATTGAGGTCAGGGCTTTGTGATGGCCACTCCAATACCTTGACTTTGTTGTCCTTAAGCCATTTTGCCACAACTTTGGAAGTATGCTTGGAGTCATTGTCCATTTGGAAGACCCATTTGCGACCAAGCTTTAACTTCCTGACTGATGTCTTGAGATGTTGCTTCAATATATCCACATAATTTTCCTTCCTCATGATGCCATCTAAGTGTACCAGTCCCTCCTGCAGCAAAGCACCCCCACAACATGATGCTGCCACCCCAGTGCTTCCCCCTTTTCCCTCCAAACTTAACGATGGTCATCATGGCCAAACAGTTCTATTTTTGTTTCATCAGACCAGAAGACATTTCTCCAAAAAGTACGATCTTTGTCCCCATGTGCAGTTGCAAACCGTAGTCTGGCTTTTTTATAGCGGTTTTGGAGCAGTGGCTTCTTCCTTGCTGAGCGGCCTTTCAGGTTATGTCGATATAGGACTCGTTTTACTGTGGATATAGATATTTTTGTACCTGTTCCCTCCAGCATCTTCACAAGGTCCTTTGCTGTTGTTCTGGGATTGATTTGCTGGACCGCAGTGAAGGAAAAGCAGCCAACAACTGCTCAGCATATGTGGGAACTCCTTCAAGACTGATGGAAAAGCATTCCAGGTGAAGCTGGTTGAGAGAATGCCAAGAGTGTGCACAGTTGTCATCAAGGCTATTTGAAGAAAGATGTGTTATGTCATAGTTTTGATGTCTTCACCTTTATTCTACAATGTAGGAAATAGTGCAAATAAAGAAAACCCTTGAATGAGTAATATTCCAAACTTTTGGCCCCCAGTGTTGGAAATTGGAAAAGTACTTAACAACCCTGTTTTTAAGCTGAAAGCTAACTCAACCGTTTATCTTTTCCAGTGATTAAGACGTCTCACTGTAGGATGGGGTATGCAAAACAGGTTAACTTTGAGCACATCTAATTCCTAAATGTTAGTCAACTAGGTATCCGAGCAGCACAGTTGACCTAGCTATGAAAACATGTATAGTAAGCCAATAAAATATAGTCTCACTGTATGTATTGAGAGATACAGTACCTATCTGAGAAGTAAATGTGAGTTCAGTTCAAACATGATTTCATCACTTGTTTAATATAAATTATTCTCTAGAGTAGTTTGAGATGGTGTTTGAGAGGGTGTTTGCTTGTGAAAAGTATGAGTGGTAGTGTTGTTGTTATTCCTGAGGAACAGTTGCTAATGGTAATGTCTGATAATGGAGACCCTGATGTGTAATAATGGATCTCCCAGTTCACACATACTGACTCCATAATGAAGATGCCTACTAAAGATGTTCAGCTACCGTCTTGCAGTCTAATTAGTAATGGGGCATGGGAGACTCACAGTGGTGGTGGTATGTTTCACTGAATGTAAAATCTAATTACAAATCAGACTGTGTATCCTTAAGGATTCTGATGAATCAGAACAATATAATTGCATGAGCACCATGTAAATGGCTTTCACATTAAAATGTTAATTATACCGTTTAGCATCGATGGGGGGAAAAAAAACTCAGATTTATGTGTTTGATCAAACCATGTAGAGAGGTGGTGCGTCTGGCAAAAACGTCATGTTATTTTATTTAATGTTATTTTAAAAGGCTGAGCACCTAGAAAAGTGGCTAAAGCAGTTTTTAGAGAACACTGACAAAATAAATACATGCACTAACATCTACCTATGTCTAATGCACATACTGGATGTTGGATTAGGACTAGTGTGTGTGTGTGTGTACAGCCCAAGTATGATGTGATGTAGCTCATACGAGCGCAGTGAACTGTTGTTGGAAGTGTGGTTGATGTGGCTAACCAAATCAAATTGTATTTGTCACGTACTTCGTAAACAACAGGTGTAGACTAACAGTGAAATACTTACTTACTACCCAACAATGCAGAGAGAATGTTTTTTAAATAATAGAAAAATAATAACACAAGGAAGAAATACACAATGAGTAACGATAACTATTCACAAAGTCACAAAGATCACATAGAATGAATCAGTCACTTAATCTAGTACCCAAATGCCCATACTTTGAACTACACACCCATGTGAATTAACTTGATTGATCCCTATATGCCCAGTGCACGTGTTTGTTCTGGTATGGATGGATCACCTTGGTGACTCTCGTGGTGTGTCCCTGGATCCCTTTGAGCTTGGCATTTTGCTCACATTTCATCTGCTTCCCTTTGTCTTATTGATTGCCACTCTTTTACCTCCTCTTAGTGTTTAATCTCTTGTACTGTCTCCTATGTCCTTATCACAGTTAAACTTCTCAATAAGTCATTCTGTGAATGCACCAAGTTATGTTTTCTGAGGTATTTTACCATCAGTCTTCAGAGGCCTTTTGATGCTTAGTACCATTCGTAAAGTAGGGTGAGGGGTAACAGAGGCAGGGGGGACAGACAGTGACGGAAAGACAAATGAGTCCAGCTTGGTTTCTCGACACTGCTTTATTTTTAAACCTGGCACACACGCCTTTCCTCATTTGCTGGGTTGAGGAAAGGTGTGTGTGTGTGTGTAGGTGGTTGCTGGATGCGGAGGAGTCAGATTGATGCTTCTGCATCCTATGATCAATCTGGTGTGTGAGGCTGCATGCCTTTGTGCTTGTTTCTATATGCCATATGCTCAACTATCAATATTTATGCTAACCCTAAAGTCTCCTATCATAATAATGTGTGCTGCTGGATGAGGCCATAGTGGTTCAACGATCAAAGGCTAGGATCACTGTTATGGTTTTCTATATCTTGGTATGTTACGTAGTGTTTTTTTTTCTACGCTATAAGATGCAAATATTGTTTGTGTTCACAATATCTGATCTCAGAATACAGAGAAAGAGACACAAACCACAGTGTATGATTTTTTAAAAACATTTTTGATTTATACTTTATTTAACTAGTCAAGTCAGTTAAGAACAAATTCTTATTTACAATGACGGCCTACACCGGCGACGCTAGTTCAATTATGGGACTCCCAATCACGGCAGGTTGTGATAAAGCCTGGATTCGAACCAGGGTGTCTGTAGTGAAGCCTCTAGCACTGAGATGCAGTGCCTTAGACTGCTGCGCCACTTGGGAGCCAAAATTTGAATGTGCATTCATTCAAATGAATTTGGATCAGTCACCAATTTGATTTTGATGTTTTGATGTCTAAAAAGAGGTGGTTCATATTTAAAGAATCCCTAGGAATCAGTAACTTTGTGAAAACGGGTAAATGTCTCATTAGAGTGTTGCTAGCCTGAGCTTTATTATGTGTTGCTTTCCCTCTCTCTCTATCAGCCCTTCCCCAGAAGAGATTATGCTAATTGCTGTTTGATCAGATGATTACATTATAATTTGATTAATCCGGAGTACTAAATGCTCTGAGTACATTTGCGTCTGCTAACGTCCCCTGTCAGCCAGCGAACACACAGGAGAAAGGGACAACCCTAGAGGAGAGGAGGAACATTTATTTTTTGGCGGGATAGTGTGTAGTGAGGAAGGGATATAACGAAACAAGCAGGGGATTGAAGAGAGGAGGGGATACTTTAGGGAACACATGCTGTGCTCCTTAGTGTTAAATAAACATGTTTGCTTTATGGATTGGATGTGATAAATGTTTAATATAATGTATATATAAAGATTGTCAAATAGGTCTGGAGTATTTAAGTGAGTGTGGCACATAGCATATTTGAAGGGCCCTGGTTATGGGACAGCTAATAAGATTACAGAAGCCAGCTGTTGTGACATTAGCTCTGGCACACTTCACAACGCCAGCTGTTCATGACTGACTTCTCTATGACAACAGTGGAATGTGGATCAATGGAAGTAACAACAAGATGTGATAACATCACTTCTGTTGGTTTCTCAGCTGGTGTTACATCACTGTCTAACAATAAATGGGGCGTTTGCAACATATTTTACATTGGCTACATGATTTATGATCACCTGGGCATTTTCAGTTGATTTTGTTGACCTTTTCACCTGTTCACCTATTTTGTTTTTCTCTGTCATTTCTCCTCCACGCTGTAGTATGTCTACATTTGCCACCACTCTGGAAGATACTGTTCCCATAGCGAGCATGCAGGTTGGCAATGATGTATACAGTTGAAGTCGGAAGTATACATACACCTTAGCCAAATACATTTAAACTCAGTTTTTCACAATTCCTGACATTTATTCCTAGTAAAAATTCCCTGTTTTAGGTCAGTTAGGATTACCACTTTATTTTAAGAATGTGAAATGTCAGAATAGTAGAGAGAATTATTTATTTCAGCTTTTATTTCTTTCATCACATTCCCAGTGGGTCAGAAGTTTACATACACTCAATTAGTATTTGGTAGCATTGCCTTCAAATTGTTTAACTTGGGTCAAATGTTTCGGGTAGCCTTCCACAAGCTTCCCACAATAAGTTGGGTGAATTTTGGCCCATTCCTCCTGACAGAACTGGTGTAATTGAGTCAGGCTTGTAGGCCTCCTTGCTCGCACATGCTTTTTCAGTTCTGCCCAAATATTTTCTATAGGATTGAGGTCAGGGCTTTGGAACTTTGGAAGTATGCTTGGGGTCATTGTCCATTTGGAAGACCCATTTGCGACCAAGCTTTAACTTCCTAACTGATGTCTTGAGATGTTGCTTCAATATATCCACATAATTTTCCTTCCTCATGATGCCATCTATTTTGTGAAGTGCACCAGCCCCTCCTGCAGCAAAGCACCCCCACAACATGATGCCGCCACCCCCATGCTTCACAGTTGGGATGGTGTTCTTCGGCTTGCAAGCCTCCCCCTTTTTCCTCCAAACATAACGATGTTCATTATGGCCAAACAGTTCTATTTTTGTTTCATCAGACCAGAGGACATTTCTCCAAAAAGTACAATCTTTGTCCCCATGTGCAGTTGCAAACCGTAGTCTGTATTTGTTTATGGCGGTTTTAGAGCAGTGGTTTCTTCCTTGCTGAGCAGCCTTTCAGGTTATGTCGATATAGGACTCGTTTTACTGTGGATATAGATACTTTTGTACCTGTTTCCTCCAGCATCTTCACAAGGTCCTTTGCTGTTGTTCTGGGATTGATTTGCACTTTTCGCACCAAAGTACGTTCATCTCTAGGAGACAGAACGCAACTATTTCCTGAGTGGCATGACGGCTGGGTGGTCCCATGGTGTTTATACTTGCGTACTATTGTTTGTACAGTTGAACGTGGTACCTTCAGGCATTTGGAACACAGCCAAGACAGCGCAGGAGTGTCTTCGGGACAAGTCTCTGAATGTCCTTGAGGGGCCCAGCCAGAGCCCGGACTTGAACCCGATCTAACATCTCTGGAGAGACCTAAAAATAGCTGTGCAGCGACGCTCCCCGTCCAATCTGACAGAGCTTGAGAGGATCTGCAGAGAGGAATGGGAAAAACTCCCCAAATACAGGTGTGCCAAGCTTTTAGCGTCATACCCAAGAAGTCTTGAGGCTGTAATCGCTGCCAAAGGTGTTTCAACAAAGTACTGAGTAAAGGGTCTGAATACTGAATCAATTTTCTGAGAGATATTATTTTCTAAGTCAACGTTGTGGAGAATCAGTTGTTTGGAATTGTTACAGTAATTGCTACCCATAAACCACTTTGTTCTATTCTGATTGGTCAGATTTTGGTTAATTGTTGGTGGGGAACAGGAAGTAGTTGGATGGCAGTAACTGTGATCAGTTCACCATTAATTCCTTCCAGTGTTTGTATACATAGACGGTCATGCATCCACCATCTAAAGAACCTTCAAACAACACTATCAACAGTATGTAATAGATTACTCTAACTCTGTGTGAGGAAGCTAAGCAGGGTTGTCTGTCAAAATACTGTTGACCCCATGTCCTCTTCTTGACCTGGGGTGTGTTCAGTTCGGTTTACCGCTGCTTTTTTAAACAGCCTTTGAGGTATGTTTGATCCTGTTTGGTGAGTGTGGTGAGGTGTGGCCTGATCAATATGTGTGTGACCATTAGAAATCGCAAAACCTGTGCAGCACACCATACACAATTGCCCTCTGGACCACCAAAAACATGCTGTCTTTAATTGGTTGTTAGTACAGTACCATTTCTGGTACAAAGGAATCCGACAAAGGATATAAGAAGGGTTCAGAATACTATACTCAAAAGGTTCACTGCTCTTTCATTATTCATACAGTCCAGTGTGACTATGTCCTCCTCATCTAAAAGGTTGCCACCCAGCGTTGGTCTACTTGGATGTCATTAAATCAAGATGGTCTAGCATCTTGGCATTATCTCTGTAGGTTTAAGCAGTGGTTTAGTTTAGTCTACGCGCATTGACTCCCCCATGCTCCTCACTCTGCCGCTCACAGGCTTCGTCAAGGGGATTAGCTTTAGCTTGCCATAAATACACCATGTTTTAATTTATGTTAATTTGGAAAGTCGACCCAATATGAAAATGCTGCTCTACCAATTTGAGAAATTTGCAAAGAAACCTTAGTATTCCCTTATCAGTGTGGCTTGCAGTTTGAATCATCCTTGAAAAGTCTGGGCACTGAGGAGGATTATCATTGGGTAATATTAAGAACTTGGTATTCTCATGAGATTAGTTGTAACAACAATTGTTTTCTCCCATCTATTTAGATATTTTGGCTTATGACCGATTTTATACCACCTCCATATGTGGATCTTAGATAGATAGATAGATAGATAGATAGATAGATAGATAGATAGATAGATAGATAGATAGATAGATAGATAGATAGATAGATAGATAGATAGATAGATAGATAGATAGATAGATAGATAGATAGATAGATAGATAGATAGATAGATAGATAGATAGATAGATAGATACTTTATTGCATTTCTTAACTTTCTTAATTGGATGGAGTATGCAAATAGTTTGCTCGGTTAATGCCTCAAAGAAACTCTTCAGTGTTCATTTTGTGCCACAAAACCGTTATTTTTAACCTGGTACTTTTTATTCAGCTGTAATAGCAGCAGAGGGAGATGCTATAGTTTGGAATACAGTATACTGTAATCCCCCATCAGATTCTCTCCCTCCCGTTGGTTCATCAGCAGCATGATTTAGACATCAACGTCTGGAGCGTTGACATTCTCCCTACTGAGATATGCTACTGCTGCTGCTGCTGCCTCCTTCCCTATTAATGAGACATCCACTCTCACCCGTTTAACACATGAAAATAGAACGAGATCTAGAGAGGAACACCGTGGCGCTCCGCTTTACCATATCCTACTCCTCTGACATCAGACGATGGATCTGTCTTTGCATATCACCAGTGAGCAGAGCAGAGCAGAGCAGACAGCGGCCCCTTTCTTCTGTCATGTCCTGGTTAATATTCATGAAAGCAAATTGGGAGACTGTCATTTGGCAAGTTCCAGTACAAGCACTGTGTGTAGCCCCTGGGCAGAAGGAGGAGAATGCTTACTCACATTGGATAACCCCCCTCATTGCCCCCTACCTCGTTCCTTTTCTTCCCCGTCTCCTGTCTCTGCTCCTGGTCCCAGGCCACCCCCCAGGCTCAGCACAGAGGGCTGCTTTAATTACCCAGCGTTCCTGGCTGACAGAGCCTGTCACAGTGCAGCAGCTGCCTGCCCTGCCACGCCTCACCCTGCCCGTGTGCCCATGCCCTCTGACAGCCCGGACAACGGGCCATTGGCTCACCAGACGTGACACGGGTGCCCTATAAAATACTTGGACCCAGCTGATCAGTGCTCTCTCTGGATCTCCATATTTTTCTCTCTCGATGTGTGTCTGTCAGATGAGCTCATGATAAAATGATGGGCAAAATATGGAATACCACCAATGGATGATTCAAATTTAAACAGTAAACATCCAAGCAAATGCAGTACATAAACTGTACATGTGGCTGTATTCATTAAAGAGGGAGGCAGTAAGGGGTTGAAGCATGCGTGTTGTTGGTATTTGTTCCATCAGCATCGATTGCACGTTGAATTAAATGAAGCGCCTCGGTAGTCCTGTTGGCTGTCAGATGATGAATTCTACTGCCTTTGATTGATCAGCTTAACTCTAAAAGTGTGAATATTCCTATTTATATTTTTCACACTGTGTGCAGATAATAATTATGCTCAGCATTCCATCCGAAAATCACAACAAGGCAGTTGCATAATGGCAGTGTGATTGAGAGTTATTTTCATATTAAAATGAGAGAGGAACCATTTAGTGCTATGGAATATTGATGCTAATTGACGTAATTTCAATACTGAAGTAAATGGATAATAGATTGCAAATCATTGTTGTTACTCTCAAGTGGTACACTTTCAGAATTACTGCTCAATGATGGTTTTCATTACAGATGTTTTCATATTAGCAGTTTTCTTTTGTTTTATCAATCTAGTGCTGATACCACACATTTAATGGAATGATTTGGCTATCATTCTCTGTACATATACATTCATTTCTTCATGCACTGCTCTGCTCAGTTGCTTAGGAATTAAACATGCTGTCACAGTAGTGGTATACTGTGAATATTCCCAGGTCCATGTACTGTAGCTACAGACCAGTAGTTACTTTTGTATATATAGTACATCTAGTATGTTGACACCTCATCAAATGAGTGGATTCGGCTATTTCAGCCACACCCGTTACTGACAGGTTTATCAAATCGAGTACACAGCCATGCAATCTCCATAGACGAACGTTGACAGTAAAATGGCCTTACTGAAGTGCTCAGTGACTTTAAACGTGGCACCGTCATAGGATGCCACCTTTCCAACAAGTAAAATGTCTGCCCTGCTAGAGCTGCCCCGGTCAACTGTAAGTGCTGTTGTGAAGTGGAAACATCTAGGAGCTACAACTGCTCAGCCGCGAAGTGGTAGGACATACAAGCTCACAGAACGGGACCGCCGAGTGCTGAAGAAAAATTGTCTGTCCTCAGTTGCAACACTCCCTACCGAGTTTCAAACTGCCTCTGGAAGCAAAGTCAGCACAAGAACTGTTCGTCCGGAGCTTCATGAAATGGGTTTCCATGGCTGAGCAGCCGCACACAAGCCTAAGATCACCAAACGCAATGCCAAGCGTCGGCTGGAGTGGTGTAAAGCATTGGACTCTGGAGCAGTGGAAACGCGTTCTCTGGAGTGAATCATCAACAGTTTGGGGAAGAGCCTTTCCTGTTTCAGTATGACAATGCCCACATACACAAAGTTAGGTCCATACAGAAATGGTGGTGGCTATTATAGCAGCAAAGGGGGGACCAACTCCGTATTCATGCCCATGATTTTGAAATGAGATGTTTGACGAGCAGGTGTCCACATACCTTTGGTCATGTATGTGGTCCTCACACCAGGCATCATTTGCCTCTGGCATGAACATTTTCCTTGTTTGTTTAAATGGTTAGATGCTCATCTCGGGGCTCTCCAACATCTACCAATCTCAGAAAATAGAAATCTGTTTGGGGAAATGTTTTAGATTTATATTCAAATACTAGAATCCTCCCTCCTTCTCAATGGAAAAGACAGTGGCCATGAAGTGGCCTTGTCTGTTTTCTTCTCCCTCCAGCTTGGCTGATAGAAAAAAAGCTTGGTTAATTATGGATGCATATAATACATTATTGAACAGTCTTTTTATGGTTCAGCTCATGAAAAATTATGACAATTACACATTTCCTCTGCGGTTATTTAGTAAGTGGTTAGGTTTGAGAGGAGTTGTTCGGGCATGAGAAGCATGACCCTTTGTGGTGCCTCTGAGGAGGTTGTACCTGGGTTGGACTCATGTAGACCTGCTTTGTAAAAAATGGGTTTAGCAGTGCTAAATTTAGTTGATTTTATGAGTTTCTAGTTTTCATTAGTCGTATGTACAGGATACACATGGTATACACCGTCCAATGAAATGTTTACTTGTAGGTTCCTTCTCGACAATACAACAACAATAAGAAATAATACAAGATAAGAATACGAACATAAAGTAAATGGTTCAGTAGAATCGATTAAATTTGACGGATGTGAAACATGCCATACTCAGCCCACTGCCACCTCCCCCCCCAAAAGTACTCTCGCAGAATACAAGCTTTTCACAATGTCACACTCCTTTGATGTGCTCTCCGGGCATTTGCTATTGTGGCATGTGGTATACACTGAGTGTGCAAAACATTATTGGGTGGGGAACTCAATGTTTTGTACACCCAGTGTGAATTAACAAAGTATTCAAGTCAAATTTAACAGAAGGCTTTTTTTGGGGGGAATTGTATTCGTCTGAGTTTTCTCTGTATGAAATGACTGGACTTCTTGTGTCACTAATGTTAGATATGTAATGGGTGCTGCATCTGTGTTCTTTCTCAGTCATTGGCTTGGATTGTCTGAGAGAGAGAGTCTGATTGACTGACTGACTGACTGACTGACTGACTGACTCACTCACTCACTCGGTAGCTCTCTGTTGGAAGTCATGGGCGTAACGCAGCTAGACTCAGGATACCCTTAAGTGTCTGTGAAGGCATGTGTGGGTGTGCGTCATGAGTCATCCCTATCGTCTGTCCTTTGTGTGTATGGCTGCCATTGACAGATTGACCAATCTGAAGAAGCTAATGCTCAACTAGTGCCTACATCACCCATTAAGTCACAGCCAGGGATTCTCTCAGGCCACCTCTCTGCCATAGACAACACTGTCTGACTGACTCACAGCGTCCCCTTAGAAATACAATTACGGATGAGCCACTGGTTATACAGGAGTGTGTTTTCTTTAACGTCTACTACAACAAATGGGTTCTGATAAACCAGAGTGGCTACCACTGATGCCAATTTACCTCTGGACTGAACAGAAACTCTCACATCAGAAACCGCCGAGTATAGCAATATGGAAGTTTCGGTATAAATGCCGACAGATCATTTGTTTGTTCGACATGGTAGGATCTTTTTTTGTCTGTAAAATGTATTATGCAAGAAATGGCGGTGGAAATACCTTTGTGCGCAATTATTGATATAATAACCTTCATACTGAAGTAAACTTGGAGTCAAGCGATGATAGAGTGTGTGGTCCTCCCACTACGACTTGGAAAACCACAAGGTTTATTAGGATACATAAATTATGATGAACTTCGCAGAGTGGTTGAAAGTTCACGGTGATGAGCTTTATGCTCCTTTCATATCGATGGTCTTATTCTGGTGGCATGATGATCGTTGCTTGACTGCCGCTTGATAAAAAAAAAAAAAATCCATAATCTCATAATGTAGACTAGCCTACTTTCACTGGATCTGTGAGCTGTTGGTTAGAGCGCACGTGCCAAGACCAGAGTAGGCACATTTGTGACAAAACTATCGGTAGAGTTGAAAATGCGATAGAAACACAACCTAGATATTGGTAGTCTTATAATATATTTTTATTTTAATAACTTTTATTATGAGTCTTTATTTTGTATTTGTGTGTGTGTGCACGCATGGTTGTATGTTTGGAGTGTTTGAGTGTATCTCTTAGCGGGTCAAAGTCGCTGGAGCAGAGAGAGGGTGGAAACCACTGCGATTTGAAACCTTGTTAGACATTTATGAAGTGCTAAAATGTTTTATCCCCAGGGAGGCCTAGCCAGCTGTCACTGATAAGCCATTTACTACAAGGCACTGACTCTGACACCAGACAGAGGTCCAGAGGTGGGCTAGGCAGCAGGCAGGCACAGGACCATGCTCAGCCAGGGGAAGTTATACACTGAGTATACAAAACATTAAGAACACCTTCCTGATATTGAGTTGCACCAATATTTTCCCTCCAAACAGCCTCAATTCGTCGGGGCATGGACTCTACAAGGTGTCGAAAGAGTTCCACAGGGATGCTGGCCCATGTTGACTCCAATGCTTCCAACAGTTGTATCAAGTTGGCTAGATGTATTTGGGTGGTGGACCATTCTTGATACACATGGTAAACTGTTAAGCGTGAAAAACCCAGCAGCCCAGGCACCTACTACCACATAAAGCTTACATTTTAGTCATTTAGCAGACACTCTTATCCAGAGCGACTTACAGTTAGTTAGTGCATACATGATCATTTTTGTACTGGGATCAAACCCACAACCTGGCATTGCAAGTGCCATGCTCTACCATCTGAGCTACATGGGACACAGGACAATTAGTAGTAGTAGTAGTAGTAGTAGTAGTAGTAGTAGTAGTAGTAGTAGTAGTAGTAGTAGTAGTAGTAGTAGTAGTAGTAGTAGTAGTAGTAGTAGTAGTAGTAGTAGTAGTAGTAGTAGTAGTAGTATATTATGTCTTACCCATTCACCCTCTGAATGTCACACATACACAATTCATCCCTCAAGTATCTCAAGGCTTATAAATACTTATTTAACCTGTCTCCTCCCCTTCATCTACAGTGATTTGAAGTGGATTTAACATTTGACATCAATATGTAATGGAAAGAGCAGGTGTTCATAATGTTTTGTACACTCAGGTTATACACCACTCAGAAATCAACCTCCTAGCAATTAGCACTGAGCCACCTGATGTTAATTGGTCCCACTTCGTGTTTCTCTCCCTTCTAAGGGATCTACGTAACGACACACACTTTTACATCATCATCACTCCTTTCCTGCTTGATGTTATGCTGCTTAACCAAACCAGCATTTATAAACTGGGTAGTTCGAGCCCCGAATGCTGATTGTCTGAAAGCTGTGGTATATCAGACCGTATACCACGGCTATGACAAAATATTTATTTTTACTGCTCTAATTACGTTGGTAACCAGTTTATAATAGCAATAAGGTACCTCGGGGGTTTGTGGTACAGTATATGGCCAATATACCATGGTTAAGGGCTGTGTCCAGGCACTCTGCGATGTGTCGTGCATAAGACAGCCCTTAGCGGTGGTATATTGGCCATACACCACACCCCCTCGTGCCTTATTGCTTAAATATGTTCAATGCTGTGAATGAGCACATGACCTCACTTCAGGGCCTGTTATTTAACTTTCATGTAATGAATGTGATTGAAGCGATATCAAGGATTAGATGAAAAAGGTCCACATTAAAGACACTGTAAACATCAGGTCCATAACAAAAGCATTTATTGGTTTCATCATGGCCAAGTAAATAACTACTGTCCTGATGTATTTAGAAGTAAACATACATATATTGGATCTTAATTTGACCAGTATTGTCACAGCAAAATTCAGTGAATTTATGTAAATCATGAAGCTGATCTGCATTTTCTCAGTAGTAAACTTCTCAGCAACAAAGTGTGATCAAATGAAGATCCTGCGCCTGTAGTATACCCGTTCAAGTCAGTTGTCATGTCATCTAATGTTTTTGTTCTCTTTGTTTTCCTCTCTTGCAGTTTTTAGTGAAGACCTACGTTCCAGCTTATATTTTGTCAATGCATCTCTGCAAGAGGTAGTGTTTGCCAGCACCACAGGGACCCTGGTGCCCTGTCCCGCTGCAGGCGTGCCCCCCGCCTCGCTGCGCTGGTACCTGGCCACCGGAGAGGAGATCTACGATGTGCCCGGGATCCGCCATGTGCACGCCAATGGCACCCTCCAGATCTTTAACTTCCTCCCCTCCAGCTTTAGTAAACTGATCCATGACAATACTTACTATTGCACAGCTGAAAATCCTTCAGGGAAAATAAGAAGCCAAGATGTCCACATTAAGGCCGGTAAGTGTTTCTTTTAAATAGTAACTGTTGTTGTTGTTGTCATTCCTTCATTTCTGCTTGTATGTATTTAATTTGCTTTAGCCTAATGCCACCCCTCTTGCTATCCTCAGTATTTCGGGAACCCTACACGGTCCGGGTGGAGGACCAGAAAGCCATGAGAGGCAATGTAGCGGTCTTCAAGTGCATTATTCCTGCCTCTGTGGAGGCTTATGTCACTGTTGTATCGTGGGAGAAAGACACAGTCTCACTTTCCTCAGGTAAGACAACATTCGTATATCTTGGTCAGATTTTTGTTCAGTTCCTCGCTTGGACTCTTCTAATCAGCTATTGTATTACATGTTCAGAGGAGTGATTCGTAGGTGTAGCTAACAAAATAAGATTTGTTTACACAGACAGTGTTATGGATCCCAAGGTTTCTGCATGGGAAGCCTTCCCTGCTCTGCTCTGTGTGCTTGCGCCACTGTTCTGTCTCTCTGTGACTTACCTGCTTGTGGTCTCAGTTAGCCATTACTGGAGCTCCATGGAATCCTGTCCTCCTACATTTAATAGCCAGGCTAATGTCTGTCTGTCATATTGGAACCTTTCATTGCACAGGTTGATATTGTACATTAAACGTTCGATTGATGCCCTACCTCTGGGCAATTTGGCTTTATATGGGGCATTTTGAAAAATATAGACAAGCATGCACCTCATGCCATTTGACAGAGGGCGAATTGTGGGACATGTTTTAGTGACATTTTGAATGTGTCTGCTCAAGCACAAAGATCCCTTCTGTGATCCATGTCTGTGCGTACTGGTTGCTTGTCGAGGGCATTACTGTTTCTGCTGCTGTGAGGAGATATGATATGATCTATAATGACTGCACATGAGTTTTTCAGATTCAGACGAGTGAAAAAGATGGTAGCCTCTGTGAAACCTAGAAGTCATCCCTTTTTATTGTGTCACATTCATAGCCTTGAAAAGTAGAGTAGCATGGGAAGTTGAATTTTGACTTCTCTGGTTTTAATTATGTGCTTAACTATATAACACAGGCAGACTTGTAATAGCTAGTGAGTTTTTCAGTGAGTTTAGGTCATGCAGTGTTGTAGTTCTATGGAAGCTTTTATTTTTATATTTTAAATTTTTACTGCAAAACAGCCAGGGTGTTATAAAGGTGAATAATGTTGGAGCAGTGTGTTTTATCATCACCCAGTTCTTAGGAGTGCTTTTACATGCATTAAAAACAACCTAGATGGGATTGTCCCTGTTTATTCCAGTAACGATCAAGCCACCCACACGAGGCCTGTCAGAAGCATCAGCAGCATTGCCAGAATCAGTGCTCTTTCCCTGCTAAATATTTGATGATGTTCTGATGCACCAGCAAAATGCACCTTACACTGTTATGGAGAGGGTATGTTTATGGCGTGAGCAGGTGGTTACAATGGGCATTAAAAGATGTGTGTTTTATTTCTTTACCAGGAGTTTGATCTCAGCTTGTGTGTGGATATGTTTGTATATACTGTATGTTAGCATGAGGTTATCAACCAGGCCTCGAAACAGAGCAGTTTGACCTAACCTATTCTTCTCTGAGGGTTGCCAACCCTGCACTCTAAATTTTTCATGAAAGAAGACTTGGTCTTGGTGGACACAAAATAAAGCTATCCAACTGCTGTGCTAAATTATTAATCTAAGGTTTTTGTTGGGAACAGTTACATCAAGCACACATCCGCAGTCAGCCTTTCTATTGGAATTCAAAGACCAAAACACATTCCACACACAACAGATCCAGCATGAGCCTCTGATGGCAGTTATTATACAAGTTGGTTTTTTATCTAATGTTTAGAAACATCAATATTATCTAACATATAATTTATTATTGTAGATGTAGCAATTTTTTTTCACTATACAATCATTTCTTTGTGGTTCAATAAAATATGTATTTATTTTATAGATTAATGTATCATATAATACCTTTGAAGTAGATACCTTACGGGCCGGGTGCATTCTGGCTGACTTCGGTTGCCAGTTGTACAGTGTTTCCTCTGACACATTTGGTGCGGCTGGCTTCCGGGTTAAGCGAGCAGTTTGTTAAGAAGCAGTGCGGCTTGGCAGGGTCGTGTTTCGGAGGACGCTTGATTCTCGACCGTCGCCTCTTCCGAGTCCGTACAGGAGTTGCAGCGATGGGGCAAGACTGTAACTACCAATTGGATATCACGGAAAGTAGACACCTTATCTTAAAAAACATATTTGAATATGTACAACGGACTGGTTTGCATTGCGTCTCATCTGAAACCTTTGATTCATGTCAGGGGAAAGAATATGTTTAATTAGACTACGGCTGGTTTTAATTAATCAACTGTGATTGAAAAGTTAATTACAATATGAATTATCCCTTGAAATAAGGACTGCTTAGTAGTCATTTCAAGTGGCCCTGTTTTCAATCTGAATGACCACCGTAACTCACAAGCCCTAATGTTGCCACTAACTTACCATTAACCTGTCATGCATTTTAAAATGTACCTCGCCGTGCGCCTTTTCAAATTCACGGCAGCTGTTCGGCTCCACTCTGCTTTTGATAAACAATTGACAGAGCTAATAGGGAGATGAAAGAGGAAAAATCAGAGGACTGGAGCTTGCAGCGCGGTTGCCTTTTTATATGGGATGCCTAATGCATCTCCAGCATTTTTATGTGTGTGTATCAAGTGGTGGGGCTGTTGAATACGGGATGGGCTGGATGGCACATCTTTTTGTCTTCTGCATCTGCTTTGCCTTTGTCTCTCACCTTTCACATGTGATCCAATTTAATGAGGGGGCCTTGATGGAGAAAGGCTGATCAAAACTAGCTCTCTAAGGGATGCATACAACATGTTGTCATGCAGGTTTGTATTCCCCTTGAACGGGGGATGTACAATGCAATTATGAGTCGTATGGTTATACAATAACTTATTCTTCCTCTCTTCTCTCTTTTCTCTCACACTCTTCCTCTCTTCTCTCTCACACTCTTCCTCTCTTCTCTCTCTCACACACTCTTCTTCTTTGTTTTGCTGGATGAGGCAGAGGAGGGGTTTGCTGCACAGTGAAGCTGTCTCATTCAGAGCACGTCTCTGCATGGCCCTGCATTGGTCCTATGGGTTTCAGTCTCCCCCAATGATCCTACACTCTTCACCTACTGGGAAACTTGTATTCATCCATGTGAGCTGGGACTTTGTCTTACACATGTTGTTTGCTGGCATTCGCAAACATTTGCACATATTTAAATGTTAAATTGAGTGTCCGGATTTTGCCACAGTGGCTGCTGCATCAGACCTTTTTGCACCAAATTTGCAGCCTGGTAGATTACATTTCCCCAGACAGACAGACCAACAGACAGGTACCAGGCCTGTGTATGAGTGAGACAGCCAGTGTCTGTCTACTGTTGCTGGGAGGAAAAGTAGAGACAGTTCCTTATTAGAACAAACACACGTGCCTTTCATCTTTTCAAGCTGAAGATTAAGCTGGAGATGGTGCAGGGGAAGCTTTTCTCAAGCATTAAGGCACAGGCTTACTGCAATGCTGGAGGAGAGGGATGACTGTAAGCCTCTCCCTTTCCTCTCTCCTCTCGTTCTCCCTCTCCTCTCTCCCTCTCCTTCCTTCTCCTCTCCCTCTCCTCTCTCCTCATCCTTCTCTCTCCTCTCTTTCTCCCTCTTTCTCCCTCTCCTTCTTTCTCTCTCCTCTTTCTCTCTCCCTCTCTTTCACTCTCTCCTTGTCTCTCCTCTCTTTCTCTCTCCTCTCTTTCTCTCTCTCTCCTTCTCTCTCCTCTCTCCTCCTCTCTCCTTCTCATCACCTCTTTACCTTGCTCACTAATAAGGAATGTTGTTGAAAGGCATTTGTTATTACATGTATTGGTGAGTGCATTGTATACTGAGCAGCTTTCCTATTTCTTAGTGTTGGTACAATACCATAATGGTATTAAATGTAGTCATATATACTCTATACTCATGTAATCTTCTGGAATTTACCTTCTATAAGGGCTCACGGGTCGTAGTGTCCAGAGAAAAGGGCCTTACGATTCTACTGATGCAGTCTTAAAGCCTCTATCCTGGATGATCAGTGAGTCTTCTTCCTGCTCCTCATTTACTGGCCTTGACTGCCAGCCTGCCCTCCTCCATTGTGTAACACTTGGCAGAAGGCCCGAGTCAATTTCCTGCTGGCTGCAAAACACTGTTTTCTATTTGGTTTATGCAAATGTGCCATCTAATGCTCTGAGCATTACCAGAGCCCCTGGATACATTTTTCAGTCACATTAATGTTGGTTGCTTCACAACTGTGTACTTTACACTAACTGTTTAAATGCCTCAGCAATCTCTCACGCTGCTCTTGACGCCACTCACCCTCATTCAAGGTACTTGAGCAGTGCTAATCAAAGCTTATCAAGGAGTTTGCCTGCTAATAGCATCAGTGTCTTAACCAGCCAATCTCCATAATGTCTGGGATGCCCTTACAGGAGCTAGAGTAGGGAAGGAAGGAAGCTATCATCACACAGCAGGAATTTATCTAGTCAGATTCACGATGCCTCCCCATGTTTCACTGGGATTGACAGAGGGCACCTACAGGCAGGCAGAGACAGGACAGTTAAATCAGCCCGGAACCAAAGTCATGCCAACCTTGAAAAGAGGGCAGAAAGAAGCTCTTATTGGTTCTGTTGGTCTGCCGAGGGGGAAGAAGAAGATGGAGAGGAGAGTGGGCGAGGCTGAAGCTTTCCTTGGTAAACAAAGGCATCCACACTGCATTGCATAGGCCACATTGTTATCTCTCTCTCTCTCTCTCTCTCTGTCTCTCTCTCTCTCTCTTTCTCAGAAAGAGGGAGAATGATTTCTATCTAACCACAGACCAATTGCGAGGCAGCCCTGGGCTAGTGTGTGTGTGCGTGGTGCCTGCGTATTCCTCCCACCCTGCAGTAAAGCCTTATGAAACAACACAACACATAATTTTACTCCTGCTCCAACCAGAGCAGCAGCAAGTGAAATGCTGACCCTCATCTTTCATTAGATCCCAGTTCATAGTCTACCCATGCACAGCTGCTGGAAAGCTTGGGGAGATGGGGTATTGGGAGTGTGTGCGCGTCTGTGAGTGTGTGCGTGTGTGGAGAAGGATACAATCCAGAAATATCAATACTTGTGTGCATTAATCACGGGGCTGCCAGAGAGAATTATGGGAACATAAGCTGAAGGATGCATTTGTGCATTTGCAGCATGAATGCTGTGTGAAGGGGAGTTTGGGGAATTGAACCCTTTTCTATGTGAGTGGAGTGAGCAGAGGAGATGGTCTGGGGTAGGTTGTTGATCTAAATGTACATCACACAGTGATATTTCTGTTATATGGCTGCATGAACTCTTGAGAACCGCACTGCTGGGTTTTCATTTCATGTTAAAAACTGTTCACACAACTCAGCCCTCAATATGAACCATAGATCACATTTTGTTCTTCTATTTTCTTCTTATGTGAAGATGGCATGTTGGAGCAAACAAGTAACCTACTGTCTTTGCTATTGTTGTCTGATGTTTGACGTCCTCAGCTCTTCTGTGATTTGGGACAGAGGGAGGGAGTTTTCTATTGAGGAGGCCGAGCACCAGATTTCCTGCTGATGCAGTGCCTGCCTGCCACCCAGCCTAGCAGAGCTATAGAAAACAACAACTGTTGATCACAGTTAGAGCTCTGAGCAGGCGTTCTTACATCACAGTTTATTGATAAATAAAAGCAATATGGCAGCCATTAGGCCGCTTAGGATGCAAATGATTAGGTGGTGATCTGTGGAGCGACGGGTACTAAAAGTGGTTTAATCTTTAATAAGCAGTGATGGGTTTATGGTATGTTGGCAGTTTGGCATCAGTTGTCGGAACTGGTGGACTGGACCCAGGCCAGCCTACATCATGGCAGCTGGCCAAGAAACAGATTAGTATTAAGCACGGTGTGCGATAATTACGGGCGGAACAACAAATTAACTTCTGTTTATAAACCACTCCTAGATTTGGGGTTGTGTTTACCCATGGTGCAGTGGGGCAGGGGTCCCCTCGGCGGGGTTGTGTTGGTGGCAGGTGGCGAGGGTTGTGGTTGGCGCCTCCCATATGGTCTGGAGAAGGATAAACACAGAGAAGAGAGGCCAATTGATGTTCAATCAACCTCCCAGAATGCAACAGCGTCTGATCCCATCTTAAAAGCCTTGAAAAAAGTCACTTAAAGAAACTAAAGCACCCACTGACTGACTAAAGGGATTTTATTCTCTCTCCTTCATCCTTCCAATCTGAGATGAATGCATCTTCCTCTCAGGATCTAGAAAAATACTGTAAATCACATTTAGTCCATTAAATTTTCACACTAAAGCTGTGAGCCATTTTGCCCATACTGGGGGCCTTAACACTGATTGGAAGCGGTCCAAGACATTAAAGACACCGTAAACTAATCAAGTGGAGTGAAACTTCTTCTTGTGCAACAAAGATCTCATCTCAGACAACAAATGGCATTGCAGTTTTGGTGTTGTTGGTGGATATCTAGATATTTTTTATAATTGCGTTCACGCAAAGCTGAGCTTGAATCATGCAAATTGTGTTTATATTACATACAAATCTGTTATTAATGTTAATATACAGTGTGTCTACAGTGTAGCAGTGCTCCTCGCCGCTGCTGCTTGCCGGTATTATAATTTTAAGGTGACCTTCCATCTCTGTTTTGATGGATGAAACATCAACCTTCATTGGCCCCTTTTCTACAGCCCTATATGGCCAACTCCCACTTCTTCTTTCCCCCTCTCCCTTCTTCCTTAACACTAACCCTAGGTACATGGACAAAGTGCACCAATGGCATGTCTTTGACCACTCACTCCTTCCCCCTTCAACACTACAGTATGTCTCCCTCTAATGTGAGTATCAGACCTGCGGTGTGTGGTGGGTTTGTGTGCATTGCTATCTATCCATCCATCCAGCTGGACGGACCTTCGGACGGTTCCTCACCAGGAGAGTATAGCAATTAGTGTTAGCATGGTGATATGGTTTAGGGGGTTGGGTATCATGGTAGGGTCTAGGAGTTGGTCTAGGATTGGGCGTTTAAGTGCTTCTGGTGGCAGCATGGTGGAGGTGTTTGCTCTCTCCTGGCTGTCACAAAGATGTAACTCTCCTGGATAGCTAACTGGGTGTGCAGGCTTTTGTTCCAGCCCTGCACTAATGTAACAAACCTAATTCAGCTTACCTGAAATAACAAAAGTGAGGTTCGTAAAGTAGGGATGCGATTGATTTTAAGATGTACAAACGTCTGCCTAGGGCTTGATAGGTGCACTCTTGACATTTTCCATTTTGTGGAAACCGCAGTGAAAAGGGAAGTAATTATTTGTTCCTGTCTTTGGTACTATAGAGCCTTTCATAGTGTTGTTGACTGTGACGTCGCAAAGTTGGCGGCTGTGGAAACTGACCTTTTGACAGACGCAGCCTGCAATCTTCACATCCGTGTAGGAGTTCAGCCAGCCAATCAGAGCAGCTCCTGCTGCTGCACAGTCTTATCACCTGCATACAGCTGCTGCTGCCCCTCTGATGGAGCAAGAAGGAGAGGGAGGGAGCGAGTGAAGGAGGGAGGGAGGGGAGGAGCAAGAGAGAGAGGAAGAGATGTTTCTGCGGTCCCACGGGATGATTTCCTCTGCATGTACCAGCACAAATCCATGTATTTTAAAGCACTATATTCACATTTCATTTTCAGGGTAAATTGCTGGTGTGATATTGCTGGTGGGCTTAAACATATTTGAAGTACAGTTTTTTTTGTTATGCTGCTTGAGAAATGTTCAGTGCCTCAGTCATTGTAATTAAGTATGACGGTAGATAAATAGTTAAATTGGGTTTTAGAGCAAAAGCATGCTTTGTAGCCTTAGTAAAATAAATAATATATAGAGAAAAAAAGCTCAATCTGAATTGATTTTCCTGTTACTTTCTGCTGTACTTGTTACCATGGAAACCTGGTCATGTTCCCCTGGCCTCCTAGGGCAAGTGTAATTGTAGTCTGTTTCTCCAAATTCTCCAGCTCTCTCAAATGGTTAATCTACCGATCAAATTAAAAAAAAAAAAAACCTTCTCAAGCGTATATTCCTCGTGGAGTCTCTTCAACTGGAGCTTTATGAACCTGCCTGTTTGGCATTTAGCAGAAATATAGTGTACTTTGTTTACCTTTGCTGGCAATAAAGTAATTCCTTCGCTTCTCCCCATTCTATTTGATTATACTGTTGCCTACTGCATTTGTAATGTAAATAGCTGTTTGTAGGGAAGTACAGTAACTGCCATTACCAAGCCTCTCGCATACTGTCTTTACCTCATGCAGACTTTCTATTTTCTCCCCAAATGAGTTTTCCTACAGTAATAATTAGCTGAAATTGGGGCTGTGTCGCATGCTCACTCAGCAAAAAGGCCTGGGAGGGTTCTCAACTTTTCAGCTTTGAATCAAAGGGGACTTTGGGGTCACCTGTTTCCTCAGTATTTCAAGTCAGATATTGTCCTGTGTTGAACCTATCCCAACTTTCTCTTCCAGATCAATACTAATTAATAGTCATCCCTAGAGGGGTACTGACTGAAGTATCCATGTACTGTATGGTAAACAGACAGATTTCTCTTTCAGAACCTACTGTAGGATAGAGGTTTAGAGTAGCTTGTGTTTGATACTAGGCAAAGTGGTCTTATGTTACTCCCTAGCCCTTTGGCTGTTTTGATAAAGACGTTCTGTAAAGTAGAAAAGCATGGGTCTGGTCTTAACTGGACACCTGGTGTTTACCTGCACAACATTAATCATGGCCAAAATCATATTTTGACAAATACACCTTTAAAAAGACTTGCCTAATATTCTTTGATATCTCATGTTTAAAAACATTTTTTATTGTTATTTTATATTACAAATTATTATATAAAAGCCTGTTATTATTCTTAAATGTATTACATTTGTCAGTAAGCAATTAAGCACATTTTAATAGTGTACAAATATACAGTGCATTCGGAAAGTATTCAGACCCCTTGACTTTTTCCACATTTTGTTACGTTAGTCTTATTCTAAAATGTATTACATTTGTTTTTTTTCCTCATAAATTTAAACACAAAACCCCATAATGACAAAGCAAAAACTTTTTTTTTTAAATGTTTGCAAATTTATAAAAATACAAAAAACTGAAATATCACATTTACATAAGTATAAAGACCCTTTACTCAGCACTTTGTTGAAGCACCTTTGGCAGCGATTACAGACTCAAGTCTTCTTGGGTATGACACAACAAGCTTGGCACACCTGTATTTGGGGACTTTCTCCCATTCTTCTCTGCAGATCTTCTCAAGCTCTGTCAGGTTGGATGGGGAGCATTGCTGCACAGTTATTTTCAGGTCTCTCCAGAGATGTTCGATCGGGTTCAAGTCTGGGCTCTGGCTGGGCCACTCAAGGAGATTCAGAGACTAGTTCCGAAGCCACTCCTGCATTGTCTTTGCTGTGTGCTTAGGGTTGTTTTCCTGTTGGAAGGTGAACCTTCACCCCAGTTTGAGGTCCTGAGCGTTCTGGAGCAGGTTTTTATCCAGGATCTCTCTGTACTTTGCTCTGTTCACCTTTCCCTCGATCCTGACTAGTCTCCCAGTCCCTGCCACTGAAAAAAATCGTCCACCATAAAGGCCTGATTGGTGGAGTGCTGCAGAGATGGTTGTCCCTGTGGAAGCTTCTCCCATCTCCACAGAGGAACTCTTGGTCACCTCCCTTACATTTAAGAAGTATGGAGGCCACTGTTCTTGGGGACCTTCAATGCTGCAAACATTTTTTAGTACCCTTCCCTAGATCTGTCCCTCGACACAATCCTGTCTTGGAGCTCTACGGACAATTCCTTCGACCTCATGGCTTGGTTTTTGCTCTGACATGCACTGTCAACTGTGGGACCTTATGTAGACAGGTGGACTCCAGTCAAGTTGTAGAAATTTCTCAAGGATGATCAATGGAAACAGAATGCACCTGAGCTCAATTTCGAGTTTAATAGCAAAGGGCCTGGATACTTGTAAATAAGGTATTTCAGTTTTTTTTAGTTTTTTTTATACATTTGCAAACATTTCTAAAAACCTGTTTTCGCTTTGTCATTATGGGGCATTGTGTGTAGATTGATGAGGAATCATTTTTTAAAATACATTTTATAATACGGCTGTAATGTAACAAAATATGGCAAAAGTCAACGGGTCTGGAAACTTTCTGAATGCACTGTATTTACACTGAGTGTGTAAAACATAAGGAACACCTTCCTAATTTTGAGTTGCACCCCCTGTTCCCCTCAGAACAGACTAAATTCTTCAGGACATGGACTCTACAAGGTGTCGAAAGCGTTCCACAGGGATGCTGGCCCATGTTGACTCCAATGCTTCCCACAGTTGTGTCAAGTTGGCTGGATGTACTTTGGGTGGTGGAGCAAGCAGCGTTGCAGTTCTTGACACACTCAAACTGGTGTGCCTGGCACCTACTACCATACCCTGTTCAAAGGCACATCTTTTGTCTTTCCCATTCACCCTCTGAATGGCACACATACTGTACACAATCCATGTCTCAATTCTCTCGAGATTTAAAGATCCTTCTTTAAACTGTCTCCTCCCCTTCATCTACACGGATTAAAGTGGATTTAACAGGAGACAATAAGGGATCATAGCTTTCAACTCATGGAAAGAGTTGCTAATGTTTAGTACACTCCATTTACCCTCTCCCTGACTCTATTCCTCTCTCCCCTCTCTCTCTTTCCCACTTTCCCTCTGAAATGCACTATTAAAAGAAGTACAAGTAATCATTTGAAACATCTATTGTGAATGCCTGGCGGACAGATATAGGCTACATAACTATCAGTTCTTCTGTGGGATAAATCTATTTGCTTGTGGAAGCTGCTTGCATAATCCTTTAGTTACACTTGCCAGCTGTGAGCAAAGATATGGCACTTTGGGATTTAGCATGAATATCATTGGGAGGACAAAGAAATGAAACTGATAAGCATGCATGCGCAGGGTCCTTTGCGTAAACCAGGCTAACCCATAATCTGAGTTCTTTAAAATTACACTGAAATATAAGTGGAAGGAAACATTAATGAGCACATGCCGATTTAACACAATTATAGGAAATTTGGTGAAAATGCTGAAAATAAAACATTTCAGATATGTAAAATAAAACACATTAAATATTCATAAAATATTTATTTAAATCTAGATTTCGTTTCTATTTAAATTGTGTTATGAATGACACATATAGTCTTGTGTTTTTATTTTTATTTTTGGCCCTCTTTGGACAGTTTTACAACAACACATGACTTTGTGTATGTGTCTGTATGTCCTCTCATTTAAAATCTCTCAATACATCTGTTGGTTTCTCCCCTTTTCTCCTGTGTTGTTTTGCTCAGACCAATGGCGACCTGTCAATCAGGGCAGGTGGGGCACTTGTTTAGCTAAAAAATTTAAAATAAAAACCTTTGTTGCCTGTTTTGCATTTTATTTTGGCATTAATACGTGTAACCAATGTAGAAAAAGTATAATTGAGTTAATAAAGCTACAAACATGGTCTCTTTTTTGTTTTCTTGAGTAAGGCAGCTCCAAAATGCAGGTGTTTCAGCCTAGCTCAGTGCTTTTCCAAGCTTAAAACAATAAAACGTTCAAAACAACTGGAAAATTACCACTGTGAAATCTCAGACTTCAGTGAGTTTAAAACAACTGGAAACTCTGAAACAAGTTCCGACTGAGAAAATACATTTTTAATGGTCGTCCAACTCGGAATTCCAAGTCGGGAAGTCGGCCTCTTTCTAGAGCTACGACCTGAAGATCACTGACGTCATGATTCAACCTTTTTTCCAAGTTCCCAGTTGTCTGGAAAGCACCATAAATCCAGAGAATGCCAGACTTTGATTACAAAGTTTGATTGCAAAGTTTGCACACAAGGACCGCTTTGCCACCTTCCTGTTCAAGTGAGCACAGCACAACAAGTAAGCCCAAAAATGTATTGTATGCTGCTGCATAAATGATGTAATATGCCAGGGAGATACATATACTGTAGCTAAGAAAGTAATACTAAGTGTATGTTGTGTAGCTGTTAGTAGCCCATGTGCCTCACCTTAATAATTTGGTCCCTTTCCCCCCCATAAATTAGCCTAATGTTCTGACTTGGTGGTGCACATGTAGCCTATAGCCTGTTTTAGAGAAATGTAATCATCGAATATTGTAAGAGCTTTCATTGTCTGTTTACATTCCCTTTTTAATTTATCCTTCTGACTTGGTGAACTGGGAGAATACTGTAAGAACGACCCATGTTCTGAATTGCTGTTCATTTCAAAAGTGCTAAACAAATAGCTATATTGACTACGTCCGTCCTAGCTCGCTCATTAATGTCTTAATCGCAATTTCGGATTGCCTCTTATCCGCTCGTCATCATTTGTTTAAGCAAGTCAGCGATATCAACTATGTTTTTTTAAAGGCAGTAAATGAGGCTGAATTAACTGTTTCGCTGCCAGACAAGGCTCTGCTGATAGCCAGGTGTAGCAGTGGTAAGGATTCACTCCATGGTGCTGAAAAGAAAGCTCTGCTGTTGGGACAGCTTTATATAGGCACCGTTTGTCACCGTTATAGTGCAATTAATGTATTGTTTAGTGTTGTGTAGTGGCTTTGCTGGCATGCCACTACCCCACCAAGTTTTACATGCTAAAATCGCCACAGGCTCAGACTCTTCTGCCCTGGCGCCTGTATTCCAAGCCCAGTGTATGCTCTGTGTGCTTGGGTGTAATGGACAGCTGCTGAAAGCTAGTCCAATATGTAGAGAAGCATGCTACATATTCCACATACCAAGACCACTCATACCAGAGGGTTGCAAGAAAATTAACTATAGAATAGAGTGAGAAATCAAATGTACACCTGATGTGTATTTTATACTTTTTGGGGAGACTTCCACATACACATCCTGTCTTTACAACATGGCTGCCATCCCTGTCTTTGGCCTGTTTCTGTCTATCAGGCACAAATATCATTAACATTTCATTACCAGTGTAATACAATAGTAATGTATGAAAAAAAAGGGAATTTCAGCATCCTGGCGGGTTGAAATATTTATGCCACTGCAAGGTAAATGGCTCCAAATCTGAGAGTGAAAATAGGAGATGGTGACAAGAAGAAATTGCTTGTAAAGCTGTGCTCTCAAGGGCTGGGGTGCATAATCAATGAAGTGAGGTATGTGTGTTGTACCCCCAGCATTGAAAATGCTTCATGCAAGCCCATCCTATTTTTACAGGGAAGACAGGTCTGTTGCTATGCTCTTTGAGAAGGTATCCTGCAGTAAAAAAAAAAAGAAGAGCATTCGCCACTGACGTCACACCTCGTAGTGGACACCGAGGGAGAATTAGAGGCTCTGTGCTGACTGGTGTTTTTTTGTTGATAATTGATGATTTGTTCCATTATGCACTCTGAAAAGGACAGAGTTGACACCTGCCGAAACGGTCTACTGGATTGATACATTTATGTTGTAGCAAAGGTGTTAATGCAGAGAAGAGCAGACATACCACTATATATACGTATAAGTGATTTGAAGTATTTATCAAATACATCATCCTTTGGTTAATAGATTTCATATGTCAAACTTAAACGCACAAAATCATAGAAATCATAGAAATTATTTCTATAGAATCATGTATTTAGAATAGAACATTTAGAATGAAAACATGGGGCCTTTCACTCAAGACTTGGAACAGTGCCACTGATCCAATATAATGCAGCTGTAAAATAAGAAAACATTTGAACAGTATTGTTAATAATATAATCTATACAAAGTTTTTAAACAGCATTTATTTTTTTTGCTGTGTTTCTTGTTAATACAGGATATACAGGATTATTATATTTGACACTTGTTTACTGTATCAATCAAAACAGTTTGTCAGTGTACAGTACGTGTTTTTAGATGGCCAGTTCCAGATGTTTTGCATTACTCCTTGGATTAGTGACATCATCTTGGATTAGCCAATTCAGGGTTGGATTCTTGAGGTGCTGGATTGTGTTGGATTAGTTGATCCCAGTTTAGCCCCATACCAGGATTACTTTATTGAAATCAGGGGCGCTGCTGTGGTTGGCGCCAGTGTTCTACCCGAGTTCCATTATGGCAATGTCATACAGTATAGTTGGACTGCACACATAATGTAATCAGTAGCCATGCAGTGAAAAGTGTACAGTAAACATTGGAATCCAATGGAAACTTGGCTTCTGATTTTATTCCAACCCCTCTGCCCTGCTACTGAAGTTATCAAACAGCAGGCCGTCGTTCCATATATTGTACCAGCATATGCAGTGAAAAGTGTACAGTAAACATTGGAATCAAGAAGGTTAAATCAAAGTTGACTGCAGTCTGTTGCTAGGAAGAATAGTTATCAATATCCCCCACTGTTCAATGATATACTGTGTAACACAAAAGGCTTAATATGTATATGTTTTCATTGCCTATTTACAGTAGGGGCCTGTTGTGTCCAACAGTGCATGAATGCTGTTGTGGATGTACGTGTGTGTATTTGTGTGCATGAGAAGAAGGAAAGTTAGAGTGTGTGTGTGCATATGAAAGGAAAAAGATTGAGTAAAAGGCAGGTGATCAGGCTCCCAGTACAGACAGCTCCAGCTAGCTGCTGGTAATAACGGTTATTTTCTCCTCTCCTTTGCTCAGCATTTGTGCTCGGGCCTCTGGCAGACGGATTGTGGAAGGTTACACCGTTTAATTGGGGGGAGGCAGGGCGAGGCTGCTGTGGTGTTGCTGTAGTGTAGTGAAAGCCTGGGAACAGAACAGCCATGGCTGCTGCTCTGCTCTGCTCCGGGGCCAGACAGGGAGGCAGGGAGCAGGCAGTTAACCAGGACAGCCAGTCTCTTATCAGCAGAGCTGGGAGGGCCACTGTCAGAATACAAATAGCAGCTAGCATGGAGGACTATGGATTAGGCCGTTCTATTACACAGTGTTTTATGCTGCTTCAGAGGGAGAGGAGGGAGGGATGCAGTGTGTCTGTCTGTATGGAGGGAAAGAAGGAATCAAGCTGCATGTGTTTAACATGCATAGCGGCCCACACCTACATGTACGCAGTAGCAGGTAGCATAGTGGTTAAAATGATGGGCCAGTAACTGAAACGTTGCTGGTTCGAATACCTGAGCCAACAAGGTGAAAATCTGTCGATGTGCCCTTGAGCAAGACACTCAACCCTAATTTGCTCCAGGGGCGCTGTGCTACTATGTAAAACAACATATTTCATGTGACTAATATACACTACCGTTCAAAAGTTTGTAGAAATGTAGAAAAGTTACTTCGAAATATCCTTGTTTTTGAAAGAAAAGCAATTTTTTTCAAATTGATCAGAAATCCAGTGTAGACATTGTTAATGTTGTAAATGACTATTGTAGCTGGAAACGGCTGATTTTTTATGGAATATCTACATAGGCATACAGAGGCCCATTATCAGCAACCATCACTCCTGTGTTCCAATGGCACGTTGTGTTAGCTAATCCAAGTTTATAATTTTAAAAGGCTGATTGATCATTAGAAAACCCTTTTGCAATTATGTTAGCACAGCTAAAAAATGTTGTGCTGATTATAGAAGCAATACAACTGGCCTTCTTTAGACTAGTTGAGTATCTGGAGCATCAGCATTTGTGGGTTCGATTACAGGCTCCAAATGGCCAGAAACAAAGACCTTTCTTCTGAAACTCGTCAGTCTATTCTTGTTCTGAGAAATGAAGGCTATTCCATGCGAGAAATTGCCAAGAAACTGAAGATCTCGTACAACGCTGTATACTGCTCCCTTCACAGAACAGCGCAAACTGACTCTAACCAGAATAGAAAGAGGAGTAGGAGGCCCCGGTGCACAACTGAGCAAGAGGACAAGTACATTAGAGTGTCTAGTTTGAGAAACAGACGCCTCACAAGTCCTCAACTGGTAGCTTCATTAAATAGTACCCACAAAACACCAGTCCCAGCGTCAACAGTGACGAGGCGACTCCGGGATGCTGGCCTTCTAGGCAGAGTTGCAAAGAAAAAGCAAAAACAGGTTTTTAGAATTATTTTCAAATGTATTTACAAAACTATTCAGACCCTTTGGCAGCGATTACAGCTTCGAGTCTTCTTGGGTATGACGCTACAAGCCTCCATTCCTCTCTGCAGATCCTCTCAATCTCTGTCAGGTTGGATGGGGAGCGTCGCTGCACAGCTATTTTCAGGTCTCTCCAGAGATGTTAGATCGATTGAATTCCGGGCTCTAGCTGGGACACTCAAGGACATTCAGACTTGTCCCGAAGCCACTCCTGCATTGTCTTGGCTGTGTGCTTAGGGTCGTTGTCCTGTTGGACGGTGAATCTTTGCCCCAGTCTGAGGTCCTGAGCGCTCTGGAGCAGGTTTTCATCAAGGATCTCTCTGTACTTTGCTCTGTTCATCTTCGATCCTGATAGTCTCCCAGTCCCTGCTGCTGAAAAACATCCCCACAGCATGATGCTGCCACCACCATGCTTCACCGTAGGGACGGTGCCAGGTTTCCTCCAGACGTGATGCTTGGCATTCAGGCCAAAGTGTTACGTTTTGGTTTCATCAGACCAGAGAATCTTGTTTCTCATGGTCTGAGAGTCTTTGGGTATCTGTTTTTCGTTTTTAATACATTTGCAAAAATGTTAAAAACCTGTTTTAGCTTTGTCATTATGGGTTATTCTGTGTAGATTGCTGAGTATTTTTATTTATTTAATCCATTTTAGAATAAGGCTGTAACATAACAAAATGTGGAAAAAGCTGAGGGGTCTGAATACCTTCCCGAAAGCACTGTATATTTAAAAAATCTGTGCTGTATGATGTGATATCGTTATTGTAGGATGTTCTTAGAAATGACAGTATATGATTTTCACATCATGATATACCCTGTAGGATGTATTTCCTATCCATTTGCATCAGTAGGTTTTTGTCTGTCAGCCATTTACCTTTTTCTGGTACCAAAGAAAATTATCTGAAAATGAAATATGTCATTTGCTACGTATTTCACAAAGGGTCTCTTGGTGGTAGTTTGCAGTGATGTGTGTGTGTGTGTGTGTGTGTGTCACTCTCCATACATGTAATTCTAGTTGCGCTTGTCACTCTTTTTTCCTGGGGAGGGTGTGTGTCATGTCTTATTATAGTTAACCCCTCTGAAGCGGCTGGTGCATCACTCCCTTCCGTCCCCCATCCATCCCTCCCTCCCACCCTCCCTCACTCCTTCTGGTTTTCAGACAGGCAGCACAGGAGAATATTCCCCCTCAAGGTCTCCCTCCCTAGCTCTCCCGCGGGTGGCGTCTCCTAGGAAACCGAGTCAGAGTTGACTGTGGAGCACAGATGGATCGCTGCCCATTATCAGCTTACACCATTGGCCCATTAAAAAATAACCAGCCTCTGTGATGCTACTACAAACCCCTCTTCCCACTCTAAATGGACTGTCCCTTGTCCTACCCACCTGACACGTGTGGACATTGGGTGAGCCAGGCTGAACCATGCAGGCTATGTGGTGCTGAGGCTGTGTGTGTGGCTGAGTGATGGAGGAGGATATCTCCTAGTGAATAAGATGGAGTGACAAGCAACTCTACTTAAGTTTTTTCTTCCATCACTCTGTCCTTGGAAAAAAAATGGAGGCCACCCTTTTCTCTGTCTGTATAGACTGTCTGCTAGATGTAACGGTTATCTTGAAAATATCTGACCACTTTAGCGCACAATGTACATTTAACAAGGTAGGTGGTATTCACAGGACATAGCCTTCTGTATATATGGGAGTGTAGGAAATGTTGAATAATCATTTAACACGAGGGCAGACATGTACACAGTATATACTGTTTACATGTTCACAACTGCCTTGTTTGAAGTAACTGGTGCCTGAGAGAGACAATAGATATGCCCTAGAAACATGTTGTTTTAGAAGACTCACAGAGGTTATTATGGACAGTGTTTGTCTGTCACACAATATCTTTGGTACTTTGTGCGACTTGACTTCCTGTCCATCGTTAAAGGCAAACTGAGAGTGAAGATGAGCCCCTTTTACTTTGCATTGACTGTTAACCCAAACTGAACTTGTCTGTATTTCATCCCTGTTTCTACATTAGTCCCTCGGACCACCACAGCTAGTCAATGAGTCAGAGATCAAGGTTTTGTCCTTCAGTCAGACAGTCAGGCCGTCAGTCAGGCGGACACACACAGTGACAGGCCTCTACAGTAATTACCCCAGCCAGGCCTCATCCACACAGAATGTACTGCCATGTGGTAATCCTGGGAGCATATGGAGACGGGAGGAATTAGCGTCCCACAAGAAAATAAAGAAATGAATAAGGGAACATTAGGGCCTAATAGTCTGATCTGTGTGTGTGGGTCTTGAAACGGAATCAGCTTTTTACCACCAGCATCTGTTAGCACTCATCTCTAAATCATCTAATAACAACAACAACGTCAACAACTCACTTGTTGGTAGAATTAGACCTGGTATCCCCTTCTATAGCCATAGTGTACCAAAGATGGGAGCCAAGCCATTTGATTGTGGAGGAAAAAAAGTCTTCCATACTGTCAGCATCACATCCTCATTTGGATAGGCCTACCCCCAGAGAGAGATTGCAAATCGATCAACCTGCCACCGAGCCTGTACTTACAACAATTTCAGTTCCCTGTCGATCTGAAACTTTCTCCTTTTTTGGCACCAGGGTATCTTTTCCAGGCTGATTTGCATCAATAAACCTGGGTAAGCAAGGCTTTTAATGTCTAATTTGGCTGTAATGAGCTGTCGCGTTACGCAGAGTGCTGAGGTTCAAGCTTATTAGTTGCTTGGTTGCTCACAACATTTCCGTTCTTCCTTCAGTACTCCAATGTTACGAACTTGTCAATTAGATTTTTTTTAATCAATATATATATATATATATATATATATATATATATATATATATATATATATATATATATATATATATATATATATATATATATATATATATATATATAGCCATTGATCAAATCTCATTGACACGTTCGTAACATTGGAGTACTGTAGATAATACTCCTATTATCTACAATGCCTGGGCCCTCAGTATGGTGGACAGACAACTGTATGACCACCATACTGTAATATCACAATAGAAGTGACACGCTAACACTGGCTAGCTAATGCTAGCCCCACAGAGCTATCCCCTGGTTAACAGGCTAATTTACGTGCTAGGCTAATTTAGATTGGAGGGAAAGGGGTTTTATCTGTGAATAATTGCCCATCTCCATACAGCTTTTTGGTCTTTGTACTAAAGTAGGATAGTTTGAAGCTGTGAGATTATGCTTAAAGCCTGTATCGCTGACTGGTACTATAATAGTAGTCTAACCTAATCCTAGCACACAGTGTATTATGCCTAAAGTATCATAATATATTAGTTTACCTGAGGGAAGAATGGAGGACTGGGGTGGAAGCTGTCCAATTTCCCCTTTTTTTTTTTAAAGCCTCTTAATTTGAATGTGCTGCAATTTAGAGTCAACACATGAATCATATCCAATTACTATACCAAACAGCGAGATTGGATATATTTTGTAAGACATGATCTACAGCAGTGTTACTCTTTGCGCGGCCCGCAGGCTTTCCAATAATTATACATGACAATGACAGAATTTCAAAGCAATGTGTTTAATGCAGGCCTGAGTCACGTTATATCTATTATTCCCTGGACGGCAGATAGATGGCAGTATAGCAGTTGTTGAACAGAAAGGCAATTAAGCGATTAACGTGAGTGCTCAGCCAGAGAGCGATCGACACAGTTTCCTAATGCTACTACGGCCTACTTTTGCAGTCTGGTCGACATGGATAGGTTTATTATTAAAAACGAAACGTAAATCTGTTGACAATGAAAATGAGGGGGAAGAGCCGGAGAACAGCGTGACAGCTGTGAACGAGCAACCACCGGGGAACCGGGAAAATCAGGAAGATAGTGGCGGGGAAGTGCTGCTAGCTAATGTGACTCCGGTGGTTAAGAGAAGGATACGGTCGATTGAAGAAGAACACAGAAAGTTCCAAGAGAAATGGACAGACATGTTTTTTTTTGCACTGCATGATGCGACCTGCTCACTCTTGTCTTATTTGCCAAAAGACAGTCAATTGTTTTAAACAAGGAAATTTAGAGTGTCATTTCCAATCACACCATGCCCATTTTGACAAAACATATCTGCCACAAAGCAACCTCAGAAACAACAAAATATCGCAACTCAAAGGACAGCTCAAAGGACAACAACAAATGATGAACATATCTAGCAGAGAAAACGACAGAGGCAACATATGAGAGACTCGCAAGAAACAAGAAGGCCTTCACAGATGCAGAAATTGTCAAAGAATGTTTTTTGGCCTGCAACTCTCTCACTCGACCATAACAAGACGCATAGAAGATATCGGCGAGGACATCGGTAAGCAATTGATTGCTGACATATTTATGGCGCCGTGTTATAGTCTTGCATTTGACAAAAGCACTGATGTAAGTGACATTGCCCAATTATGTGTGTGGGTCCGCTTCCCGCTCAATGGGTCGCACAGAGAGAAACTTTTATGTTTACTGCCTCTTCAGGGACAAACACGAGGAGAGGATATTCTGAAAGCCCTTGTTACATTTTTTGCTGATAATGACATTGACTGGTCACATCTTGCATCTGTGTGCACTGACGGTGCACCAAACTTGCGAGGGAAGGAGAAGGGACTCGTAGGCCTGATGAGAAAGAGAGAGGATATTCCCAAGTTTGTTACATTTCATTGTATCATTAATCAGGAAACACTTGTGTCTAAACTCAAAGACTGAATTACAGAATGTGATGCAGGACATCACCTGCCACCTGAACACAGTTAATCTCCAGCTCCAAGGGAAGGCTAAAACTCCGGGCAAAATGCTACGTGTGGTCACAGCATTTCAAGACAAAATCACCACGCTGTTCATACCTGACAGAGATTTTGTTCATTTCTCAAGCTCAGAGCAGTCACCACATCCAACACAGACCCACTGCAACATTTTAGCTATGATGGATTCGTGCATGTGTTGGAACAGTTGAAGTTGGAGTTTGAATCAAGATTCAATGACATCATGGAGTACAAGGACTTTTTCAACTTCCTTGAGAACCCCTTTCATGTGCCAGTGTCATCTCTGACCCCAGTCGTCACCACTCTCTGTCCTGACCGTGCTGGAATAGAGAGTGAGGTAGTAGAGCTGCAGGCAAATGACACATTGCAAGGTGAACTAAGATCAGGTGCTGCTGATTTCTGGAATCAGACACAGAGTATCCACTTCTGAAGCAGTGCGTGCAAAAGGTGACAATTTTTTGTCAGCACTTATTCATGTGAAGCAACATTTTCAACAATGAACATTGTGAAACAAAAACAGAGAAACAGACTGACCAATGGACACCTGGATTGCCTAACAAGGATTGCAACAACAGACTACAAATTTCGAATAAATTCAGTCAAAAAGCAGAAGGGACATTTTCGCTGTTCCAACTACTGAGGTAGCCTAACCCTTAATATGGGTCATACATGTGATGTAGCCTACTTGTTGTGTTGTATATATTATATATATATATATTTGTGATGTGATGTACATTAAATTAATTGCATGTGTTCTATTGCTTTGAATTTGCTTTCTATTGATAATTGATCATTTTTAAAGCTAATGTACAACAAATGTAAGATCTGTGCGGCCCTCAAAAAGATTGTCTCAACCCAAAGCGGCCCACTTAAAAAAAAATAGTGAGTTACACTGATCTACAGAATGTGTACAGGCAACCAGCAACAATAATAGATCAAGCTTAGCCTTGAGCTGATTCCAGGAAAATTCAAAGGTTACGACCCCGTTTAGTTATATTGAGAGAAAATGGAACAATGAGAGAAGACTGAGGATAAAAGCCAACATTACAGAATATCCTACATGTATGTAGGGTTCTGGGTAAGATATTAGGCCAGCTTCTTTCCGGTCTCTCTTCCTGGGCCTATGGCTCCTGCACAGTGTTCGATGTGCCAATTGATAACAAAAGGGAAGGCAAATTAGCTCTGGCTGAGAAAAGAGGCGTTCATTTAAACACCGTTTGTTTACTCAAAGATCCCAACCAAGAAGCTGAGTCTCTTGGGGTGACAGCAAGTCCCTTGGTGGGGGGGGGGGGGGGGGTGTTAAGCTGCGTTTTCATCTTCCGATTGCTACACCGTAAAAGACTGTGCCCTGAGGCGACTGTTGACATTGTGTTCCAAGCCGTCGCACTGTGGCGCTGATCCCCATTATTCTAATGTAGTTATATATCACAGCTAAATGGAAGGCGCTGTTACAGATTCATCTACATAAAAGAGTACTGTAGCGCCTCGAGGGCACAAACAGATGAGAGCGTTTAGTAAAGCCCCCGTCCCCCCTTACCCAACCTTCTCCCCCTGCGTAGCCTACCCTCTGCAGACTACACTGTTAACTTGTCACTTGTCATCGCCAAGAAGCAAGTTACCAAATGCCAAATGCCCCCCCCCCCCCACACACACACACAAACTTCCCTCTGCGACAAATAGAGCTATTCCCTCTGCAAACGTTTGTCTCAGATGATGAAAGAGTATTTTTCTCCCTCTGATTTCTACTGTGGCGTGTGGATGTGATCAGAGGGACACCGTGTTCATGTCTCTCTCTATCTTCTCTCTCCATCTCTCTGCATAATGTAGTCTGTTTCATTCCTCCTACGATGGGTGTACTGGAGCAAACAGGTTTCCAGCTGATGGCTGTGTGACGCCCAGACTGTTTCATCACCGCCCGTCTTTCTGTGGGGCTGTCACTATCGCTGCCGCCGTCACCACTGCGAGGAAACCCCCGCCCCTGACGTCACCACATTGTAATCCACAGCTGATTGACAGCGGCATTGGAAATGGCTGGCGCTTTTACAAGGGGGGCAGCCTGTAGTGTGTGTGTTTGTGTGTGTGTGTTTGTGCGCGTGTGTGTAGGGTTATATTGAAATGGATGAGATGGACCATAACGGTCTTCAAAGAGGCCATTCGTCCCCATTGACCAGGTGCTGCCCCTACGGTGCATTGACCAGGTGCTGCCCCTATGTTGCAAGTCTGTAATGAATGTTAATGACAGTGCATGTTATTAAGCCTGATGTCTGAGTGCTCTGGCCTTAGGACAACGTTGCCTGAGTGTATGTACACATACGAGGAGGAGACCGGTAAAATACGTCAAAGGCCATCTGGGACGGCTGGTTCCTAATCAGATTACCTCCGGTTCAATCTGGGTTGGGGGGTGCAGTCCAACGTCTGGCAATTTGCGCTGGGCCCAGCTGTGGTTTCATTGGAGGACCTGCAACATTCATTCTCTTTGACCCCATTACCCTAAGACCGGCCTGCCCTGGATGGGCCAGGGCCAGGTTTGTCCCCTGTGTTTGTTGACCCTGTTACACTACGACCGGTGACTTGAAGGAAGAACTAGCGTGTCAGTGTGTCAGACAAGCTGATGACTCTGCTCCATGTATGCACTCCCGCTCCCCCTCCCTTCTATCCATCCATCCATCCATCCATCCATCCATCCATCCATCCATCCATCCATCCATCCCCCTCTCTCTCTCTCTCTCTCTCTCTCTCCCCTCCGCTTCTGCCTCTCTCTCTCTCTCTTTCTTCTCCTTTTCTCTCGCTCCCTCGCTCTGCCTACTGTCTAGCTCTGTGACGGTAATTAGTGTTGAAAATGACATTTTCAGCAAAAGCTTTCAAATGCTATTTAGTTCTCCCCTTGAGCTAGAGAGCCTGCCTCAACCCCACACACCCTTCCTTGTTACTGTATCTCTGTCTTATGATCGCTGTGCATCTTGATGCTTGCGCTTTTGGTTATTTGCGTACAGTATGTTCTCAGCTTAGATATTTTCTCAATTTTTTTTACTCTCTTTTCCCATAATATGTGAGCTTTACGTTTGGATGTGTTTTCTCCTGAATCGAGCCTGGAGCTAAGTAATGTGTGTGTGTGTGTGTGTCAATATAGTAAGTGTGTGTTTGTGTTGTGAGGGAGATTGCCGGAGCAGTTTGGCACTTCCCAGCTGGACCTGCCAGAGCCTCATAGTGCTGACGCAGTGCAAAGGTCATCCAAACCACAGGGGGCAGCGTCCACACTTCAGACACCCCGCCAGGCTGTTTTCTCTCCCCCTCTGCTTCACCACGGGCGTCTGCTGACCTCTCTCTGGGTCACAGGAGTGACACTTCTCCGTGTCACAGCCCAGAAGCATCAATACCGCCTCCCTTCCCCACTTGGCCACCTGACCTGATACCCTACAATATGTACAGTAAGAACAATTCCCAATAGAAGGGTTGTATCAGGGTTGTCTTTCTCTGTTTGTTATTGCTGGGCTGGACCTGTACTGTACATACTCTACATTCAATACATTGGCTTTCCTGCGGTGGAACACAGTGGGCAGCTCTGATGGGAAGGGTGGCATGCTTCCAATTGGGTCTACTAGGCTGTCACTCAAGTTATCCCTGCCCCTCAGTACTGGCCTTCATTTCCTAGCACAGTGGAAACAGAGCCACACTGACGCTGTCTGACTGACTCCCATTGAATGAGATATCCAGAGTGTTCTGGTTAGCTTTCTGTTCTTCAAACAGATTGGTTTCATTCTGCATTGTAAATAAACTGCTGTAAAATAGATAATGTTAACAACTTAGTTACACCACAAGGTGATGTGCAGTACTTTTTGTACCCAAATGTAAACCTAGTTACCCCATTGATAGAGACATCATCTCATATGTCAGCTATTGTATAGTAGCAGCACTACAAACACACTGTCTGTAGTGTCTCAGGGAGACAGCAGCAGAGCTGCTTAGTGTGACAGTCT
Organism: Thymallus thymallus; assembly: GCA_023634145.1. Classification (NCBI taxonomy): domain Eukaryota; kingdom Metazoa; phylum Chordata; class Actinopteri; order Salmoniformes; family Salmonidae; genus Thymallus; species Thymallus thymallus. The sequence continues at coordinate 22,207,042 of CM042378.1, forward strand.
CTCTCACAGGGCTCCAGCCTCCGACTGCAGTTATCCAGGAGAGGATGATGGCGTCTTTGTCAGGGTTTTTCTTCCTTGGTGAACAGGCCGGATCTCCGGTCCCCCAGTCACCCATCTGGCACATGTCTGTGATATGCCTCTTAGAGCTGAGAGAGGTGTACACCACTGCTCTCTGCTCCTGTCACCGCTCTGCTCTACACCGCTCCACACCGCCTTTGACTCCCTGCCGTTGTCACAGTAACCATCTCACCTTCCCTCCCCAGTCACACCTAATGAGAGGAGTGTGTCTGCTGGAGGACAGAGAGAGGGAGGGAGGGAGGGAGATGGAGCGAGGGGGAATGGAGAGCAGAGGCAGACAGAGAGAATGAGGGAGAGCAAAGGGGAGGGAGGGAAATGGAAATCTAGGGGTGAGGCAAAAGGCAAAGACAGAGAGGGATATATCACAGATGGCTGAATTTGTGTTTTTTTATCCCCCATACTGCATCAGATTCTTCACTTCCCTGTCAGTTGACCAAAGAATAATTCTAAAAAAGGAACAGCTAAGCCTAAACATCAGCGCCACAGGTAACTTCCACAAAGCTGAGAACGATCTGAGAGACAAGGCAAGAAAGGGCGTTATATGCCATCAAAAGGAACATAAAATCTGACATACCAATTAGGATCTTGCTAAAAATACTTGAATCAGTTATGGGGTCTGCTCACCAACCAATAATTCACAAAATGGGACAAACACCAAATTCAGACTTTGCATGCAGAATTCTGCAGATATATCCTTTGTGTACAACGTAAAACACCAAATAATGCATGCAGAGTAGAATTAGGCCGATACCCGCTAAAACCTTCCATAACAAAGCCATCACGCACAGTGAGATGAACCTGGAGTCCCCTAAGCTACTACTTGACACATTGGAAACAATTTACAAAAAAACTGAGCAAACTAGCATGCTATTTGGCCCAGTGGCAGATTACCTGACCACTGTGACTGACCCAAAATTAAGGAAATCTTTGACTATGTACAGACTCAGTGAGCATAGCCTTGCTATTGAGAAAGGCTGCCAAGAGAAGACAGGCTATGTGCACGCTGCCCCCACAACAACTAAGCTGCACTTCCTAACTTCCTGCCAAATGTATGACCAACAGGTCACAAATCTTGCTGAGACAAATACTTCCCTCAGATTAGACAGACCAGTGAAGAACAAACACCATTGTAAATACAACCTATATTTTTATGTTTATTTATTTCCCTTTTTGTAGTTTAACTATTTGCACATCATTATAACACTTTTCAATAAAATTACATTTGAAATATCTTTGTAATCTTTGTGAGTGTAAAGTTTACTGTCAAGTTATTATTTCACTTTTGTTTATTATCTATTTTAGAGAGAGAGCGAGAGAGAGAGACTGTTCCCATTGCTATCTATCACCACCTGTGTATGTCCATAGACATCCAATTTCCCTGGATTAAGGAAATTGTGATTACAATCTGAGATTAACATTCAATTAAAGGTAAATGTCCCCGGCACTGTTGCTTTCGGCTGCATTCTGCTCAATTAATACTCAATGAGTTGAATGTAATAACTGTTATCACCTACTAATAGTGCTTGAGGTAGGCTTGTGTACTGTACAATGATGTGCTCTCCATGTGTGATGTTGAATAGCAGCTGTAGGAGCCCTATTAGACCAGGGCTCTTCAACCCTGTTCCTGGAGAGCTAACATCCTGAACGTTTTCGCTCCATTCCTAATATAGCACACCTGATTCTAATAATTAGCTGGTTAATCAGCTGAATCAGGTTAGCTGAAACTGGGGTTGGAGTGAAAACCTACAGGAGAGTATCTCTTCAGGAACAGGGATGGAGTGAAAACCTACAGGAGGGTAGCTCTCCAGGAACGGGGTTGGAGAGCCCTGTACTAAACCCAGAGCTGTTGCCAACGGCTCCAGACCTGTTGCCCTGCTGTGTGTGAACATCTGTTCCTCAATGCTACAATAATGTTTAAACTCCTGTATGTCTGTAGTGGTGCCATAAAAGCCCCATCCGGAGCCATGAATCAAGGCTCCAGGGCCAGCCCAGATTGCCAATTATGCACTTGAATGGTGCCACCAAACACAAAGCGAGAGCAGGTGATGATGACAATTTGAGTGAAAAAAAGCTTCCCCAACAACGACAACATGCCTGTGGTTTGCATGCGATTATATTTATATACCTATCTTGACCGGAGGGAGATGTAAAATGTTCTGTGCTTTTATGCCTCTGTCCTGTGTGTGTGTGTGTGTGTGTGTGTGTGTGTGTGTAGTTACCGGCGTTCTGTCAGCAGTCTTTAATGTTGTTTTATTATCTTTCATTGACAATTACCCCAGGTTTAATTAAGGCCAGTTTACATGGCCCACTAATTGTTTGTGTGATTAACGGCACATTTTGGACAGCCCTTAATAGAGTTAAAGCACAGGGAATGGATGTCACACCTTAACCCTGTGTTATGACTGACCCAGGGTGGCCTGCTGAACTGGCAGGGAATGGATCTCACACCTTAACCCTGTGTTTTGACTGACCCAGGGTGGCCTGCTGAACTGGCAGGGTTGGACTGTTGCCCTTTGCCAATATGAGGCTGTCAGATGGCTTATGGAAGGGTCATATTGGCTATCTGTGTGTATGTTGGAATCTGGATTGCGATTTGAACCGTATGGATTACATATCTTTACTTTATGAATAAGGTATGGCTATACTGTATAATACAGAGGCAATCAGAAGAATGGTCAGATGTCAATTCTGTACATGAACAATCCTCTTCTCTAGAACGTCAAATTCACACGTGATCATCCAAGTGAAGATCTCCTCAATCCACTAGTTTCTCGGACTATCAGTCCCTGTTTGTTCAGTAATCAAGTGTCGGTGACAATCTTAACAGTCGTGAACATCAGACTGAGCAGCGCTCAGATTCACTCCAGTTTTTCACCGTCAACTTAATTAGTCACATCTGAGTTTAATTACATCGAGTGGAGGAAGTCGTAATCTCAACTAGATCAAATTAAGCTCTATGCAAATCCTGAAGTGTCTCGTTTCTGTCTCTGTGGTGACAATCTATCTTTGCGGCGGGAGTCACATGACGCTTCTCGGTTGTTAAATGGGATCTTAACACTGGAAATCAACCCATTAGAATTGTTAAGTGAGTGTCTGCCTACCTCCTCCATGAGAATAGACTAATATTATGTGTGAAAGTTTGGCTAGAAAAAAGAAAGTGTGTATATACTGTATGTAAGACATACGGTACGCCTAAATTGTGTTTTCAGAACCTCTTTAAGGTTTATGTAACAGGGATATTAGTAATAGCCTAGCTATAGAGAATTAATAAGAATACTATTTAGGCCAAGTAGCTATAGGAGTGGAGGGTGAAAAATGTTGGTGGTTACTCAATCCAATGATAAGATAATACAATGATAACATCACAGAAAGGTCAAATCCCTGAGCTGACTTGGTGAAAAATGAGCAAGACACTTAACTCTAATTGATCCAGGGTCACGCAAAAATAATGGCTGATCCCTGGCTGTGACCCCGCTCTCTGAGGGTGTCTCGGGGAGTGGGACATGCAAAAATCTAATTTACAATTCACATGCGTATAATACACACTTGTACATGTGTGAAAAAGGACAAAATGTACGCACCCACATTATTATTATTATTATTATGAGAAACAAGATTCTCTGGTCTGATGAAACCAAGATTGAACTGTTTGGCCTGAATGCCAAGCGTCACGTCTGGAGGAAACCTGGCACCATCCCTACTGTGAACCGTGGTAGCAGCATCATGCTGTGGGGATGTTTTTTAGCGGCAGGGACTTGGAGACTAGTCAGGATCGAGGCAAAGATGAACGGAGCCAAGTACAGAGAGATCCTTGATGAAAACCTGCTCCAGAGCGAAGGTTCACCTTCCAACAGGACAACGATCCTAGGCACATAGCCAAGACAACGCAGGAGTGGCTTCAGGACAAGTCTCTGAATGTCCTTGAGTGACTCAGCCAGAGCCCGGACTTGAACCAGATCGAACATCTCTGGAAAGAACTGAAAATAGTTGTGCAGCGACGCTCCCCATCCAACCTGACAGAGCTTGAGAAGATCTGCAGAGAAGAATGGGAGAAACTCCCCAAATGCAGGTGTGCCAAGCTTGTAACGTCATACCCAAGAAGACTCGAGACTGTAATCGTTGCCAAAGGTGTTTCAGCAAAGTACTTAGTAAAGGGTCTGAATACATATGTAAATGTGATATTTCAGTTTTTTAGATTCTTCAAAGTAGCCACCCTTTGCCTCGATGACATTTTCGCACACTCTTGGCATTCTCTCAACCAGCTTCACCTGAAATGCTTATCCAACATTCTTGAAGGAGTTCCCAAATATGCTGAGCACTTGTTGGCTGCTTTTCCTTCACTCTGTGATCCAACTCATCCCAAACCATCTCAACTGGGTTGAGATCAGGTGATTGTGGAGGCCAGGTCATCTGATGCAGCACTCCATCACTCTCCTTCTTGGTCAAATAGCCCTTAAACAGCCTGGAGGTGTGTTGGGTCATAAGCGCAATCCAGATGGGATGGCGTATCGCTGCAGAATGCTGTGGTAACCATGCTGTTTAAGTTTGCCTTGAATTCTAAATAAATCACTGACAGTGTCACCAGCAAAGCACACCCACACAATCACACCTCCTCCTCTATGCTTCACGGTGGGAACCACACATGCAGAGATAATCTGTTCACCTACTCTGCATCTCACAAAGACACAGCGGTTGGAACCAAAACTCTCACATTTGGACTCATCAGACCAAAGGACAGATTTCCACCAGTCTAATGTCAATTGCTCGTTTTCCTTTTCCCAAACAAGTCTCCTTTAGTAGTGGTTTCTTTGCAGCAATTCAACCATGAAGGCCTGATTCACACAGTCTCCTCTGAACAGTTGATGTTGAGATGCGTCTGTTACTTGAACTCTGTGAAGCATTATTTGGGCTGCAATTTCTGAGGCTGGTAACTCTAATGAACTTATCCTTGGCTGGGCTTCATTATATATTCGTTGCCAAACCCACTGGCTCCAGGTCATCTATAAGTCTTTATTAGGTAAATCCCCGCCCTATCTCAGCTCACTGGTCACTATAGCAACACCCACCCGTAGCATGCGCTCCAGCAGGTATATCTCACTGGTCACCCCCCCAAAGCCAACACCTCCTTTGGCCGCCATTCCTTCCAGTTCCCTTCTGCCAATGACTGGAACGAATTGCAAAAATCATTGAAGCTAGAGGTTCCTATCTCCCTCAATAACTTTAAGCATCAGCTGTCAAAGCTGCTTATCGATCACTGCACCTGTATATAGCCCTTCTGTAAATAGCCCACACTACTACCTCATCCCCATATTTATTTTTGTTATTTTCACTAATCTTGCACTCCAGTATCTCTATTTGCACATCATAATTTGCACATCCTTCATTCCTGTGTTAATGATGATAATCTGTAATTTATTTCACCACTATGGTCTATTTATTGTCCTACCTCCTAACCTTACTGCATTTTGCACTACATTTTGCACTCTGTATATAGATTTTCTATTGTGTTTTTGACTATGTTTGTTTACTGTGTAACTCTGTGCTGTTTTTGTCGCACTGCTTTGCTTTGTCTTGGCCAGGTCGCAGTTGCAAATGAGAACTTGTTCTCAACTGACCTACCTGGTTAAATAAAGGTGAAATAAAATAAAAGGTAACTCTGGGTCTTCCTTTCCTTTGGCGGTCCTCATGAGAGCCAGTTTCACCATAGCGCTTCATGGTTTTTGCGACTGCACTTAAAGAAACTTTAAAAGTTCTTGAAATTTTCCAGATTGACTGACCTTCATGTATTAAGGTAATGACGGACTGTCGTTTCTCTTTGTTTATTTGAGCTGTTTTTGCCATAATATGGACTTGGCCTTTTACCAAATAGGGCTATCTTCTGTATACCACACCTCCCTTGACACAACACAACTGATTGGCTCAAACACATTGAGAAGGAAAGAAATTCCACAAATTAACTTTCAACAAGGCACACCTGTTAATTGAAATGCATTCCAGGTGATTACTTCATGAAGCTGGTTGACAGAATGCCAAGAGTGTGCAAAGCTGTCATCAAGGCAGAGGGTGGCTACTTTGAAGAATCTAAAATATATTTTGATTAGTTTAACACTTTTTTGGTTACTACATGATTCCATATGTGTTATTTAATATTTTTGATGTCTTCACTATTATTCTACAATGTAGAAAATACTCAAAATAAAGAAAAACCCTTGAATGAGTAGGTGTGTCCAAACTTTTGACTGGTACTGTATATACGTTTTACAGACACAGTATATTTTACATTTCTTATCTTGTTATTAGTCCCACCCTTCAGCTCCATTCAACTCCTCCCATCTATCCCTTAAAACCATCCATATTGGACCTATATTTGCCATATATTTTTCAACTGTGCTATGATGCTTCACAAAAGTTCTGAACCTTTTTATTCTCATAGTTTCTGCAGATTGTTAATTAAAGATAAACATTTTTGCTAAAAGTATTATTATATTATTGATCGATTGACTATGACTTTTCAAATCACCCAGTATTGCTATCTGCAGCGTTAATGTTGCAATTCTTCAGCCATTCCTGGATCTGTGACCAAAAACAACCTTAAGGTGCATTACTGTCACCAACTGGACTGGAGTGTGGACCTTGTTAATATTTCAATCACCCACGTGGGCTGGTATGCTTGTAAAAAACAATGAGAAGATGGGAGAGGTGGGACTTGCAGTGTGTCTAAAATAGAACTAAGTTGGCTAAGCAGACGTGTTCAGTTTGGATGAAATTATTGAATAACATGTATGTGTAAATGTATTTTGCAACTGTGTAGGGTGGCTGTGTAAACACAGCCTAGGAGTCTGAGTCCACACAACCGCGCATGACAGTGGGGAATGTGCACATACAGTAGCCTTCCCTCAGTTAGATCTTTGTGATTGACTTATACAAAACCGATCCTCAATATGCAGATGCTCAGATCAGATTTCTTTGCTCTGAAGTGCTTTTAAAAAAAAAGATTTTGCACATGACCTGCCGCTACCATGACAACCACCCCAAAAGAACATTGACAGGAAATGAGAAATGCATCTGATATGGGTCACATGTAAAACTGAGTGTGGGCAGTCAGGAAAAAGATTGCATATAGAAAGAATATCAGATCTGGGTCTCTTAGGATGGCTGTGGAAAGACAGCCTTAGACTTGGCTGTGCGAGTAAACATTTTAATTGGACGCATCGGGGCGAGCTGCACATTCTACCTGGTCACCTCAATCAAAACGTCCTATTTTTGGGGCGGATAAAACCATGATTTGGTCAAACAGTAAAGTGCATTATCCTCATGATTCCAGTTATGAAAGTGCCACTGTGCTTGTATCTGGGGTCGGCTGCTGGAATGAGCGAGCCTCTCACACTCTCTCTCCCCCCTCGTTACCCTGAAAATGCATTTTGATTGTATAACATTTCAATGGCGGGAAAAAACACCACTTTGTTTAAAGAGGGTCTCTGCTTTCTGTAGGTCTAATTTTTATTTATTAACATTTTCAATTTTGAACTCAAAGCACACGTTTTGACAATCGAGGTACACTACATGACCAAATGAATGTGGACACCTGCTTGTCGAACATCTCATTCCAAAATCATGTGCATTAATATGGAGTTGGTCCCCCTTTGCTGCTATAACAGCCTCCACTCTTCTGGGAAGGCTTTCCACTAGATGTTGGAACATTGCTGAGGGGACTTGCTTCCATTCAGCCACAAGAGCTTTAGTGAGGTCGGGCACTGATGTTGGGCGATTAGGCCTGGCTCGCAGTCGGCATTCCAATTCATCCCAAAGGTGTTTGATGGCGTTGAGGTGAGGGTTCTGTGCAGGCCAGTCTAGTTTTTCCACACCAATCTCAACAAAACGTTTATGTATGGACCTCGCTTTGTGCCCATTGGTATTGTCATGCTGAAACAGGAAAGGGCCTTCCACAAATTGTTGCCACAAAGTTGGAAGCACAGAATCGTCTAGAATGTCATTGTATGCTGTAGTGTTAAGATTTCCCTTCACTGGAAGTAAGGGGCCTAGTCCGAACCATGAAAAACAGCCCCAGCCATTATTCCTCCTCCACCAAATTTTACAGTTGGCACTATGCATTGGGGTAGTTAGCGTTTTCCTGGCATCCGCCAAACCCAGATTCGTCTGTCGGACTGCCAGATGGTGAAGCGTGATTCATCACTCCAGAGAGTGTGTTTCCACTGCTCCAGAGTCCTATGGGGGTGAGCTTTACACCACTCCAGCCGGCACTTGGTATTGTGCATGGTGATCTTATGCTGCTCGGCCATGGAAACCTATTTCTTGAAGCTCCCGACGAACAGTTTTTGTGCTGATGTTGCTTCCAGAGGCAGTTTGGAACTCGGTAGAGTTTTGCAGCCGAGGACAGATGATTTTAACGCGTTATGCGCTTCAGCATTCGGCGGTCCCGTTCTGTGAGCTTATGTGGCCTACCACCTCGCGGCTAAGCCGTTGTTGCTCCTAGATGTTTTCACTTCACAATAACAGCACTTACACTTGACCAGGGCAGCTCTAGCAGGGCAGAAACTTGATGAACTTGGAAAGGTGGCATCCTATGACGGTGCCTCGTTGAAAGTCACTGAGCTCTTCAGTAAGGCCATCCTACTGCCAATGTTTGTCGATGAAGATTGCATGGCCGTGTGCTCGATTTTATACACCTGTCAGCAACGGCTGTGGCTGAAATAGCAAATCCACAAATTTTAAGGCGTATCCACATACTTTTGTATAGTTTATCTGATACAGCTTTGAAATATGGAGCGTGCGAAATGCACATCGGCCATCGCCAGTGCACTAGGCCTCATTGGGTAGTAGGCCTACTACTACCGATGCAACGTTTACTGTATTTACTGTTAGATTCATCTTTTTTTTTTGCCACCAACTGAAAAGATTAGTACCACCTGGGGAAAACATTCGTCTGGAGCACATTAATCAGTTTAATACCCTACATTTGCAACCCTTTTCAAGTCGTCAACATTGCCTCTCTGTACTGCATATGCTGTATGTCAGACATGGTATGATATTATAACCTACACTTAATGCTCTCATTGACATAATAGCTCTCATCAACATCATAGAAATGGCATTATAAAATAAATGTGATTGATTTATTGATTGATAATTCTGTAGAGCTACATGATAAAGGGAGCTCTTATTTACACCACACCACTTCAGCTGCTGGCTGTATGTTTGTTGTCATGCAGTGCTTTGTCAATTTACACAACAGCTGTGCATTTTTTATGCAGTCACTAGTTCTGATATGGGGATCATCCCTTATCAGTAAATATTGCATTAAGGCCAACTATGGAGGCCCAGAACTCTGGAGGAGGCCTCCTGCTTGTGGACCGAAACACTCATTTATGAATGGACCGTCCACAGCCAATCACCATCATCCCATAGATTAAATCAAGTTGGGTTTTGCTGAGATGATTTTCTTCTTATGTCAAATCTGCTCAAAGAGTCCTACCAGTGAAATCTTCTGGGTTATTCATGCCGTGGCAGAAGACATGATGCCATATTGAGTGGCTTCCATAACAGATTAAGGAGTTTTGTATCATAATCTCACATTACAGAATACAGCTCGCAGCAACCATCTCAGGCAGTCAGACATGGGGGAAAGAGGGAGAGAGGAAGAGGGTGGATGAGAGGGAGAGAGAGAGGGAGGGAGGAGGAGGAGAGGGGCAGGGAAGCGGGACAAAGGGAGAGGGGGAGAAAGGAGGAGAGGGGGAGAAGAGAGGGGAGGGAGGGAGGAAGGGGAGGGGGGCTGGTTTCCTCAGACAGCTGGTGATGAGGATGTGTTACTCCCTGTAGCATGCCTCCTAGTCTGGCCGCTGAATATGTGATGATGAGTAATCACCAGAGATACTGTATGAGATGCATAAAAACAGAGCAACGTTGCAACTAAGACATCGATTTAAGGTTGGTTTTGCGTTTCTCCGCACAATGGTTAAGTTTAGGATTTGGGGAGGATAAACTGATCCTAGATCTGTGCATAAGATATAAAAACACAGGGAGATGGAATTTCACGTGACACATTGAGCCATCATTTCTAATAGTGACATATTGAGCCATCATTTCTAATAGTGACATATTGACCTTTGCTGACAAGAATGATTACAAACAAAATAATTCACTTTGCCTATTGGAGGAAATGTAAAGTAGCATCCGTACTCATTTAGTTCTGTCTCAACATATTCAATATATCTCTAACCTCTTTCTTAAGTTGTGTTGGTTGTGTCATTGGCATCAAGTAAGTAAACACAGTGTAGTGTTTGAAGTTGAGGAACAAGGCAGTGTGTACAGTGGGGAGAACAGGTATTTGATACACTGCCGATTTTGCAGGTTTTCCCACTTACAAAGCATGTAGAAGTCTATCATAGGTACTCTTCAACTGAGAGTGACGGAATCTAAAACACACATTGTATGATTTTTAAGTAATTAATTTGCATTTTATTGCATGACATAAGTATTTGATACATCAGAAAAGCAGAACTTAATATTTGGTACAGAAACCTTTGTTTGCAATTACAGAGATCATACGTTTCCTGTAGTTCTTGACCAGGTTTGCACACACTGCAGCAGGGATTTTGGCCGACTCCTCCATACAGACCTTCTCCAGATCCTTCAGGTTTCGGGGCTGTCGCTGGGCAATACGGACTTTCAGCTCCCTCCAAAGATTTTCTATTGGGTTCAGGTCTGGAGACTGGCTAGGCCACTCCAGGACCTTGAGATGCTTCTTACGGAGCCACTCCTTAGTTGCCCTGGCTGTGTGTTTCGGGTCGTTGTCATGCTAGAAGACCCAGCCACGACCCATCTTCAATACTCTTACTGAGGGAAGGAGGTTGTTGGCCCCATCCATCCTCCCCTCAATACGGTGCAGTCACCCTGTCCCCTTTGCAGAAAAGTATACCCAAAGAATTATGTTTCCACCTCCATGCTTCACGGTTGGGATGGTGTTGTTGGGGTTGTACTCATCCTTCTTCTTCCTCCAAACACGGCGAGTGGAGTTTAGACCAAAAAGCTCTATTTTTGTCTCATCAGACCACATGACCTTCTCCCATTCCTCCTCTGGATCATCCAGATGGTCATTGGCAAACTTCAGATGGGCCTGGACATGCGCTGGCTTGAGCAGGGGGACCTTGCGTGCGCTGCAGGATTTTAATCCATGACGGCGTAGTGTGTTACTAATGGTTTTCTTTGATACTGTGGTCCCAGCTCTCTTCAGGTCATTGACCAGGTCCTGCCGTGTAGTTCTGGGCTGATCCCTCACCTTCCTCATGATCATTGATGCCCCACGAGGTGAGATCTTGCATGGTGCCCCAGACCGAGGGAGATTGACCGTCATCTTGAATTTCTTCCATTTTCTATTAATTGCGCCAACTGTTGTTGCCTTCTCACCAAGCTGCTTGCCTATTGTCCTGTAGCCCATCCCAGCCTTGCGCAGGTCTACAATTTTATCCCTGATGTCCTTACACAGCTCTCTGGTCTTGGCCATTGTGGAGAGGTTGGAGTCTGTTTGATTGAGTGTGTGGACAGGTGTCTTTTATACAGGTAACGAGTTCAAACAGGTGCAGTTAATACAGGTAATGAGTGGAGAACAGGAGGGCTTCTTAAAGAAAAACTAACAGGTCTGTGAGAGCCGGAATTCTTACTGGTTGGTAGGTGATCAAATACTTATGTCATGCAATAAAATGCAAATTAATTATTTAAAAATCATACAATGTGATTTTCTGGATTTTTGTTTTAGATTCCGTCACTCACAGTTGAAGTGTACCTATGATAAAAATTACAGACCTCTACATGCTTTGTAAGTAGGAAAACCTGTAAAATCGGCAGTGTATCAAATACTTGTTCTCCCCACTGTATGTGTTGAGGCCAGAGAGACAAGCTAGCAGCTGACAATGCTCCAGAAGCAGCATACAGACAGTACTAATGACTCCTCGTCTGTTTTCCCCCTCAGACTGAGCTAATATAGTTTTTGCTGGGTAATGAAACCGAGACGGGAGAGCATATTCCCAGTAATTGATCCTGCTGGCTACCGCCGAACTTTAACGAGCTAAACGAGGAGGAAAACCCTCCCAGCCAAGAGCAGAGTTGTTATAAGAGAGAGAGAGAGAGAGAGAGAGAGAGAGAGGGGGGGGGGGGGGAATGAATGCATGCAAGTTAGACAAATGCAATTTCTAATACAAAGACGTTCCTGGGGTTTATCCATGGTTTCTGTGACGGCGGCATGCTGTAGCAGATCAAAGAGAGGAGTGTAAAATGGTTGGAGAGAGGGCTGCTTGAGCATTCACTCCTTTTTCTTCTGCTGGAGAGAGGGAGGGAGCATGTGGACAGAGCACTCCCTCTTTCATCTCTTACAACATCCACTGGGGGTTTGGGATATTGTGAATTTTGGAGTGAAATATTTCAAAAGGGTTGCAGAACTGAAGGTTCATCTCTCCTCTACCATGTTGTCTCTGTACTGCTGGGTAGAAATCTAAGGGTTGCTGCAACTGTTGTCTTGTCTTTTTTTCCCTGATCAAACACGCCTTTCATTTTCACCTGATAATACGGTCTGACATTGATTAACCAGGAGGACACCCAGACTGATAAATGCTATGTCTGCCTCTGAAAATTACTGTGCACTGAATCATCTCAGGGCTGGGTTTACTTTCTGAATAATTGTTCAATGTTAGGCTACTTATTCATTTTCCGTCCTCTATGCAACAGATTGTCAACCTGCCTCCAGATATTATATCTTTAAATGTATCTAGACAGTGGAACCTCATACAGCACATACGATTTAGACATTTGACAGCTCACAAGACACAAGTAGTTCTAGTTCATGTGGTTGTTGATTAGTGCTGACTACATAATCACATAACAGCCATTTATTATAGGTTGATTGCTGATGTTTTTAATTAACCCATTTCTCCTCTTCTTTTCTCTTCCATGCATACCTTGAAATTCTTCTGGAAGCAGGTAAGCCAAATAAATATATTGTACTGTATTAAATGATGGTATTATTGTACTGAAACTAAAATATTGTAGTTTAGACAGCAGATTCAAATTTTTGTCAGGTGCTTCATCAGCATCTCTAATCAGTAGTATCTGACCCCTTGACTTTTTCCACATTTTGTTAAATAAAAAAATAATCCTCATCAATCTAAACACAATACCCCATTTTTTTTTCTATTTTATTCAATATAAACAACTGAAATATCACATTTACATAAGTATTCAGACCCTTTAATACGTACTTTGTTGAAGCACCTTTGGCAGTGATTACAGCCTCAAGTCTTCTTGGGTATGACACTACAAGCACACCTGTATTTGTGGAGTTTCTCCCGTTCTTCTCTGCAGATCCTCTCAAGCTCTGTCAGGTTGGATGGAGAGCGTTGCTTTAAAGCTATTTTCAGGTCTCTCCAGAGATGTTCGATAGGGTTCAAGTCAGGACTCTGGCTGGGCCACTCAAGAACATTCAGATACTTGTCAGGAGTTGTATTCAGATACAACTCCTGCGTTGTCTTGCCTGTGTGCTTAGGGTCATTGTCCTGTTGGAAGGTGAACCTTCACCCCAGTCTCAGGTCCTGAGCTCTCTGGAGCAGGTTTTCATCAAGGATCCCTCTGTACTTTGCTCTGTTTATCTTTGCCTCGATTCTGACTAGTATCCCAGTCCCTGCAGCTGAAAAACATCCCCACAGCATGATGCTGCCACCATCATTCACAGTAGGGATGGTGCCAGGTTTCCTCCAGTTTTGACACTTGGCATTCAGGCCAAAGAGTTCAATCTTGGTTTCATCAGACCAGAGAATCTTGTTTCTCATGGTCTGAGAGTCCTTTAGGTACCTTTTGTCAAACTCGAAGCGAGCTGTCATGTGCCTTTTACTGAGGAGTGGCTTCCGTCTGGCCACTCTACCATAAAGGCCTGATTGGTGAAGTGCTGCAGAGATGATTGTCCTTCTAGAAGGTTATCCCATCTCCACAGAGGAACTCTAGAGCTCTGTCAGCGTGACCATCGGGTTCTTGGTCACCTTCCTGACCAAGGCCCTTCTCCTCCGATTACTCAGTTTGGCCTGGTTGCCGGCTCTAGTAAGAGTCTTGGTGGTTCCAAACTTCTTCCATTTAAGAATGATGGATGCCAATGTGTTCTTGGGGACCTTCAATGCTGCAGAATTGTTTTGGTGCCCTTCCCCAGATTGGTGCCTCAACATAATCCTGTCTCGGAGATCTAAGGACAATTCCTTCAACCTCATGGCTTGGTTTTTGCTCTGCACTGTCAACTGGGGGACCTTACATAGACTGGTGTGTGCTTTTCCAAATCATGTCCAATTTACCACAGGTGGACTCCAATCAAGTTGTAGAAACATCACACGAATGATCATTGGCAACAGGATACACCTGAGCTCAATTTCGAGTCTCATAGCAAAGGGTCTGAATACTGATGTAAATATTAAAAAACCTGTTTTCGTTTGGCATTATGGGGTATTGTGTGTAGATTGCTGAGTTTATTTAATTCATTTTAGAATAAGGCTGTAACGTAACAAAATGTGGAAAACGTCAACGGGTCTGAATACTTTCCGAAGGCACTGTATATGACTATCAAATAGCAAGTACGAGACAAATGACCAGAAGTCATCGCAGCATAAGGATGCCTGGATAGTTTTGGAGGAGTGTATGTAGTATAGAATACTAGGGTCTGGGTGTCTGTTGTGTGCTGCATGAAACAGAGACAACAGAGAGAGGCTGCTGAATGCTGAATATTCATGGCGTGTGCTCGATGCTTGGTTAGAGCCCAGAGATAAGACGTTTATGTTCTGCCAGCAGGGGAAAAAAGGCCAATGGGCACCGTGGAGACGTGTAGACATCAGTGGTTTAATGGCTTGAATCTAACTCGGGCCAATTAAAAGGCATGCAGCGTGCGCAGGGGTGGGCGGCCATTCATTTCAGGGGAAATTGAGGTTGAAATAAGCCATTGTTCAGCCACATGGCCACAGCATCGCATACTGAGTGCCAGCCCTACATTGCACTCTAAAGGGTAGATAGAGGAGAGAGAGAGAGAGAGAGATGAGGATTGCTGTCTTGGGTAGAGATTATGAACAGTGAATGCAGTGTGTGGAGAGAGATAGAGAGAGAAATGGAGAGAGAGAGAGACGTCCAAAGACATAGAGGGGGGGGGGGGGGGGAGAGATCGAGAGGCAGAGAGAGAGAGAGAGAGAGAAAGACACCCTGGGAGAGTGAGATAAAATGCTTTGCACTCCCTGTCTTTATGTGGATAGGAATTGTCTGGCTGTATTTTCTGCCTATCTCTGGGTGGATAGGGCCAGGGGTTGGAGTCGCCTTCCCCAGGTGTGACGTCAGCTGGACAGACACCACTCACTGCCGAATTGCTGACTGAGTAGGACACAATGGAGATTATACATCACAGCTTGTTGTCGTGTGTGGGGGGGGGGGGGGACCTCGCTTTGTGCATGGGGGTAATGTCGGAAGCACAGAATCGTCTAGAATGGCATTGCGTGCTGTAGCATTAAGATTTCCCTTCACTGGAACTTAGGGGCCTAGCCCGATCCATGAAAAACAGCCCCAGAGCATTATTCCTCCTTCACCAAACTTTACAGTTGGCATTATCCATTGGGACAGGCAGGGTTCTCCTGGCATCTGCCAAACCCAGATTCGTCCATTGAACTGCTAAATAGTGAAGCGTGATTCATAACTCCAGAGAACGCGTTTCCACTGCTCCAGAGTCCAATGGCGGCGAGCTGACGCTTAGCATTGCGCACAGTGATCTTAGGCTTGTGTGCGGCTGCTCGGCCATGGAAACCCGTTTCATGAAGCTCCCGATGAACAGTTCTTGTGCTGACGTTGCTTCCAGAGGCAGTGTGGAACTCGTTATTGAGTGTTGCAACCGAGGACAGACGACTTTTAAGTGCTACGCACTTCAGCACTCGTGGTCCTGTTCTGTGAGCTCTTGTGGCTAAGCCGTTGTTGCTCCTAGACGTTTCTACTTCACAATAACAGCACTTGCAGTTGACCGGAGCAGCTCTAGCAGGCTCTACCAGTTCACTTCACCTATTTTGTGGACCGAGTCCTCTTTGCATTCACATTGCTTTGTTTAGAAAGGAACCAAGATCTTTTCCCAACGTGCACTCTGGGTTTTTACAAAGTGAAAGACAAGCCATTCAATCACAATGTGTTATCGGACAGCTAGATATACCTACTTACATTTTGGAAGCTAATAGCAGTTAGTTAAAATATGAGACGTAATAATTGTAATCAGAAGATACTATTAACATGTACATTTTGATTGGTAACAGAATAAATATTAACAGAATAACTGCGTAATAAATAATGCTTTAATTTAAAATTGTACACCCAAAATAGGCTACTGCCCCTTTAAGAGCTAGAATAGATTTTGTACCCCATGTTGTGATTCTCACCAAATATATTTTCTTCTCACACTATTCAAACACCACAATCAATAAACAGCTTATGAAGACCTCTTAGCCTATAGATCACATATTGCAAACAAATAATCAGAACTGAAAACACTTTCTGTGTGTCCTTGACAATCGTTAATCAATATCCAAAAACTGCACACATTTCTTTCCGCAAACCTGCACATCATCATCTTTTCTCTTTTGTGGCGCCAATGTGAGAGGGTTTATGGCAGGGGAAACGGTGTTGCAGTAGTCTAATGAGTGGTGCGGGAATAATGACAAGCTAACCTGGGGAGCATTGTGTTCACATTGCCCTAAAAAAAGGGAACCGAACTCAGACCACCTCTAGAGATGGTCTCAGTTTGGTTCACTTCAGGGGCTCTTTTGAAGGGTCTGAGTTCCATTGGAGTATTCACACTGCACAAAAAAAGTTCACAAAACTTGTCTGAAAGGGACCAAGTGTGAAAACACCCTATAGCGCCCCTCTCTGTTGAGCTTTCAATATCCTCTTTTGATGGTTTTCTACTGTAACCCAGAGAGGCATTCTGCCTGCATGGCTGCTGAATGTGTCCACATGTGACCTTTGGTTAATGTCACACGCCACAGGCTTTCATGTCACCCCAACACAATATGACAGGACTTTTTTTCAAACCTCCATTTTCCTCCCCTGAAACAGAGGCGTCGTCATAGATATTTTAGTGTAGAGCAGGCGAGGCGGGCCACATTAATTATCCCTGTGAGTGGCCAGGGCAGTCAGCTGGAAAGGAGAGGCAGGGGCATGGTGGTGGAGTGTAGGAGGGGGGTTCCCCAAGGGCGGGGGCAATGGGCGAGGGATGCTAGACGTGTGCGCTTATATGTATGGAAAGGAAGTTTCCTACTCTACACTACATTTTTATAGAATCAGCATGCTAAGGTGTTCTGAAAAGCCACATTTGGATGTATTTCATTGATTTGTCATGTGTTTTTGGATACACATCAGTTTCAAAATCTTTATGAGTATTCCTGTCGAAAAAGGATCACATCCCTGTCAAATCTCACACAAAAAAGAGGATGAAGGCCTGTTTTATTACCAAAGTACTTCAGAGTGCACGTCTCTCTGAATGTTGGTGTACAAAAGTTATCACAGAAGTCCCTCCCTATTGAACTTGACAACAAACATCAGCACCAAGATAATACTCACAAGAGGCGTATAGGAGGGAGAAAGAGAAAGTAAAGAGAGGATGCAGAGATGCGGTAAGTGGCTGGAGAAAGACGAAGTATGGGGAGTATGACTGTATCAGTACGGTGTTGTGAGGAATGACAGAACAGAGGATACTGTAGGAGGGGCAGTGTCGGGCTGCATCCCAAATGGTACGCTATTCACTATATAGAGTACAACTTTTGACCAAGGCTCATTTGGGACAAAGCCCCAGGCAGAGACATGGCCCTTAGTTGGACGGGCCCCTGGCCCCTGGCCCCTGGCCCCTGGCTGCAGATAGTGGTTAACGAGCTCAGCCTTACAAAGCCATGTGTGTCATCTGATTACTGTAGCTCTACTGCATCCTCTGTCTCTCCCTCTTTTGTTCTCTCTCTCTCATTTAGGATGCTTAATTGGAGTCATTGTCTGAAAGGGCACTTGGGTTATATTGGGAAATTGACATTTTGTTGTTGTTCAGTATTAGATCGTTTTTATTAATTTATTTTTAGTGGGTAGATATATGTTTTTGCTGTTGGCTAAATGTGTCAAAAGTGGGACAATAAATGTGGGCTATTTAGGTGTAGTCTAGTCAAGATACAGAAGTATTGTAACACAACAATATCACAATCATCCTTCAGTATTGACCAAATGTAAAGCCAGCCTTTTCCACAAGCTTTTTAAAGTGCATGCATCAATATTTATAATGTCGCTGGAAGGAATAGCAGCCCTTTTAAGGAAGAGACAGCGTTATAGAGGCCGGCGTGCGGGATACATGACGAGACTACGTCGGCGAGTGGATAAACTGACTAGTTCTATTGGCGAAGGTGCAACAGGAAGTACCAGTGACGCGTTCAATATGGAAGTGGTCAGATGAAGCAGATGCTAAGCTACAGGACTGTTTCGCTAGCACAGACTAGAATATGTTCCGGTATTCATATGATGGCATTGCGTTTACCACATTCACCGGCTTCATTAATAAATGCATCGACGACGTCGTACCCACAGTGACCGTATGTACACAACCCAACCAGAAGCCATGGATTACAGGCAATAACCTCCCTGAGCTAAAGGCTATAGCTGCCGCTTTCAAGGAGCGGGACACTAATCCAGACACCCAAACACCCTGTATCCACTCCAATTTGCATACCGCCCCAGAAGATCCACAGATTACGCAATCTACAGTATATTGCACTCCACACTGCCCTTTCCCATCTGGACAAAAGCTCAGCATTCAACACCATAGTGCCCTCGAAGCTCATTACTGCTACTGGATCCTGGACATCCCGATGGGCCGCCCCCAGGTGGTGAGGGTAGGCAACAACACATCCACCCCACTGACCCTCAACATGGGGGCCCCTCAGGGGTGCGTGCTTAGGCCCCTCCTGTGCTCTCTGTTCACCCACTACTGCGTGGCCACGCACGACTCCAACACCATCATTAATCACAGATGACGATCAGACAGCCTACAGGGAGGAGGTCAGAGACCTGGCAGTGTGGTGCCAGGACAACAATCTCTCCCTCAATGTCAGGAAGACAAAGGAGCTGATCATGGACTACAGGAAACGGAGGGCACGCCCCCATTCACATTGAAGGGGCTGTAGTGGATCGGGTGGAGAGCTTCAAGTTCCTCAGTGTCCAATCACTAAGGAACTATCATGGTCCAAACACACCAACAGAGGAAGGCGCAAAGAATTGTCAAAGACTCCAGCCACCAATGTCATAGACTGTTCTCTCTGCTACCGCACAGCAAGTGGTTCCGGAGCACCTGAACAGCTTCTACCCCAAAGCCATAAGACTGCTGAACAGTTAATGAAATGGCTACCCAGGCTATTTGCATTGACCCCCTTTTTTTTGGCACAGACTCTTTTGCGCTGGCTTTATACACACTCACACATACTACACTGATCCCCCCCCCACCCCCCACCCACGCTGCTGCTACTCTGGTTATTATATATCCTGATTGCCTAGTATATTTTAGCCCTATCGACATGTATATTTTACCTGAATAACTACCATGTACCACTGCACATTGACTCAGTACCGGTACTCCTTGTATATAGCCTCGTTATTTTATTGTGTTACCATTTCCATTGTTGGGTAAGGGCTCGTAAGCATTTCACAGTAAAGTCTCCACCTGTTGTATTTGGCGCGTGTGACAATTAAGATTTGATTCAGTGGCCTGACAAGCCATGCATCATTTATGAAAGGCATTGTCAATACTTTTGATGGCTTTTTTCTCTCTCTGCTGTAATCAATTGACAGATTTATTACCACTATTTCATGTTGTTTCATGTGGGCTTCGTGCTTTGTTTCATAAAAAACTATTTTCCAAGCCGGTACTAGCCAGGCATATGTGTAGTATTGACTGCACCCCCAAGTGTTGAAGCAGGGCAGCTCAAGGCAGCATACAGCAGCTCTCAATCATGATAAGGGACTGCTTGAAACACAGTACTCTGAGGAATAATGGTTATTTTGAGTGTGTGTGTGCATTCGTGTGTGTGTGTACCGCACAGTAGAGTATTTGACTTGATTATTTGGGGGGGATGGGGTGCTTGCTGGAATTGAGGGAGAGGCAACAGTTGCCCTGACAACGTCAGTAGCTGTCAACACCTCCGTCTTAATAGTGACAAATGGTACTTATTACATCAGCGTTAATATCCCCCCATCTCCTTCAGATGAAGATACTTAGCCTGCACTGATCAAATTGTGTCAGCATAATTACTAAGAACAGACCCTATTAAAAGCCAGGGCTTCAGATTCAGTGTCGAGTCTCATGGTTAGGCCTATCATTCAGCTGCATCTCTGGGAGGCTGATGTAGACAACCCGTATACTAATGTCCAGAACTCTACTCTCTCAGACAGAAATACTGCACAAGGACTGGCAAGGCATAGACATAGGGCTCAATTCAATGGAATTGCACTGCAGTATTTACAGTACATAGGAGGAGCTTTTTCCCATGGTCAAATCAAATCACAGGATGGTTTTGAATCTACTTCTCTTACCAAGTAATTTGCAGTAATTTGTCAACAAAGACACTGCATTGTAAGTTAGTGTGCACGCGTATTACTATGAAATTATTAACCGGGCGCCAGTCCTTTCTTGGACAAAATTGGTCTTTGAAGAAGACCTGACATATGAGTTATTTACAATAACTCTATAAGACTACAATTTGAATAATAGTATTACATGTATTAATCTGAAGGTATGAATTATTTAAGAATCTATTGGAGTTCTTTCCCAGAATAACAAGACAAACACAAGTTCTTTATACAATCAACATTTAATAACGCTAATCTAAATATTTACAAACATGGTGAGAGTGATCATGAAAAGGTAGGGAATAGAATGAAAGACAAGAAGGAGACCTCAAGAAATCGGAATATTAAAGACGTGATACTCAGTCTGTTGTCCTTGGCTCTGGTTAGGCCACATGGAAGTGAACAAAGGAAAGATGGCAGTGTGTCCTCCTTTGTCCTGAGTTGAGGGGTTTCTTGGTGGTGGTTTCTTGCTCCTTTCCTCTGTTTAGAAGGTCCCTCATGGGCTGCTCCTTTGGGTTGTCTAACCTTCTTCAAGGAAAGAAGGAGCTTAAACATACTGTTCAGGCCACACTAGCTCTTTAAAGACTATGTCTCCTTCCGAGACTGTTTAGTGCATGGGCTCTTCCGTCCTAATTTCTGTACTGGTTTACAGGTGCTATTCCCTAAAAGGTACTTTTTCCCTAACTTATCAGTTCACTAGTTCTTGCCATTAAAGGCGAATGTCCAGGCCCTGTGGTTGGGCTACTGAACATGGAGACTCGTCTCCCTCCTCGATAGAGGTCCAGCTTGAGAGGTCCAGCTTGATAAGAGGCTAAGAGAGTGAGGGGGAGACATCAGAGTCCTGTTGTCGTCCTCTGAGGTCACATGGTATCACAGCTAGGTGTGAAGGGCCTTTATGGACAAAAAAATAGTTTTTCCTTCAAAAACAAGGACATTTCTAAGTGACCCCAATTTTTTGAACGGTAGTGCATATCAACGAAATTTCTACTGTTTGCTGATGATCTGGTGTAGTTGCCAGGACCAGAAATACAAATTCCATCTAGACACTGTTGCCCTAGAGTACACAAAAAACTAGACATACCTCAGCCTAAACATCAGTGCCACAGGTAACTTCCACAAAGCTGTGAACGATCTGACAGGCAAGGCAAGAAGGGCCTTCTATGCCATCAAAGGAACATAAAATGCAACATACCAGTTAGGATCTGGCTAAACATACTTGAATCAGTTACAGAACCCATTGCCCTTTATGGTTGTGAGGTCTGGGGTCTGCTCAACAACCAAGAATTCACAAAATGGGACAAACACCAAATTGAGACTCTGCATGCTGAATTCTGCAAAAATATCAGAATTAGGCCAATACCCGCTAATTAACAAACTCCAGAAAAGAGACGTTAAATTCTACAACCACCTAAAAGGAAGCGATTCCCAAACCTTCCACAACAAAGTCATCACCTACAGAAAGATGAAACTGGAGAAGAGTCTCCTAAGCAAGCTGGTCCTGGGGTTCTGTTCACTAACACAAACAGATCCCACAGAGCCCCAGGACAGCAACACAATTAGACCCAACCAAATCATGAGAAAACAAAAAGATAATTACTTGACACATTAGAAAGAATTAACAAAAAAACAGAACAAACTAGAATGCCATTTGGCCCTAAACAGAGAGTACACAGTGGCAGAATACCTGACCACTGCAACTGACCCAAACTTAAGGAAAGCTTTGACTATGTACAGACTCAGTGAGCATAGCCTTGCTATTGGGAAAGACCGCCGTAGGCAGACCTGGCTCTCAAGAGAAGACAGGCTGTGTGCACACTGCCCACAAAATTAGGTGGAAACTGAGCTGCTCTTCCTAACCTCCTGCTAAATGTATGACCTTATTAGAGACACATATTTCCCTTAGATTACACAGATCCACAAAGATTTCGATAAACAAACCCAATTTTGCTAAACTCCCATTTCCATCACAGTAGCAAGATTTGTGACCTGTTGCCACAAGAAAAGGGCAACCAGTTAAGAACAAACATTATAAATACAACCCATATTTTTGTTTATTTATTTTACCTTTTGTACTTTTAACTATTTGCACATAATATGACATTTAAAATGTCTTTATTCTTTTGGAACTTTTGTGAATGTAATGTTTGCTTTGGCAATGTTAACATATGTTTCCCATGTCAATAAAGCCCTTAAATTGAATTGAATTAAGAGAGAGCTTGGAGGAACTCAGTAGTCCATAACAGTTCAGCATTATAGACAGACAGTAAAAGGATGTTCAACATTGTTCAACATATGACGTTAAAACGACACGACGCTACAGCATGAACATTTCTCGAAATAGAGGCCAAAACAAACACAACAATTATTCACTTTTTATTTAATTAAAGTTTAATTTCAAGCTTAAACCTAGCTTAAAAATAACGTGAATTACCATAAGCAATTTCAGTGGCTTAATATATGTGGGTTTGGTGTTGCTCTTGTTTCTCTCTGGTTGGGGACTGCATGGAGAGGGAATGAAATTCACAAATTAGTGTCTTCTGATGGAAATGTGTTAATTGCTGTTGTTAAGCTGCTGCAATAATGAGGTTATGATGGCAGACTGCTCATGGCCCATTATTTATCCCAGAGCCCATATAAACTCACAGAACAGTTGGTTGGTGAAAATAGTGCTACATTTAATGACTCATTTTACAATCTGTGGATATTCTAGATCGTCAAATATACATTTAGTGCCAGTGGAAGTGTTTGCAGCTGTTGTGTTAGTTAGCTGGTTTAATGTGACAGGTACAGGATTTCCTGTGGCATTGGCTGTCCTCTCTCTCTTGTAGCCTACACAGAATGTTGCTCTCAGATACTCTCAAAGGCACCGCAGACTAGAAGTAATAATTTGAGAGAGAGAAGTGTGAATGTTGTTGTCTCTGGCTGGAGCAAGCACAGGCCTTTGTCCTCCCAGTTGATTGGTTTTGCGTGCAGTGTGCTGTATGTTTGTGTTGCGTCTAACACTAGCCAGCCCACCAGGTATCTCTCAGGGATAGCTAACTTCCATGAAGAAGATTACACCCACATACAAAAAACCCACCTCACGGCTAAAATCCCACCATAGATCCATAGTCGCCGCCCAAACCATGCTCAGTCCACATCAACAACCACTGCTAATCCAGGAAGCTTTTCTCACCGTTGGCTAGAGGTGCTCATGCAAGGAGCCAGCTGTAGTAGAGTACATCTAAGGGTGACCAGACAGTCTCTCTCTGCACTGCACTGGCTTCTGGTTGCGTGGAAGCAGCACGGAGCGTCTGTTGTTGTCAGAACAGAGGGAAGAAAAACTTTGAATACCTTTCATCAGGCCAGGAGTCAGAGAGAAAGAATAGCACTCCCTCATTATGCAGTATCGTGTGGAGATGAGAGCGGTTGGTTGGTTGGTGCGTGGTGTCGGAATGGCACGGTGGGAGAACACCTCCACAATGGCACCAGGTATGCAGAGAGCACATGGAGAGGAAGGTGGATTAATTATACATGCAAGTACAATGCCTGCCTGCCGCCTCTGTGCCCAGCCAGGCTTAGACTAAAGGCACATATCGCACCGAATGTGGATCAACCAGTCTGTCGATTGTTCAGCGCGCTGTTTCAGGGTCCAAACTGACCACATTTTTAATGCGATTCTACTTGTAAAATCGGTGCGCACTCAGTTAGCAAAATACATTGAGAGGTGCTAAGTACTCGCGGCCAGCAAACGCTATTGGTCTGTCTGAGCCCTAAGGCTGTGTGTTTATAGGATCCAAAGTACTGAACAACTCAGGTCCCAGAGGTTATGCAGGCTGGAGCTCTGTTTATGTTTTTGATGAGGCTAATATAGTCCAATAATCTCCTGTATAGGCCTTGTATTACTAAGATTGACATTACAACTTCAAGAGGGAGTTTTTTGAAATACTAACAAGCTGTATTTTACATTTTGTTCAATCAGTTATTGATGTATAAAAAAAGCTAATTCAGGACAATCATTGTTGGTTGTGCTAAAGTACTGTACAGGTCATTATATAGTCTACTACACTGCTCATGTGTTAGTGGCTACCTGCATTTTTTTTTATAGGCTCCTTCACAATCCAAACTAGGTTTTTAATTGCCGTCTGTCTCATCATGTAGAGAGCAAGGCTGGGAGGTCAACCTCTTCAAGAGTCCACTGGGATATGTGCTAGTAGTCCTCACTGAAATGGTTTTGATAATTGTATAATCTAGCCATAATTGGTACTAGCATATCAGACCTACTGTATAGCATATGCTTTTGTTTGCTACTTTGAGAGGTTTTCTTCTGTAAAGTACTGTACATACATTCTATATGCTATTTCACATAAAGTTATCCTTCAGATATAATCACGATTCATAGGTTCAAACCAGCACTTAAATCAAAACTAAAGAGAGTAGAAAAAAGATATTTGGAAAAAGGTTAACTCCATATGATTTATTCAAATGACATTTTACGTGTACGATTTGTATTTAAAATATACATAGTTCTTCTCATGGCAGCTGGGCATTTTTTGCATGGATTGATTCAACCCAGCTGAATGATTTATGATGAATGAAAAGGCATCTTTAATTTACTGAGGAGAGGTAAATAACACCAGTCACTCACTGTAAAATGGAGGACGCTTTCTTTACAGGCCAATCACAACAAGCCATCAAATAATTCCTCTAAAATCATTTCTTGATTTTACAGATCTTTGATCTTTGAGAGGGTTAGGGTTGAGTGATGGATCAAAGGAGTTACTATGTGGCCTTAAGGGCTGTTTTGATGTAGCACAAAGGAGAAGAGTGGAGATGGTGACACGCTTCGTCACCCTTACACACACATTCATTATTGACGCTCCAAAGTGCACCGCGTCCCTACGCTACCCTACCCTACCCTACCCGTGGGTCGGTGTGTTGTGGCTGGGCCAGCTGTCTAGTGGGCTGGGCTCTGTGTACCGGAACATATAGGATTATTTGAGTGACCCTGCAGGTACAGGGTTCCCCCTCACCTCTACAGGATGGCTAGCAACCCCCTCTAACCTCAAATAACACGAGTCATGAGTCAAATTAAGTAGTACTTAAAGTAATTTTACTTAAGTACTTTACATCACTGCCCACTGGGCACACACTGGTTGAATTAACGTTGTTTACACGTCATTTAAATGAAATTACGTTGAATTGACGTCTGTGCCCAGTGGGAAGCCACATGGCCAGAATAATCCTATCCATAGTTGCTCTATTAAAATGGGAAACACAGTCTAAGTCACCAGAGGAGCCAGAACCCCCTCCCCTTGAAAAGGAGGATAGACATTTTCATCTATAAGTCGTGCCTTATTTAGCATTCTAAGTATGAGAGTCGGGAGAAATTTGATTTTGTTCTGGGCAAAGTGAGGGTGATTAGATTGTGTGCGTGTTTCTGGAGAACAGAGGGAGAGCTAGCTCCTTCAGATCAGCAGGGCTGGGAAGGGAACGTGTGGAGCTGGGCTGGGCTGGGCTGGGCTGCACATGGAAGACTATGCTGCACTTCTGGCTCTTTTGAAGCTCTGCCTTTATCACAAACACCAGGCTGCTTGTTTGAATTTCTTCACCTCAGGTTCAGAAGCTTAATGTATACTTGCATATACACTGAGTGTGCAAAGCATTAAGGACAGCTGATCTACTCATGACATAGACTGACCAGGTGAAACCAGGTAAAAGTTATGACCCCTTATTGATGTCAAATCCACTTCAATCAGTGTATATGAAGGGGAGGAGACAGGTTAAAGAAGGATTTTTAAGCCTTGAGACAATTAAGACATGGGATGTGTATGTGTGCCATTCAGAGGGTGAATGGGCAAGACAAAATATTTAAGTGCCTTTGAACAGGATATGGTAGTAGGTGTTTTTTGTCAAGAACTGCAAAGCTGCTGTTTACTTATTTCTTTACGCTCAACAGTTTCCCGTGTGCATCAAGAATGGTCCAACACCCAAAGGACATCCAGCCAACTTGACACAACTGTGGGAAGCATTGGAGTCAACATGGGCCAGCATCTCTGTGGAACGCTTTCGACACCTTGTAGAGTCCATGCCCCGACGAGTTGAGGCTGTTTTGAAGGGGGGGTGTATAATAGTATTCGGTATATAAGGGTACTGTATGTCTGGAGGATCTGTTGCAGACTAACATTGATAGAAGAACAGGGACAGAATATCTCTGAGTGCTGTGAAATCAAAAGCCAGATGGTCAAGAAGGAGTCAGAGGCCAGGAGAGTGAAATACAGACAGAAACGAGAGTGAGATAGGAGAGAGAAAAACAACAGATTTTCTTTCATTTATATTTTCCGCTGCAGTCTGCTGAGCCCCTGTCTTCTCTCTAGCATCTCCTCTCCCTGCTCTTCAGTCTGTCATGACACAATAACAGAGGTCTGACAGCTTAAAAGACACTGGAGGAGCATGGGGGTGCTTGGGGAGGAAATTGCTGCAGAACACAGGCAGCTCAGCGGCTAGAGAGAAATACCATTTTGTCTCGCTCAAGATGGATTCCACTGTGAGATTGCAAGGTACCAAAGACCGAATCAAAATGGAAGAACTCTAAAGGAAAAAAATAAAGGGCTTTTTAGACATAATTGCTATTGTCCTATGTTGGCGGTATCAAATACTCTGATACAAATCACACAATTTTATAGTTTCATATTGATTGCTAAATGTATTATGACAATATTGAATATTGAAGAAGTATATCATACATATAATTTATGAATATCAATATGAAAGAGATATAATTTTGCGGCCGGGGTTATTATTGATGTATCTGATCTCTTCAACCTTTAAAGGAATGCCTGGCAATGATAAGGACATGTGCGCACACACACACACACACACACACACACACACACACACACACACACACACACACACACACACACACACACACACACACACACACACACACACCTCCCTCCCTCTACGGTTCTCACTGCTGGTTAACTGCATTTAAACCAGGAGCTAGAAACTGCTTCAGGATATCAAATCCATGGACTCTGGTGTCTATTCTAACTAGGTCAATGCTTACAATAGCTGCAGACTCTTTCTCCCTCTCCTCTCGTTATTTTTCTACCTTTCATAAGTGGATTTATTTGAATTGTTTTATTTGTATAAACAATAGATATCGAATGAATGATTAATTATGAACATATTAGATGCAGGTTAAACATTTCTTTATCCGGTCCTTTTGTATTTTTTACCAATTGATAACGTTGTTAAAAGAAAACACATATACTGTTCCTATGCTTGACTTATCATTGATTCTCTGTACATTTCAGGCCACATTGGGCCTGTAAGCATGATGTTTTACAGTCTATTTTGATCAGGCTTTATCTAAAGACATCCTCCTCATTGTCAGAGTCAAGGCTTAGCCCTGGCATTGTAGCTGGTTTTAACTGAAGTTGCCCCTGGCTGGTGTTCCTTGGGGCCTAAATGCTCACTAAGCTGTCTCTGTCTTAGCATGCTCGCCACAGCACAGGGAAGACAATCTCCTGTAAATTGCTTTTTCAATCAGTTTTGACATCATACTGCTCTCCTGGGGATAACGCATGCATATGATTGCAAGAGGAAGGTATCATTCCTTATGGATGTTGACAACCCCACTCAGTTGGGTTTGATCCCCAGAATGAACATAATATTACTGCACAGACTGAACTGCTAGTGACACCCAAAGAGGATTTGGTTGCTGTACCAGAGGTTCAGACCAGATACATTACTGGAGCTAGGGAGGGCAAATATATATATATATATATATATATATATATATATATATATATATATATATATATATATATATATATATATACAGTGGGGAGAACAAGTATTTGATACACTGCTGATTTTGCAGGTTTTCCCACTTACAAAGCATGTAGAAGTCTGTAATTTTTATCATAGGTACTCTTCAACTGTGAGTGACGGAATCTAAAACAAAAATCCAGAAAATCACATTGTATGATTTGTAATTAATTAATTTGCATTTTATTGCATGACAATAGCTTGCATGGCTCTCTCAGACCTGTTCGTTTTTCTTTAAGAAGCCCTCCTGTTCTCCACTCATTACCTGTATTAACTTCACCTGTTTGAACTCGTTACCTGTATAAAAGACACCTGTCCACACACTCAATCAAACAGACTCCAACCTCTCCACAATGGCCAAGACCAGAGAGCTGTGTAAGGACATCAGGGATAAAAGTGTAGACCTGCACAAGGCTGGGATGGGCTACAGGACAATAGGCAAGCAGCTTGGTGAGAAGGCAACAACTGTTGGTGCAATTATTAGAAAATGGAAGAAGTTCAAGATGACGGTCAATCTCCCTCGGTCTGGGGCACCATGCAAGATCTCACCTCGTGGGGTATCAATGATCATGAGGAAGGTGAGGGATCAGCCCAGAACTACACGGCAGGACCTGGTCAATGACCTGAAGAGAGCTGGGACCACAGTCTCAAAGAAATCCATTAGTAACACACTACGCCGTCATGGATTAAAATCCTGCAGCGCACGCAAGGTCCCCCTGCTCAAGCCAGCGCATGTCCAGGCCCGTCTGAAGTTTGCCAATGACCATCTGGATGATCCAGAGG
This sequence comes from Thymallus thymallus, assembly GCA_023634145.1. Lineage (NCBI taxonomy): Eukaryota > Metazoa > Chordata > Actinopteri > Salmoniformes > Salmonidae > Thymallus > Thymallus thymallus. The sequence continues at coordinate 22,236,382 of CM042378.1, forward strand.
AGGAATGGGAGAATGTCATGTGGTCTGATGAGACAAAAATAGAGCTTTTTGGTCTAAACTCCACTCGCCGTGTTTGGAGGAAGAAGAATGATGGGTACAACCCCAAGAACACCATCCCAACTGTGAAGCATGGAGGTGGAAACATCATGCTTTGGGGATGCTTTTCTGCAAAGGGGACAGGACCACTGCACCGTATTGAGGGGAGGATGGCTGGGGCCATGTATCGCGAGATCTTGGCCAACAAACTCCTTCCCTCAGTAAGAGCATTGAAGATGGGTCGTGGCTGGGTCTTCCAGCATGACAACGACCCGAAACACACAGCCAGGGCAACTAAGGAGTGGCTCCGTAAGAAGCATCTCAAGGTCCTGGAGTGGCCTAGCCAGTGCCCAATAGACCTGAACCCAATAGAAAATCTTTGGAGGGAGCTGAAAGTCCGTATTGCCCAGCGACAGCCCCGAAACCTGAAGGATCTGGAGAAGGTCTGTATGGAGGAGTGGTCCAAAATCCCTGCTGCAGTGTGTGCAAACCTGGTCAAGAACTACAGGAAAGGTATGATCTCTGTAATTGCAAACAAAGGTTGCTGTACCAAATATTAAGTTCTGCTTTTCTGATGTATCAAATACTTATGTCATGCAATAAAATGCAAATTAATTACTTAAAAATCATACAATGTGATTTTCTGGATTTTTGTTTTAGATTCTGTCACTCACAGTTGAAGAGTACCTATGATAAAAATTACAGACTTCTACATGCTTTGTAAGTGGGAAAACCTGCAAAATCAGCAGTGTATCAAATACTTGTTCTCCCCACTGTATATATATATAAGGTTATCCCTGACCAAGACCCTTCTCCCCCGAATGCTCAGTTTGGCCAGCTCTGGGAAGAGTCTTGGTTGTTCCAAACTTCCATTTTAAGAATGATGGAGGCCACTGTGTTCTTGGGGACCTTCAATGCTGCAGACGTTTTTTGGTACCCTTCCCCTGATCTGTTCCTCGGCACAATCCTGTTTCGGAACTCTACAGACAATTCCTTCGACCTTATGGCTTGGTTTTTGCGGGACCTTATACAGTATAGACAGGTGTGTGCCTTTCCAAAATCATGTCCAATCAATTGAATTTTCCACAGTTGGAATCCAATCAAGCTGTAGAAACATCTCAATGATGATCAATGGAAACTGGATGCACCTGATCTTAATTTAGATTGTCATAGCAAAGGGTCTGAAACTTATGTAAATGTTTTTATTTTTAATAAATGTGCAAACATTTAAATTGTTTTTTTTTTGTAATCCATTTTAGAATAAGGCTGTAACGTAACAAAATGTGGAATAAGTCAAGAGGTCTGAGTACTTTCCAAATGCACTGTATAGTGTACACTGTATATAATAGATCATTCAGCACTGTTTGTGAATGTCATGGATTATGCAGGACCGGGTGTCTTTTCCAGCTGGATGGCGTATTACAGTAGCTTCCTATTGAGCTGATTGGCCAGACGACCACCTGTATTGTTTTTATGTGAATAACTCCTCCTCTCGTTCTTTTTCTCTTCTAGGACCTAGATTTCTCATCACAACCACGGGAGCCTTGTATATTCTGGATGTCCAGAATGAGGATGGATTGTATAACTACCGCTGCACCACACGGCATCGCTACACAGGCGAGACGAGGCAAAGCAACAGCGCCCGGCTTTTTGTGTCAGGTTAGTCTATGTTTCCCTAAATAACTGTACCACAGAAATATCTAGATTTCTGTACAGTACACCATGTTGCAGTAATACATCAGAAACGTCTGCATCTTTATACACTGCAAAGTCCACACCACAGTGAATGCTATTGTAACACTCACTCTTCTATGAGGGAACTATACTCTTATCATAACATCTTCTCTCTCTTATCTCTCATAAGATCCCACTAACTCAGAGCCGGGGATTCTGGATGGCTTTGACCGTCGGGAGGTCATGGCGTCCCATCGGGTAGAGCTGCCCTGTAAGGCGTCGGGCCATCCCATGCCCAAGTACCGCTGGCTGAAGGACAACAGCCCCCTGGAGCCCGACACACGTTTCCGCCAGAGTGTCACTGGCTTGCTGATAGAGAGCGCCCAGCCCACCGACTCTGGCACCTATGTGTGTGAGGTGTGGAACAGCTATGGCAATGCTGAGGTGGTGGGCCGGCTGCTGGTCAAACGTGAGTCCAAACACCACATCACACTCACACATCAGGAGCTATCCCAGACTGGATGCCGTGATGTTTCTGCATTAGCTCTGTCACTTTTGTTATCTATTTCTTTGATAATGTTCACACAACAAAATATTTGTTTCACTGTATAACAATGTCATAGGCCGCCAGTTTTGGTTTGTGGTTTTTGATGTGTGTTCTGTGTTTTCTCTGGTGTCAAGAGCCCCTGAAGGCGCTGGTCAGCCCACGAAAGGTGAAGGGCAGCGTGGGTAGTAAGGTGTCCTTGCATTGCAGTGTCAGTGGCTCAGATGAGTACGAGCTGTCGTGGTACCGTAACGGAGAGATCATCTACCCCGGCAACAATGTGCGGATCACAGGCATCAGCAGGGAGAACCTGATCATGGAGGGCATGGCCAAGAGCGATGGCGGAGCCTACCAATGTTTCGCCAGAATGAACAAAATGTCCGCTCAGGATTTTGTTCAGGTCATCTTGGAGGGTGAGATACAGTCGTTTTTTTTTTTTTATAAAGATCAATGTTGCTATGGCATTTATTGGATCTATTGGTGTTGTTGTAACAAGACAGTGATTAGAATATGCCACCATGTGTTTTTTGTTTCATGTGTACTGTACCGCTTGGCAGTTGACTATAGCATAAGCGTTTACGGTTTTATGTTGTATGCAGGGGCGCAACTTTGGTTTTAGAAATGTGGTGGGTGGGGCATAATTCATTATTATTATTATTATTATATATTTTTTATCCAGTCATTTAAACACTCCAAACAGCCTACCCGACTGCTCGGAGACGTCCTCATGGTCTTAAAGCACACCGTTTCCTCGTTTTGAATCACATTCCAATGATCCGCATGGTCTTAAAGACAAAAATACAATTTCAGAAAATCCCCAGTGAAAGTTACACCCCTGCTTGTGTGTATGTTTTGTGTCCATGTATGTGTAGTAGCAGCAGTAGTGACTTAGCAGAAATGGATTTTGGCCCTGGATCGATGCAGGACCTGTGTTAATGCGTTGTGTTGTGCTGCTGCAGAGCAGCCACTGTTATTAGGGCTACTATCCCAGTCAGCTCTAAACCGCTTACCTGAGAGCCTGGTTGCTTGGGCAACTGTCTCGCATGACTACGGAACTGAATAAGGAGGATATTGATAATCAATAATGATGTAGAACATGCCAGGGTTATCAGAGAGCAACAGCATGCCACTCTAAAATATAGCTGTTTTTGTATTTGGCTAAGACTGCCCCCAATAATGGGAGACAAAGTTAAAAAGTAGATGTCCAGCTTTTAGTGACAGATGATAGATATTCTATTTTAGTGACAGATGATAGATATTCTAATTTAGTGACAGATGATAAATATTCTATTTTAGTGACAGATGATAGATATTCTATTTTAGCGACAGATGATAGATATTCTATTTTAGTGACAGATGATAGATATTCTATTTTAGTGACAGATGATATTTTAGTGACAGATGATAGATATTCTATTTTAGTGACAGATGATAGATATTATATTTTAATGACAGATGATATATATTATATTGCTGCTTTTGTTCATTAAGATTTTTTTTTGGTTTTGTGTTGAACACAATTGTCACACTTGTAGGTAATTATTTATATTTTTTTTATGTAAGCGCTACCTTAGCTTACTCTAATGTTTCCAATGTCCATACAATACATGATGCAGAGATTTGTCAGGTTTTTCTGTCCAAGCCTCCCGCTGTAGTCCTATTAACCATTACCCATGGTCTTCCTCTCTCTCCCCTTTCAGACGGCACTCCGAAGATTCTGTCCTCCTTCAGTGAGAAGGTGGTCAACCCCAACGAGCCGGTCTTCCTGGTGTGTAACGTCAAAGGCACTCCCCCTCCCTCCTGCACCTGGAACCTGGACGACGACCCGGTCATCAAGGACAGCTACCACCACCCCGGCCACTACGAGACCCACGAGGGCCACGTGGTCAGCCAACTGAACATCACCCACACCAAGGAGGTGGACGGAGGGGTGTACCGCTGCACCTGCCGGAACTCGGCCGGGGCGGTCTACCACCAGGCTCGAATAAACGTAAGAGGTGCTTGTCAGATCAGCTCCTCCAAAACAACAAAAACATACACCTAACTCATGTTTGTTTGGTTTCCAAGTTCAATGCATGTTTTTGTTGTATTCTCCCTCCTTTTCAAAGTGCCTACTGATTCATTTCTTTTCTTTCTTTTCTTTCTTTTCTTTCTTTTCTTTCTTTTCTTTCTTTTCTTTCTTTTCTTTCTTTTCTTTCCTTTATTCCTCAGTTGCAGCTTTTGGACTCCATAGTTTAGTTTCCCTTAATTTCTTTGACTGTGTTTTTTTCATCCCTGTGTGATTCTCTCTTGTCACATCGTCCCTCTCTGCTCTTTGTGTGATTGTGATACTACTTGCATGTCAGTCCCTCATACTGTCAATGACAATGCCAGGTCAGAACCACCCATGTTTTGTTAGTGTGTGTAAATGTGTATGTATGAAACATCCATATCTTTTCTATTGATTGTGTCTCATTTGTTGGACATAGTACCTCTCTTCCTGTTTAATAGTAATCTGATCCTCTACACAGATCACTGTTGCTGAGATGATTCCCTTCAGCTGATTTGCACTCATGTTCCATGTGTAGATGTTTGAACACAGTTGACCAATGTATTATTATTTTTTTTGTAGGCTTTACGGACAGGCAGGTTTTCAGCCCAGTACGGTCACATAGGTCAACTTTGTTCTGCATGTTACTAGGCTGGTGGTGGTTTTATCTTTAGACTGCAAAAGGGAATATAGTTCTCTCTCTTGTTTCCTTAGATCGTTTTTTACTTATTTTGCTGTTGTTGAACGTATAGTATATTTATTCAGACGAGACAATTAGTTTCAAGTGGCTCTTGTATTTGTATATTTAGTGAATATTGTCCACTAAAATGTTCTGTCTTTCAGCTGTCAGCCAACCCTACCTTGTCCTTGTCTAATATGGTCCTGATTTCACAGCCCTCTCTTCAGAGTCTACCATGAGGTCCTGTGGTAAAAACTAACACATTTGGGTGTGCTGTCAATACATACGGCTTGATGTTGCTGACTGTCATGTCACAATCCCTTCACCCATAAATGTGTTTATAGAGAGCTCTCTCTCCCTCTCTGTATTTTTAGGGGCTGCCAGCATCCGTCCAATGAAAAACATCACAGCCATCGCAGGGCGGGATGCTTACGTCCACTGTCGCGTTATTGGCTACCCGTACTATTCCATCAAGTGGTATAAGAACTCCCACCTGCTCCCCTTCAACCACCGGCAGCGGGCCTTCGAGAACAACGGCACTCTGAAGCTGTCCAACGTGCAGGAGCTGGACCAGGGAGAGTACAACTGCAGGGTATTGGTCAAACCTCACCAAGAGACCAATCAGAGCGTCCATCTCAGTGTCAAAGGTAGGAAGAGCCCGTCTCTCTGACTCATGCACTGTGAAAGTACACAGTAAACAAGGGATCTGTTCGCCACACTAGCATACCACACTTGTAAAGTGTAAAGGACATCACGCTGCTTTTTTAGCGAGTACCACTTCCTCCCGATTCGCCCCATACCTGGCGCAAACTCCAGACATCTGCCTTGCTAGCACACATGACCACCCTCCTGAAGTGTCTTACCGGTCGCCACCACATGAAAAGCTAGCTATTCACTGGCGCAAGTGGGTACCCCTCAGGCTGAAGAGTACGCTTTACACATCCCCATGTGATACATAAGCATTCTAAGAGGTATGCAAGTGTGGACAGTAGAACATGGCAAAGCTATAGACAGAGACAGGAAGTGACCTCGCAGGTCATACTCCCATTGGCCAGGGCCATCACATCACATTGTGTACCAAAAGCAGTAACAGTAACCCTGCCACACTGCCTGACATTCACCACTGCTACGACTGCACTGCTATGGGATGTGAGACTAAGCTAGGGTCCTTAGTATGACTGCACATACAGTAGCGATTGAGTTTGATTACCAGAGGCCCAAGAATACGTATTGGGAATGTTAACGAGTGATTCCCCACGCCTCATATCCATGTCATGAATGATACAGCCACTGCTTAAGACATTTCCACGAGATGAGTCTGGGGTGGGGGAAAGGGGGACCACATGATATAAAGCAACACTTCCCCGCTACAAGTATGTTAGTTAAATTGCTCTGCTCATGCTTAAAATTCTGAAAGCGGCTGGGGAGATCCCAGGAGTCCATTATCCCTACTTTGCTTTGAATTAAATCAGTGCTGAAGTGCTGCTTATTTCAATGTTATTTTAACTCGTTGATTCTCAAATGCGGCTGACTTGCGAGATGGAAAGTCCCCTGAGAAGGTGCCACAGTGGACTTACTGAGGAGGATCTCACATCTAGGTCGTTGTCTAGTCTAGCTTGGGGCCTGATTCTCTATTAATTTGATTAACATGGTGGTTTTTCCCTATTTGAGGGTCGTTCTTCTCTTTCTAGACAGACTGAAATGGCATGAGTCACCAAAATACAGAATTTCTGGAATAGTACACCTGTGCTTGGTACTGTTTGCTCCGACTAAGAGTACAGAATGCTCGGCTAGACTGGAAGAATGACTACGGTGAAATGATTTTCAATGACCAAAGGGATTGATAGAAGATTGAAGTATGACACACAGGAGATTGTACCGGTATAGTGTATTGTCTCTCAGCCTAATGTGGTTATGGCCATCTCTCCCCCTCTTCCCCTCCAGTTCCACCGTACATCCAGCCTTTTGCATTTCAGCGGTTCTCCATTGGTCAGCGCGTCTTCATCCCCTGCGTGGTAATGTCAGGTGACCAGCCCCTGGACATCACCTGGCAGAAGGACGGGCGGCCAATCCCTGCCAGTCTGGGGGTCACCATCGACAACATAGAGTTCACCAGCTCGCTGCGGATCTCTAACCTGTCCCCAGACCACAACGGAAACTACACCTGCATCGCACGCAACGAGGCTGCAGCCGTTGAGCACCAGAGTCAGCTCATTGTCAGGGGTGAGAGGAGGCTAACACACTGTTCCTCTGTCTCTGTCTCTGCTTCAAGATGATCTCTCTTAGGCTCCCCCCTCTCACTCCCTGACTCTCGCTCCCTGACTCTCACTCCCTCCTCTCACTCCCTGACTCGTACTGTTTTTTTTTCTCTCTCTCTGTTTCTGTTTCTTTCTCTGCTCCTCTCTCCGTTGCTTCTCATCTGTCTTTATACTGTGTGTTTCTCTCAACTGCACTCTTTTGCTCAATCAATCTCTCATACTATCTTTCGGTCTCAGAAGTTCTAGTAAATCAGTCTGTGTGTGGTTCCCTCTGCTCCTCCAGTTCCTCCCCAGTTTGTGGTGCAGCCCACAGACCAGGATGGGATCTATGGCAAAACTGTGACCCTCAACTGCTCTGCTGAGGGTTATCCACGCCCCACCCTCGTATGGAAGCACTCCAAAGGTAAACAGATGCGGAAATCAAGCATCAGACTGTCGGTAGCATTAATTAAATGGTTATAGAAACGTATACAAACGGCAGCAGTTTTGGAGGGAGTAGCTGTAGTTGAAGGCATATGGGTTCCATCTGTTTAATTCACAGCCCATGTATGATGTGGTTCAACAAATGCAGGTGTACACACACACTTTCACAGGTCGCAGGTGTACAGCCACTGTGGGTTGTGAGTTGGGGGAGATACCAGTGAGGTGTGAGAGAGCAGGTGAACAAAGTGGCACAGCACTTGACCTGGATAGCTGAAGAGGGGACCCAGGTGTTTGCTGCTTGGTCCATAACCAGAGATTAAATCTTCCCCCAATGGAGAGACAACAACCAATCCAACCATGGTGTGGCATGGGGGGCAGTGTGAGGGGCATCAAAGGCATGAGTCAGGGCCAGACACAGCAGCCAGGCTTTGATGGGATTTGTTTGTGACTTGGGCTCACTGGGACCGAGAGGGGATTGGGTTCCTCAATGTCTTAGAACCCCTGTCTGATTAATAACGTCTGACAGAACCTTGGTCCTTCGCCACGGCGATGACAGAGTGAAGACTCGGACGGCGCCTTTATCTGAGATGTACCTCTAATTTGTAAGTGCAGGTGTCTGTGTTGCTGTATGTTGTGGCACTGGTGATGCTTTTTATTCTCCCAGTCAGGTGCTAGCAGAGCCACAGAGAGATAGAACAGTGAAGAAGGAAGGGTCAGCTGCTATTATCATAACTGCTAGCTCTCTCTGGATATACAAAATTCATCATTCAAGAGCTCTCTGTCTCTCTCTGTCTCTCTCTGTCTCTCTCTGTCTCTCTCTGTCTCTCTCTGTCTCTCTCTGTCTCTCTCTGTCTCTCTCTGTCTCTCTCTGTCTCTCTCTCTCTCTGTCTCTCTCTCTGTCTCTCTCTCTCTCTGTCTGTCTGTCTGTCTCTGTCTGTCTGTCTGTCTCTGTCTGTCTGTCTCTCTCTCTGTCTCTCTCTCTGTCTGTCTCTCTGTCTCTCTCTCTGTCTGTCTCTCTGTCTGTCTGTCTCTCTGTCTGTCTGTCTCTCTGTCTCTCTCTCTCTGTCTCTCTGTCTGTCTGTCTCTCTCTCTCTGTCTGTCTGTCTGTCTCTCTCTGTCTCTGTGTGTGTCTGTCTTCTCGTCTACAAGGCAGCAGAGTGAGAATAGTACTGCCACTTGACCCCTCGCTAACCAGAAGCACTTGACTGCATTTTTAATTAAGGACCAAAACCCACAGCTCACTAAATGTCCTTATCTTTACACGCTAACTTTAGCGCATGCTAATATTTGGCCCAGTTCAGACATATGTTTAATACTCTATGAGCAAGCCTGGATGTGTTGCTGTTACTGTAACATAGGTCGACCATTAACATCTCTGAGTGGATTTCCATTCCCTGGCAGCTCGTTGACCTGAACATTTTCAGCATTAGACATTTCCTACACTACTGAAGTCATTTTGACCTTTTTGAATGAGACTGTCCAACATTACCGAAACAGAAAAATGAATTATTATAGAACATATACTTGTTCCCTGATATGTGAAAAGTATAATGCCAGTATGCTGAAGTATACTTCACCACCATAGAGATGTGCCCAACAATTGAAGAATAGTTGACCTACAAAAGCATGTACATACTAATACTAATCTTTATGTTTCACTAAGACAAAACCAATGCTTTGGGGATTAGGTTGTATTTACCCCAAAATATATGTACAATTCATTTTTCAGTCTTTGATTTGTAAATGTACATGCTTCCAAGTTCAATGTTGTTCACATGAAAGATACCAAACGTGGCTTACAGACAGCAAATCCTGAGATAAATAAATCCTCACATATAAAAACAAAGGAAAATGAAACTACTTTGCTGTGTAAAGGAAACTGCTCTGCATTTCATTGGCTGATTCCTTGTTTCAAGGCCACATTGCAGTCTTGTTGTTTTCTTCCTCAGCAGTCGGCTCTGGTGTTGAACACGGGCACAATCTCTTTAATGATTACCTCATTTTAGTGGCTACATTCTCCACAGCAGCTGCTGAGGTTTAGGGGCAGCGTTAATATGCATGTTTACTGTCCTTAAATCCCTAAGGCTTTGTCACTGAAGCGTTACACACACTGTACAAGTCGAATAAGGATGCGCATCTGTCAATAGTCTGTACTTTTGAACCAAAACATGAGCATTAAAAACAAAAACAGTAGTAGCTTTGGATTTAAATTAGTAAGGGGATATTGTAGAACACCACCCCCATGTGTTAACTTTACATTGCTTATGCCACAAAATCAATGGTTCCGATTAAGGATTAAGAGTATATTGTAGACTTTCAGGTCCATTACCAATAGTTCAAAATGTTTATGATGATTTATGAATCTCACGTTGTATCATCCATGACTCATGTCCCCTGTCCCTCCTGTCTCCTCCTCAGGCAACGGAGTTCCCCAGTTCCAGCCCATCGCCCTGAACTCTGGCTCCCGTATCCAGCTGCTGGTCAATGGCTCTCTGCTCATCAAACACGTGCTGGAGGAGGACAGCGGCTACTACCTGTGTAAGGTCAGCAACGATGTGGGAGCTGACGTTAGCAAGTCCATGTACCTCACCGTCAAAAGTAAGACTCCAAAACCACTGTAACGTTTCTTTTTGACTTCCTTATTAGACTAACTCTGTTTGGGTGAGACATCAAATGACAAGTGTGTATCGGGTCTGTGAGATTGGGTCAGAGCAAAGGAGGGGAATATACGGATAAAATCTTAACCCCACAGTATAGTCACTGGTCCTTTGGCCATAGGAGTGTGTGTGGTGTGTGTGTGTGTGTGTGTGTAACCAGGTGTTTTTCTGTTGAGCAGCTAAGGACTTATGTCCCCTCCATTACATGCTGAACTCTTCATTCAAGCGGAGTCTGCCATGTGGAAGAGAGAGGGAGAGACCACTACAACACTACACCACAACACTACACCACAACACTACACCACAACACTGCCACAATGCCACGACGCCACTACGCCACTGTGCTCTCTCTCTCTATGGCTTGCTTTCTCTCTCTGTCTCTCTCTCTGTCTCTCTCTCTGTCTCTCTCTCTGTCTCTCTCTCTGTCTCTCTCTCTGTTTCTCTCTGTCTCACTGTCTCTCTGTTTGTCTGTGTATGATAATGATACTGTTGTCCTACATGTCCTACATCGGCTACATATAGCACCTTCATAAGGTCACCAGAATGTCATCTCTCAATCTGTATTTCCCTGAAGTCACAGGGAAAAGTCTTATACCACCCTATATGTTATCTTCTGGTATCAGCCCTTTCCCTGTATGCGTATTGATTTGTATTACAGTGTTCTCCCATAGCCTTGTAGACATCATGTGTAACCGACAAGGGCCTTGCCAGGTCTATTTTAATCAGTACCAGCAGCAGCCTAATGTAGCTGTAGCATCACTAATCACTTTCTGGTTACAAAACCCACCTGAGATAGAACCAAGGCCTGGGTCATGGCCAGGCTAAGCATCATTAACGTCAGTGGGACTTGGAGAGGAAGTGGGGCACAGTTCAGTGGTCACTCATTAGATGCTGTGTCATTCCAAAGGTTTAGTCATTGAACAATCTAGCCTAGGGTTGTTCCTATAGGCTACTGTAGTAACAGTACATTCAATCATCACACAGTTGAAACAGATACAGTCTGAGTAATGAGTCATAACATACTGAAACAAGAACATACTGAAACATGACATGGTTTTGTTTTGGAGTCCAGACAGTTTGTGGTGTGTCTCTCTCTGCTGTGTTGACTGGTGTGGCTGCAGCATGTGGAGTATGTTAATGACCTGGTCACCAGTCTCCTGGCACTGCCAGTCTGGCTTCGCTGCGTGGGGGAAGTATTATAATTTGATGATGCACAGATTTGAGTAGAGCTTATTTTCTGTTGCTGTTCTTATCAAGCTGTTGCAGGAGCCCCCCCCCCCCCCCCCCCCCACACACACATTTACACACACACACACGTGCACACACACACTTTCTCTAACATGCATCCATTCAGATTCACATCATCTAAATAGATATACACTCTCACATACAAATCAGTAACCACACATACACACATCATCAATACACACAAACATGCACAGACCTTTAGGTTCCATTCCTTACTTACTCTGATTTGTGCAAACAATCTATTTAGACAGACAGAGTCTCTGATCCTGGTGTGGCTAAGACATTGAGAAGATGCAACATACAGTGGCTGTATGCTAGCCAGCATGGCTACGATACCCCGCCCAGTGTACTGTACATTATGAGCTTGTCATAGTTAATGAGGCTAACATGGAAGTGCTTATGTAGCATTCTGTGTTTCCATCAGTACATTAGCTCACTGGAGGCCATGGTTGCCATGCAGTGGCTGGACCTGTGGTGACACTGACTCTTAGCCCTCCTAGAGACAGCACATTTACACAGCCAATCAGCAACTGGCTGAGCCCAGGCACCATTCATTTGTTCTCATTAGACACAGGTCATTGGTCATATATATATATACATACATACATACATACATACATACATACATACATACACACTTTAAAAAATATATACCTTCCTTTATTATTCCCCCCAAACCCTACCACTAACACTTAGGCTTCTACTTCCAGCTTATACATACTATACACATTTTACAGACTATTTTACAATAGTTATATTTGTTTTTTTTGTCCTGGCCTTCTGTTTCTAATGTCCATCCAGTTTGACTTATATTTGCCATATATTTGTAACTGTGCTATTTCACAAAGGCTCTGAACCTATATACATTCTACAGACCCTGTATGTTTTACATGTGTAATCTTGTTGTTATTAGTCCCATCCTTCAGCTCCATTCAACCCCTCCCATCTATCTCTTAACACCATCCATATTGGATTTCTATTTGCCATATATTTTTCAACTGCGCTGTGATGCTTCACAAAAGTACGGAACCTTTCTATTCTCATAGTTTCTACAGATTGTAAATTGAAAATAAACATTTTTGCTAAAATAATTATTATATTATTGATTGACTCGATTGACTATGACTTTTCAAATCACCAAGTATTGCGATCTGCAGCGTAAGCTCTAGATAAATGTTGCAATTCTTCAGCCATTCCTGTGACTAAAAATGAGCTACATATGGACAATACCAAAATAAATGATCTAATGACTGAAATTTGCAGAGCTGGGAAGATTGTATCCCCCATATATATATAACATTTTGCGTGTCAATTCATAAACCATGTGCCATGGAATCGGTACATCGCAAATCTCTTCCCAACTATTTTGCAATTTATATGGCACAGCTCTCAATTTTTTGGTCCTTAAATAGCTCTGCAGTTGGTCATTGCCTAATTATCACTGACAGATAGTTGGCTGTAAACCGCAGCCAGGCCAAACAACAGCAAGATGCTTCCAGACACAAAGTATCTTCCTCTCCTCTCTGCCTTCTTTTCCCAGGAGGTATTTGTCTCCTGTTGTCATCTCGGTGTTCTGTGGCAGTGTGGTGGTGAGTGAATGTGAGAGAGTAATTGTGCAGGAGAACAGGGCATTAGAGTGACTCCACTCAACCAGTCATCCCTGTACTGTATGGCCTGTGAGAAGAACACTGGGCCGGCCTGAGGAGTGTCTGAGTTCGTGTGTGTGTACTGTAAACGGCGTGTGTGAGTGTATTGTAGGCTATATGCATTTCATTGTGTGCGTGTGTGTTAGGGGGGTATGGCATTGCGTGGTGTTGTGGCCTACTTTCCCAGGATGCCTGGCGAGGAGAGGAGATGATGAAATGAGGGTTGACACAGCGCCGTCGCCCCAGCCTCAGCCCCAGATCAGCCTCCGCCATGACACTGAGACCAGCACGCCCCAAGACACACAATATCATTGGGAATGTACAGGGGAGGAGGGGAGAGCAAGACATTTGCTTTTAACGTTTCAGTCTCATAGCATTTCATAGCCTACTGTAAGTGTGTGTATGTGTGAGCTGGCGACATTGTGCTGTACTGTAGGTCAGGATGGAGGAGCCGCGTTAAGTAAGCCTTCAAAAGCTTCATCAGGAAGACGGAGGGAGATTTAGGGCTGTTACAGTAAGGGCTGTTACAGTAAGGGGCGTTACAGTAACACTAATTGTAAAGGGTACCTACTGTGAGCGTGTCTGTGTAGCGAGCTGTATAGATTCCCTACTTTATAGATTCCTGTTTATTTTTACTAAAATCTCTCAAGACAATTTAATGATGATCAACATTTTGGAGAGGGACAAATTCTGATTATCCAGAAAGCCCAGAGTTGTGATGTCTTTGGGGCTTTTGTTAGTAGTATCCATGTTGCTACTGGGGGGCTGGAAGCTGTCATTACATGATGGTACAGCTGTACTCATCAAAATATAAAGTTTCATGCCTTATAACCCCCGAACTGTGCACTCGTAGACTCAAGATACTTTCTGTAAAAGTGTACTTATTCGCTTGAATGGATTGAAAAGGAAGACCATTATTGTTTCAGTATGAACTGCTGCCTGCCTGCCCCCCCTCTCCTAACTATCCTGTGTGTGTGTGTATGTGCACATGCGTGTGTGTGTGTCACTGGCCGATGAAGCTCTTCAGTGCGTTTTTGCGTCATTTAAACCCATCAATATTTATATTAGAGACAGACTAAGGGCCCAGGGGAACAGCTATTTGCATGTGGTATTCTTTATTAGAAAGTGGAAGAAGTTCAAGATGACGGTCAATCTCCCTCGGTCTGGGGCACCATGCAAGATATCACCTCGTGGGGCATCAATGATCATGAGGAAGGTGAGGGATCAGCCCAGAACTACACGGCAGGACCTGGTCAATGACCTGAAGAGAGCTGGGACCACAGTCTCAAAGAAAACCATTAGTAACACACTACTCCGTCATGGATTAAAATCCTGCAGCGCACGCAAGGTCCCCCTGCTCAAGCCAGCGCATGTCCAGGCCCGTCTGAAGTTTGCCAATGACCATCTGGATGATCCAAAGGAGGAATGGGAGAAGGTCATGTGGTCTGATGAGACAAAAATAGAGCTTTTTGGTCTAAACTCCACTCGCCGTGTTTGGAGGAAGAAGAATGATGAGTACAACCCCAAGAAGCATGGAGGTGGAAACATCATTCTTTGTGGATGCTTTTCTGCAAAGGGGACAGGACAACTGCACCGTATTGAGGGGAGGATGGATGGGGCCATGTATCGCGAGATCTTGGCCAACAACCTCCTTCCCTCAGTAAGAGCATTGAAGATGGGTCGTGGCTGGGTCTTCCAGCATGACAACGACCCGAAACACACAGCCAGGGCAACTAAGGAGTGGCTCTGTAAGAAGCATCTCAAGGCCCTGGAGTGGCCTAGCCAGTCTCCAGACCTGAACCCAATAGAAAATCTTTGGAGGGAGCTGAAAGTCCGTATTGCCCAGCGACAGCCCCGAAACCTGAAGGATCTGGAGAAGGTCTGTATGGAGAAGAGGGCCTAAATCCCTGCTGCAGTGTGTGAAAACCTGGTCAAGAACTACAGGAAACGTATGATCTCTGTAATTGCAAACAAAGGTTTCTGTACCAAATATTAAGTTTTGCTTTTCTGATGTATCAAATACTTATGTCATGCAATAAAATGCAAATTAATTACTTAAAAATCATACAATGTGATTTTCTGGATTTTTGTTTTACAGTGGGGAGAACAAGTCTCTCTGTCTCTGTCTTTCTCTGTCTCTCACTCTCTGTATCTCTCGCTCTCTGTCTCTCTCTGTGTGTGTCTCTGTCTTTCTCTGTCTCTCACTCTCTGTATCTCTCGCTCTCTCTCTCTGTGTGTGTCTGTCTCTCTCTCTCTCTCCGTCTCTCTGCGTGTCTCTCTCTCTGTGTGTGTCTGTCTCTCTCTCTCTCTCCGTCTCTCTGCGTGTCTCTCTCTCTGTGTCTCTCTACCTGTCTCTGGCTCTCTCTGTCTCTGTCTCTCTGTCTCTCTCTGTCGCAGTCTCTCTCTCCCTGTCTCTCTCTCTCTCTCTCTCTCTCTCAATTCAATTCACTTTATTGGCATGATGCAACAATGTACATATTGCCAAAGTATCATACATCAATATTTTTTTTTTCTTTTTTTTTTCTTATAGAAATATATAGAAAATAAAATATATAAATATATATTTTTTTCTATTTTATATATATATACATATATATTTAAAAAAAAATATATAATTACATTAAAGAACAAATAACAACAGGAAAAATAAATAAATACATTAAATATGTCAGGCACTGTCCCTCAACTTGTGGCAGGCAGCAACATAGCATGCTGCCAGCGCACAGCTGTCCATGTCTTCCCCCAAAAGGATCGGCAGCCTTTCTATTTCAGAGAGGTCCTCAAAGCCCCGGACTACTTGTTCAAATTTGGGGAAGTGACTCTCTCTGATAGTTTTATATTTTTGACATTTTGTCAGGAAATGCAGCTCTGTCTCTGGTTCTGCTCTGGTGCAGTGGTTGCACAGCCTTTCCTCTACAGGGAGCCAGGTTTTCCTGTGTCTACCCTTCTCAATAGCAAGGCTGTGCTCGCTGAGCCTGTACTTTGTCAAGGTTTTCCTGAGGTTTTGATCAGTCACCATGGTCAGATAGTTTGCCATGGTGTACTGTCGATTTAGGGCCAAATAGCACTGCATTTTGCTTTGTGCTTGTGTTTGTGTTTTCCAATAGGTAATGTAGTTTTGTTTTAGATGTTTTGTAATTTGGTTAATTCTTATTGATTGGATGTTCTGGTCCTGTGGCTTCAGTGTGTTAGTGGAACAAGTTTGTGAACTCAGCCCCCGGACCAGTTGGATGAAGGGACTCTTATCTTTGCTCAACTCTTGGTATTGCAGGGCTTGGTAATGATATGAGAGGGGGTCACTGTGTTTTAGGTGTTTCCAAAACTTAATTGCTCTTTTTTGAGTTTTTAATATTAGTGGATATCGGCCTAATTCTGCCCTGCATGCATTGTTTGTAGTTTTCCTCTGGACATGTAGGAGAATCTTACAAAGTTCCGCGTGCAAGGTCTCAATGGGATGTTTGTCCCAGTGGGTAAAATCTTGTTTTGTAAGTGGACCCCACACCTCGCTGCCATAGAGTGCGATTGGTTCAATCACACATTTAATTAGTTTTTGCCAAATTGTAATAGGTATTTCAATTTGGATTTGTTTTTTAATGGCGTAGAATGCCCTGCGTGCTTTGTCTCTCAGTTCATTCACTGCACTATTTAGGTGTCCAGTCGAACTTATTTTTAAACCTAAATAGTTGTATTGTGTGCAATACTCTATATGTTTTGCACCAATTGAGAACTTTGGTTTTATTCCCTGGGATCTGGAATTTGTCTGGAAAATCATTATTTTGGTCTTTTTGGGGTTTACTGTCAGGGCCCAGGTCTGACAGTACTGCTCTAGCAGGTCCAAGCTCTGCTGCTGTAGACCATGTGCTGTGGGTGAAAGCAGGCACAGGTCATCTGCAAAGAGCAGGCATCTAACTTCCGAATTGTGGAGACTAACACCAGAGGCTGAGGACTTTTCTAGAATATTGGCCAATTCATTGATGTAAATGTTAAATAGCACAGGGCTGAGATTGCAACCCTGGCGGAGGCCCCGCCCCTGGTTAAATGATTCAGTTTGTTTCTTGCCAATTTTTATGCTACACATGTTGCCTGTATACATTGATTTTATAATGTCATATGTTTTACCCCCTACACCACTTTCAATGACTTTGTAGAACAGTCCTTGTCAGGCTCTGGCCATAGAGAAGCCAAATTGCTTTCTTGTTGATAGTGTTTGTTAATTGTGGTAGTTCGGTCATTTGTATGATTATACATAGTAAAATAAATAAAATAATGTTGAACTACTATCCCTGCGCTGCGTCTTGGTCTCTCCAAACCCCAATCCGTGACAGTCCTGTATGCCAGATAGAATCAAATGCTTTTTGGAAGTCAATAAAGCAAGTATAGAGTTTTGTCTTATTTTTGTGGACGTGTTTATCTATTAGGGTGTGTAGGGTGTAAATATGATCTGTTGTTCTATGTTTTGGTATAAATCCAATTTGGCTTTTACTCAGGATATTGTGCTTAGTAAGGAAGTTTAGGACTCTTACATTTATAATACTACAGAAAACCTTCCCCAGGTTACTGTTCACACAAATCCCTCTGTAATTGTTAGGGTCAGATTTGTCTCCGTTTTTAAAGATTGGTGTTATGAGTCCTTGGTTCCAGATGTCAGGGAAGTAACCTACTCTCAAGATCAAGTTAAACTATTTGAATATAGCCAATTGATATTTTTCACTAGTGAATTTGAGCATCTCATTTAGGATCCCATCAGGTCCGCATGCTTTTTTTATTTGAGGGCTTGAAGTTTTTTAAGGAGCTCTTGCTCAGTAATTGGGGAGTCTAAAGGATTTTGGTAGTCCTTTATAGATTTTTCCAGTTTGTTTAACTTTTCATAAATTTGGCACTGTTCAGTATTATCCTGAGTGTCAACAGTGTTGTAGAGTGCTTTAAAGTGAATGTCACCATTTTGTATGGCTAATTCCTGTTTGGGTTTGTTTAGGTTTTTCCAATTTTGCCAGAAGTTGTTTTTATTTATGGACTCCTCAATTAGTGTCAGTTGCTTTCTGTTGTACTGGGATTTCTTGATTCTGAGTGTACATTTATATGATTTTAATGTCTCACAGTACTGAAGGCGTAGTTCTCTGTTTTTTTTTTTTCTAATGTTTTTACAATCTGTATCAAACCATTTGTCTTCTGTATTTCTGTTTGGTTTGTTTGATCCCAGCTTTAATTGTGCTGTTTTTGCTGTTTGCCTAAATATATAATTGATGTTATTTACAGCTAGATTGACGCCTTCTTTTCTGTGAGCGTACATTGTATCCAGAAAGTTGTTTAGGGTTGATTGGATTTTTTGGTTACTGATTGCTTTCTGGTATTCCTCTGTGCTGTTTTGAACCCATCTGTATGAATGTTTGATGTTGTACAGCTTATTGGGCTGTGAATTTGTGGTTGCTTCTATGTCTGATCTTTTGAGGAACAGGGTAATTTGGCTGTGATCAGACAGAGGTGTTAGGGGCTTAACAGTGAATGAGCTGAGAGAGAAAGGGTCCATATCTGTTATCATGTAGTCTACTGTGCTTTGGCCAAGAGGAGAGCAATAGGTGAATCTTCCTAAAGAGTCCCCCTGTAACCTACCATTGACAAAGTACAGACCCAGGCTTCGACAGAGCTGCAATAGGTATTTTTCATTCTTGTTGACGATGCTGTCACTGTTGTTCCTGTAGGAAAGGTTAAAAGGATTAGAGACAGCTTGGCCTGTGATATAGCTGTCCCCTCGTGTGCTCATTTGGTCAGGTAGTGTTCCTGTGCGTGCATTTGTGTCCCCACAGATGAGCACATTTCCCTGGGCCTGGAAGTGGCTCGTCTCTTCCTCAAGGGTGGAGAATATTTCTTCTGAGAAGGGGGATATATATATTGCACACAGGAACAAGTTGTTCAGTGTAAGTTCTTTTTTTAGTCTAAGCCAAATGTGATATTTGCCAATTAGGTTTTGTAGTTGGGATTTGTACCATATAATCATTCCTCCAGAATCTCTGCCTCTATTGACAGAGATGTGTTTTTGGGATGGTAAAATTATTTCTCTGTAGCCTGTGGG